>OX438822.1:1021407-1621407 GCA_949316475.1 Hypomecis punctinalis | reverse complement strand
TAAATCGTATCATGAAAGGTGTCATATAAAAGAACTTCATTAGCACAAGCTAAAACAGGTTTTTAATTATTTTAACAATGTGTTTGTACGGAACCCTCGATGTGCGAGTCAGACTCGCACTTGTCCGGTTTTTTTAATTCCTGGAAGAAAAAAAAAACGAATTTAGCGGTACTTAAGGCTGCCAGCCGTTATTTAATATTGACTTTTGTTTATAATTTCTGGAATAAACGATAAAACCGTATTTATAATTACATAATTCCACCTATTAAAAAGAGTCAAGATGTGAATAGATTAATCGAAATTTCAGCCAGCCGGACTTATCATGTGATAAGAAATGACGTCATCCTAGACTCGAATCAATTTAGGAATCGATTCTTTTCATCATGTATTTTGAAATCCCTATTTCAAGTCGCAAGTTCACTCAAAAGTTGTCTATGGTACAAATTGTATTTTTCACATTTTCACATCTAGGTTTGTATGAAGAGGCTCCTTCTGTACCCTGTTTAATAGGACCTATTCTGTGACCACGCGCGCTGACACTTGTACCTATTCTTACACTATCGCATTGGAATTTTTGTAATGGTATTTGTAATTGTGATATATAAATGCTATGTTGCTATCGGAATCAGATTACCCCGAAAAGTAGGGAAATTGATCTGCTCTTGACTAAGTGCATTGAAGGCTTCGGATTACTTGCTCTCATAATATTAAGGTATTTTTTTAAGTTAATAATATTATTTATTCAAGTTTTGACAAATACATACATAAAAATAAAATTACATATTTCTTGCCCAACTTATGTAAGTACGTATTTAGGTTTTTAGGCGTTATTATTCTATACATATACAATAGATATATTATAGTTAAAAGAAAATATACTATGTTTTTCTGTTACAGATTGAAAAATGGCTACTCATCGGTTGCAGCAACCTAAACGCCTCGAAAGCATAGCTATAACCCGAATTGGAGATTGGATTACAATACAAACGAAGACATTATTGACAATCCAATCAAATTCGTCTGTTGTGACATTATTGTCAACAATAGCGGGACAACGCAACAAGATCACATCAAAAACCTTGCTGTCACAACAAATAGAAGCAATTCGGAATCACATAAAAAATACGGTACCCTGGATGTTACATGACAAAGTAGCTGTTGAAATAATGCATGCTTTGTCAAATTTGCTAAAAACAAAACCATCAGGTTCTGAAGTTCTCAAAAATAATATTAACTGCCAAAATAAAGTACGAGTAATTGGACGCATGATAGAAGTATTGTTTACTGATAACTTAACATCTTTATTGCCTGAACGGAATATTTTGAAAGTAGCTCGTACTTCTATACTCTCAAATTTATATATGCTGGTTAATCTTAGACGATTGAAACTGGATATTTCAGAGAAGAAAATATTCATTCCAAAATTGAATAAGTTCTTAAATACTACAATATCAAAAAAAATATTAGAACGAATAGCTTTTAATTGTGAATTTATCGAGGAGTTAGATTTAAAAGGTTCTAGATCTATAAACGATAACAATGTTGATGTATTAGTACAGTTTCGTAATTTAAAAAAAGTTGATTTAAATAATACAAAAATAAGTGAAAAGGGGGTCGAAATTATTCTCATATCTTGTGATAATATAGAACATATACTTATTAATAGCAAATACATTATAGCCAGTATAGAACACATTGCGTCGTGTGAAGATGATGTTAGAAACGTTCGGAAAAGATTTAAACTAAAATCTTTTTCGTATAAATTTAAATGTCGCGTTCCAACTCCAAGTCCAAATTCAATGAAATTTGAACGTCTAGAATTACTTGTTATAATGTGTCCGTTAATCGAACAACTGACACTAATTTATCAAACTCTACCTCACGTTAGGCAAACAATGGCTTTAAAAAAATTGCAGAATTTGCGGGAATTAGAACTAATAAATATTAGATTTCCCTGGTACTCTGTACAAGAATTGTTACAAGCGATAGGATCGAACTTGACGCATTTGCTTCTAGATAGGGTACAACCGATAGATATAGACGCATTGGTGTACATCAGCCAAACGTGTCCAAACTTGGAAAGTTTTTCATTAGTCAATTGTATTTTCGTAGAAAACGCTGTTCCGATGTTTTCATCTGAGGTTTCTGTTCTGAATATATTGCCATTCAAGTATTTGAAGAGTTTGACCTTGAAATATAACCAATCAAGTCCATCTGCTGATCAGTTCATCTTTCTGCTCTCTAACTGTTATAATATTGAAAGTATTATCTTCTACCATTATGTAGATGAATTCCAACTCACTGATGATGTTATGTTAAAAGTTTTGGATCATAATCCATTTATTTGTTTGAAAGAGTTGGAAATATGTCAAAGTCAGTTATCCGTGTTAGTCATTGATCGCATCATTCAAAATTGTGTCGGTTTATCAAAAATGGTGATAGAATCATGAAGCGATAAATATAGGCGATAGATTAAACACAGATTTATTGAAAAGGGGCCGTAAATAAAAATACAAGCTCATTGTTGTTTTATAAGTAAGCTCGGCTATTCTTTGATAAGCGAAACTTGCAACTTTTGGGAAAGTGGCCCTTTCGAATTGAATCAGCTAAAATTTAAGAATCAAATTTTATATTTAACGGAAATGTATGCCTTACCAATCTAAAAACAAACCTCTAAATCAATTTTTTTTAAACAACTATATAACTAAATTATGTATACACCGTAATGTAACAGCCTTTTAATAGAACTCTATCGAACATAGGCCTACCCACGAAGGCCACATATATAATATTTAAATCAAAAATTGTGCACGAAATATTTTTAGTTAAACAAGCAATTTATATTCTGAATCATGGAACTCCTAGTTGCCAAATCATATTATCATAGGGTATAATAAAATATTATGACTTGTGTTTAAGTAAACAGTACCTGTTACACAAGAACCGCATTTTAACACTACACTAATTAAACTATCCTACCTATTTACCGTAGACCTGTTAGACAAATTCACCTGTTCTTAGAATAAGTAGGCTCGTCAACTCAACCAAGGGAAGGCTCCATCACACACAGGCGGTACGAGCGGTATAGCGGACGGGCAGGCATCTGTATTGTACTGGTTGTCTAAGAAGGGCTTTTACCGCTCGTACCGCTTTACCGCTCGTACCGCCTGTGTGTGATGGAGCCTTTACTTAGATATTTATTCGGAGACAGTTTGTCCAAATTTAAAATTAATTTAAACTCTACCTTGGCCGGAATGGCCAAATGGATGGTGTAATCTATATTTTATTAAGTAAAAGTATGTTATTCAATTATTCTGTAGATTATAAACGATAATGTAATTCTAAATAATTATGTAATTTTTGTTTCTTTTTTTTTTAAATTGTATTGTAAAACAATAAAGCATGCTGTGCTTTCTTAAAATAATAGCACATTAACTTAATTTAAATCGTAAGTATTTATTTAATACTATATACTTATATTAATACATACATATTAATGTAATTATGAATACCTATAAAGCTTCAATAAAAAAAAATTAAATGTGAATAGGCCCACAGATAGGCCACATTGTTTTCTTCTTTTCTTTTCGAAATTTAGCAAAAAAATCTATTGCTTTTCTTTATTTGTGGCCTGTTCAGATTTAATCAATGATGATATAATAAATTATTGTACATTTAATTTAATGTTAGATGTGAATTTTAAACAATAAAGAATATCATTTCTTAATCATTATACAATTCAACTTTATTTTGTCATATTTTACACGTGCCAGCTATGGATTAGGTATACTAGAGTGGCATATAGTACCATAACGGTGCAATACAATGACACATTTTGCATCCCTTCGTAGAAGTCCAGATTCTGCAGCGGGTCGGGTATGTTCTCTGATGCTCGAATCCTTGATTTCTTTACAGTTATTTGATCTCGTATCGAGTCATTTTAGGGTAGGACAAAAAATTCGAATAACAGCGTACTTACTACAGTGACTGTATCAAATTTGTGCTGGCCAATATTTTGAGATTGGGTCTCTGTCCACAAGAATGGAAATCGCAAGTAATATGACGTCAATTTAGGTTTGACTTTCCATTCTATATTTCTATCGCAATCACGGACACTTCAGGAGGTCTGATACAGTTTTTAACAATTCGATTAATCATAGTAGTGGATAATAATATACTTTCTGATAATTTCAATTCTTTTAAATATACGAAAGAGTTTCTTTCTAAAACATTAGTCATAATTTCATCAGTCAACCAAAATGGACCATCGATGTCAACAAATTCAACATTTGGACAATTTACAAGCAGAAAAAAGACCTGATCGTCGGTAGGGAATTGTAACCAAACCAAAAAACGTAAACTGAGTCGTTTTAAATTAAAAAATGCAGGCGTTTTTAATTCAGTTATTTTGCAATGCAATAAGTCGTCTTCCAAAGACTGGTTTTGAAATCTACAGTCTGTTAATGCAAAACTTTCTAAATTAGGACACAGCTGGCTTATACATACTAAGGCGTTTAAACCTATATCTTCAACATCTTCTAAATACAAATGCTTTAAAAGATATCCTTTTAACTCTAGATAATCATTCAATTGATCTCTAAGATATTTATAATAGTACAGTTTTAATTCACAAAGTTCTTGCAAATCATAAAGAGCTGCTAAATCAGAAACATTTTCTTTGTTCCAATTGCGTTGCTTAGGGCCTTTTTTTAAAACAATTTTCTCTATGAAAGGGCACATTTTGACAACTAATTCTAGCTGCTTGAATGTTGTCTCATTGTTACCTATATACGATAGTAACTTGAACTGCCTTTCATTATTTTCTTCATTTGATGCTATGAGTTCCAATGCACGCTCTACTGCATATGAATTGATATGTTTTATATTTTTGCAACATATGAGAAGTTTCGCGATTCCCGCTGAAGAAACTTGTGCTCCTGTTAGGTTAACAATTCTTAAATTAGCTAATTGTATCATGCTATCAATGCATTCGTCATTTATTGTGTTTGAAGACAGATCTAATTCCTCAATGAACTTGCAGTTATCTGCCACACACCTTAAAATATTATTCATACCATGCGTTCGAATACACCACTTACGAGTAAGTGTCAGATGTTTAAGATTGTGTAGTTCCTTTAATACCTGTATTATGGTCGCTTCTTCGCCAGCTAGAAGTAAATCATCAATATACGACAATTTCACTTCAATCATCCCTGTTAGCATGCTCGATCTGGAAGCGAGTGAGGTTTCAAATATTTCTATGTCATAGTCAAATGCCACAAAAGTTAGCTTTTCAGTAAAAAATATTTCTATCATGCGCCCGATATTCACGTTGTTTGAGTCGTTTAAAATTGCTCGATCCGACAGTTTTATCAAGGCTTGCTTTACTTCTTCTGCTAACTTGTTATGAAACACCTTAGGCATTCTGAGCTTTAGATAGTCCCGAATAATTTCGATTCTTTTACAAAGGAACTCTTCAGCGATTTCAGCGTCAAGTTTTAATATTTCATGGGCTAATGACGTGATCCAGTCTCTAAGGCTTAATATCGCCAAATTTTCTAGAGTTTTTGGTTGTTGCACTTGGTAGCCCATAATAGACACCTGAAATAGCAAAAGTTATATTGTAAGCACCTACGACTAATTACAATATCTTTTTTGTTATAAAGTAACACATTTATAAACATCTAAGTTTTTAATGATAACATACGAATTTAATTTTGCGACTAGCGGTTAGCGGCTTTATAGCTTTTAGACGGCAGTAGGTACGTAAAAATTTAATTTGTTTTGTTATGTATAAAGAACATGTCCACAAAACGTGTGGAGACTGGTATAAGAATAATGATAAATAAAAATATATATATCTTTGAAAAGCCCATAAAATAAGCTATCAAAATGATGTACCTACCCATCATCTTGGTTAGATTTTTTTTGAATAGTAAACAACTTTTAGACTGTAAGATTTGAATTGTTTCGTCTATACCCTGATTTTAATGTTCTCTATGTTTACTTATCAAAATATGTTATAAAATTGGAATCGGGATTTTTTTTCTAACCTAAGTTGGCCACACTTATTTGGGATGTGGGGTGACCATGGTGACCATCTGTGATCATTAAGGTTTGCGCACATTATGTACGCAGCAGAGCGGAGCGAGCCGCAGCGCAATATTAGTATACTATGGAAATGCGGAAAATGCGGTTCGCTGCGCCCCGGCACAGTGTGCATAGTTCGTATAAAATACATACCTACCTACTTACAAACGATTTGAGCGGATTTATGCGCTGCGTTGCAGCCCGATTTAATGTGAGCGAACCTATTTACACCAAAGGTCATGGAAAATAGTGTTATCACCACAAAGGTTATCATTTACGAGGGGTGATCCAAAAGTAATGATAATCAGTTATTTCTACTGCACACAAAAATACAAAAAAAATATCAGTCACTTGCTCAATTACCAACTAGTTCAGGAAAAAAAATCATATAAATAGGCCACGATTCCCGGGAGCTACATTCATTTGAATACGGACTGTCAAGGAGTGAACATCAAAATGGAAAAACACGAAATCAGAGCTGTCATTAAATACCTCTGCTTGAAAAAAATGTCTACCAAAGACATACATAGCGACTTGGTGGAAACATTAGGGGACTCTTCTCCTCCATATTCCACAGTTGCACGCTGGGCTAAGGAGTTTAAGCTGGGAAGAACATCGACGGAAGACGAACACCGCGAAGGACGCCCATCGACGTCCCTCACTGAAGAAAATGTGAAAAAAGTTGAAGAAGTTGTATTGGAAGATCGAAGAGTGACTATCAGGCATGTAGCTGAGGTCACAGGGATCTCATATGGCAGCATTCAAAGAATCCTTGCGAACGAATTGCATATGAGAAAGGTCTCCGCGCGTTGGGTACCGAAAATGTTAAACGACGAGCAAAAGAAGAAACGAGTCGACATGTCAAGAGCAAATCTCGAAAATTTCCAGGCAGACAAGGATAATTTTTTGTCACGTTTTGTGCCATGGACGAGACCTGGATCCACCATTTTGATCCTGAAACAAAACAACAATCGATGACATGGAAACGATCCGATGAACCGACGCCGAAGAAATTCAAAGTGTCAAGATCAGCAGGGAAGGTTATGGCGTCTGTTTTTTGGGACGCTGAAGGAATAATCATGGTGGACTACTTGGAAAAGGGGGCCACTATTACAGGCTCCTACTATGCAGAACAAATAAGAAGAGCGGGAGGCTATTAAGGAGAAAAGGCGAGGCAAACTGCGGGCTGGAGTGCTGTTCCATCAAGACAACGCACCGGTTCACAAAGCTGCAATTGCCATGGCTGCCATTCAGGAAGCGGGCTTTGGGCTGGTGGATCACCCCCCCCTATTCACCAGATCTAGCCCCCAGTGACTTTTATCTCTTTCCACGACTCAAGGAACATCTCCGAGGCAAGAAATTTGACGATGATAGCGACGTGATGGCCGCGGTTGAGGACTTTTTTGAGAGTCAAGATAAAGATTTTTTTCTAAGGGAATTTTAGGTTTAGAAAAGAGATGGACTAAATGTATAGACTTGCTAGGAGACTATGTTGAGAAATAAATTTATTTTTTTATTTTATTCATTTGTTTGTTATTGATTATCATTACTTTTGGATCACCCCTCGTATATCGCAATTTTAGTTGTGTTTCTGGAAAATACAGCAATTTTAGACTGCTTAGTCTGAAATCTACTGTTTAGTGAGCAGCGCCACTGGGGGGCCACCATGTTTAGGATTTATTTGCGAATTTGGCGAGCGTACCTATACGGCATTTTTTCCCTGGTGCGGTAATTTCAGTCATATACGGTAACCCGAACTATTTTTTTTTATTTTTTTTGTTATTATCACTGCACTGTAGGAATTTATAGGAAAATCTAACAAATAATATTTATAACTTCTTGATGATTATGTACGTACCTAGTTATAAAGTTAAAAAGCTTGGACAAATCAGGTTATCACTTACCTACAAGTACTTGAAGTTATCAAGACTTTAGAAACAAAGGTCTGGTGACTGACTGTGGCATCACTTCAGACACAAGAAAAGTAAACTTCGATACTTAAACGCAACTTTACCAATATTTTAGCTGTACATTTGTTAGGTATTCCCACAGGCAAACACTGAGTCATTTGGTTTACGTTATTTATTTTCCTCAAGTACCTACTTAAATTTAAATTGACGCCATCTGTTATCTTGTTGCTGATTCTCGGTCTGCGCGCGAATTTCAATTCAACTTTCTTGATTTTTTTTCCTGTTACAAATAAACTTATTGCAAGTTTATAAAAACTTTCAACAGGAATAGGCAGCGTTTGTTTACGAGTTATCTACACTTAGAAACCACATCAGTGGTCAGTTTGGTCACAGATTAATAAATAGTAACAGATGCATCACTCCCATACCAAAGCGAAAATACCTACTCTAAAATAGCCTACAAAATCTTAAAATAATACCTGCTGCTCAAGACGAGGAGAAATGTACCATAATTACGCGCACGTAGAGTCGAGACTGTGTTGGCCACCGTGCGAGTCACGTGCCAACGCGTCATCGTAAGAATGCGCTAGGGTTGTACCTATGATGATTATTGTAATAAAACAAATGTTGTCATTTTATTTATTACAATAATCATCATAGGTACAACCCTAGCGATTTTTATTAGTCCATCAAATATGTTTTAGTTTTATATAATGACTAGTATTTTGGGCGGTGCGCGGGCCGCATGCGGCCCGCGAGGGTGTTTTTTATTTAGAATTTACTTTGGTGACGACTTTACGACCCCAAAAACTTCGAAAACGACATCCATGACGACTTTTTGCAAAAAAGTGACTTCCGCCATCTTGAATTTCAAAATGGATGTCATTTTTGAAATCTACACCCCCTAAAACCTCGACAACGACACCCATGGCGACTTTTTGCAAAAATGTGACATCCGCCATCTTGAATTTCAAAATGGATGTCATTTTTGAAATCTACACCCCCTAAAACCTCGACAACGACACCCATGACGACTTTTTGCAAAAAAGTGACATCCGCCATCTTGAATTTCAAAACGGATGCCATTTTTGAAATCTACACCCCCAAAAACCTCGACAACGACACCCATGACGACTTTTTGAAAATAAGTGACATCCGCCATCTTGAATTTCAAAATGGATGCCACTTTTGAAATCTACACCCCCGAATACCTCGAAAACGATGCCCATGACGACTTTTTGAAAATAAGTGACATCTGCCATCTTGAATTTCAAAATGGATGCCATTTTTGAAATCTACACCCCCGAATACCTCGAAAACGATGCCCATGACGACTTTTTGAAAATAAGTGACATCCGCCATCTTGAATTTCAAAATGGATGCCATTTTTGAAATCTACACCCCCAAAAACCTCGACTACGACACCCATGACGACTTTTTGAAAAAAAATGACTTCCGCCATCTTGAATTTCAAAATTGATGCCATTTTTGAAATCTACACCCCCAAAAACCTCGACGACGACACCCATGACGACTTTTGGGAAAAAAATGACTTCTGCCATCTTGAATTACAAAATGGATGCCATTTTCCAAATCTACACCCCCGAAAACCTCGAAATCGATACCCTTGACGACTTTTTAACAAAAGTGACATCCGCCATCTTTAATGTCAAAATGGGTTCAGTTTTTTGTCATTCCTAATAGTTACCGTGAAACAACCATCTAAATGAGTGAAAAATGCAATGTATGGCGGCCATGTTTTTTTGTATGAGAGCCAAGTTTTTTTTAATTGTTCCAAAAAGTTCCAAGGTAGTACTCAATATTTTGTGAAAGAAGTACATCTCTAAACCTCACCGTTATTGAGATCCCTTAGGGGTCCAGGTTGAAGAATTCACCTTCCGAGATTATATTTCTTCTCACGATCATATTCTAACCTCCATATTTCCCATCTCTGATAGTTACCTTATAACAACTAAACAAAAAACAAAACATATCTGAGTGAAAAATAAAATGTATGGCGGCCATTTTTTTTTTGTATGGGAGCCATGTTTTTTTAATTGTTCCAAAAAGTACCAAGGTAGTACTCAATATTTTGCGAAGAAAGTATATCTCTAAACCCTACCGTTTTTGAGATCCGTCGGGGGTCCAATACCAGGAGTTGACCTTCGGAGGTTTTACCATTTAATCCTTAAATCATTATTCTATCTTTATACGAATCTGCATGCACTCAGTTTTTTGTCATTGCTAATGGTTTCCTCAAAACAACGATCTAAATGATTGAAAGAGGCAATGTATGGCAACCATGTTTTTTTGTATGGGAGTTATGATATTTTTTTACGTTTTTAAAAAGTGCCATGGTAGTACTCAATATCTTGTGAAAAAAGGACATCTCTAAACCTCACCGTCTTCGAGATCCCATGGGGGTCCAATACCAGGACATGACCTTCGGAGATTACACCATTTTTTTCTAAAATCATTATTCCATCTTTATACGAATCTGCCAAAAACGCGGCTTTAGTACTAATCGTACAACAGTTTCCATCCTAAAAAAACCGTAGTATTGAGTACCTACTATTGAACACGGGAGTAGAGTGCGCGCGGGAGGCATGAGGTCGGCGGGCGGGTATTCGGCTTTTGCATAACTTCCCTATACTGGTAAGTATAGGCTGAATGATGAATTTTATCAATTTTATTTCTATGACAATAAGGTTCAAAATAGTGCTTCCGCTTTCTACTTGCAAGTCGTATTCGAGCGGTGTAGGTATAGTTCAATCTCAAATTTAGCTTTTACTGTAACTAACACAAAACTTGCTCTTATCTCAATCTTAAATGCCTTATCTCTCTTAGGTAAAGTAAAGCTTTGTATTCTAGTGTACGTTATAAATAGAAGTCGTGGCACAGAATATGTACACAGTTACTACAGCGGCAATATTTCTTATCGCGTTCTAATTTTAAACTTACGATATCTTCGAAACTATCGGTTGAAATTACTTGATGTGAATGACAATTTTGATCTGTATGAAATGACCAAGCTAATTAAAGTGTTTATTTGGATAAGGATTCATATGATTTTTGTCAAAATAGTTTTGAAAAATACCTACTATTTCGCTCTCGATTTATAGTTGTAAAAACAGCCATAGTTCAAAAACCTTAGGACATAGACATATGCTGTCGCGGACTTTTACGTAGACCAAATAAAGCCGGTTATTTTTGTGGTACATCATTTTTATGTATTATGCACTATGTAGTCAGCGCATGCGTCTCAAAGTTCGAAAATTTGCATTTTTTGCCGACTTTTTTTACAATTTTCGAAATATTAGGTTGAACTTTCACTTTAATTGAGTAGAATACATAGCGATTATCATTGAGTATTAAATACCGATTCCAGTAGTGAAAAAAAATTCGAAATCGGTTCAGTAAATTGGCTACAACTGCTGTTCAAAAATTTCATACCTAAGTACTTCGACTAATTTGTATGGCGACCATGTTTTTTTGTATGGAAGCTATGTTTTTTTTTAACGTTTTCAAAAAGTGCCAAGGTAGTACACAATATCTTGTGAACAAAGTACATCTCTAAACCACACCGTTTTTGAGATCCGTTGGGGGTCCAATATGAGGAGTTGACCTTCCGAAGTTTCATCATTTATTCCTTAAACCACTATTCTATTTATATACGAATCTGCAATCAGTTTTTCATTATTGCTAATAGTTTCCTCAAAACAACTCTCTAAAGATGAAAAAGATTCAATGTATGGCGGCCATCTTTAAAAAAAAACTTTTTCAGAATTTTTTGTCGACAATGAAATAAGGGACCCCAAAAACCCCCGGATGCAAAAAATCAGCCCCCTCGGACCATTTTGAAAAATGGCCGCCATCTTGAATCCGCCATCTTGGATTTTTGTCATCATTGGCAGTTGCCCCTATCGATTGGCTATAACATTTGTTCAAACAGTCTATACCTAAGTATAACCGTTTCGAAGTTATAAGCATGTCAAGTTTGTATGGCGGCCATGTTTTTTTGTATGGGAGCAAGGTAGTACTCTCTATTTAGTTCAAACAGTATACCTCTAAACCCTACCGTTTCTGAGATCCGTTGAGGATCCAGATCCAGGTTACGTTCAGATCAATTTTGGGATTTTTCCTCTCGATAAATTTTTTATCTCTATACACATCTGTAATTTTTTTTTACCTACCACTTCTCCATCCCCCTAAACAACTATCTAAGTGAGTGAGTCAGTGAGTCAGTGGTAATTTAGCTGTATATATTATGAATGAATGAATGAATGAATTTATAATTTTTTTCCCTTCTCGGAATTCTCTGTTATTAAATTTTATAGTTTGTTGACCCTGACTTGAATCGTTTCTTTATTGAATCTGGTTGTAACTACTTTAATTTACAATCTACACGTACCTGGGTAACTAACGAGACACAGACAAACGTCTTATTCCTACCCATAGCAAAAATATCAATGAAACCTAAAATTATTGGACAATGCCCATTGCGTAAGTACTAAGTATGGGAACTACAGTAGGAATTATTATTACCTATAAAAACAACAATTTTATAATACTTACCTGACTCAAAAAACTCCTTTTACGATTTACCTACACGTGTCCAAAGAAATAAATGGTGACAAAATTGATAAAGATAGATTTTAAATACTACTCAACTTTCTTCGTCTCTCGGCAATGAAAAAAACGACAAATTTTCATTTGTTTTTTGACTTTTGCACCCATCTACTGCACAATAATTACGTGGTTTCGGCATTTCGAAGTGTAAGCGCGGTCACAGATATTACTAGTGGCCCTGTGGGCAGTAGACTCGCGAAAAAGTAGGTTCTTCGTTCGCTCGTCAATAATACTACGCGGGAAACGTGCGGTGCGCGCGCTCAGGCGGGCGTTTGGCAGCCCTCTGTCGGTTGTATCGTCGACGATACGCCGAGCGATAGGAGGTGGCCATACACGGTCAGTTCAACTGATCAGTTTTTCGCGTCACTCCAAATGGGGCTCATTCAGTAAATTAATAGGTAGAAATTTGTGGTACACGATTTGAACCACTACCTGAAGCTGAGCTCACACGATGCTATGATCGCATCTGTTCATCAGATCAGTGCAGCGGGGGCCTAATGTTGATAACTATTACTGGTAAGCTTAATTGAAACTAAATGACACCACTATCTTATCCGAAAAATATAGATGCTACAAAAAGTTGATGGGAATCAAAGTTGTAGGAAATCAAATTTCAAACAACCATGGATCCGTTAATTTCTCATTAAAGAAAAAATAACAAAAGTTATTAAAGAAACAATATGGCACACCTATCTTATTGAAGAAAATATTTTTCCTATAAAAAGTTCATAGGAATCAAATTACAAACAACTTTGGTTCCAATAATTTCTCATGAAAGAAAGAAATAACAAAAGTTATTGAAGAAACAAAATGGCACACCTATCTTATATAAAACAATATCAATACTAGAAAAAGTTGATGGGAATCAAAGTTGTAGGAAATCAAATTTCAAGTAACTTCGGCTTCAATGATTTCTCATGAAAAATTTAAATAACATGTTATGGAAGAAACAAAATAGAACCACTAACTTATTAAAAAAAATATCGATCCTGGAAAAAGTTGTTGGGAATCAAAGTTGTAGGAAATCAAATTTCAAACAACTTTGGTTCCGATAATTTCTCATGAAAAATTGAAATAACACAAGTTATCGAAGAAACATCATGGCACCACTGGTTTATTAAAAAAATATCGATCCTATAAAAAGTTGATGAGAATCAAAGTTGTAGGAAATCAAATTTCAAGAAACTTCGGCTTCGATAATTTCTCATGAAAAATTGAAATAACAAGTTATGGAAGAAACAAAATAGAACCACTAACTTATTAAAAAAAATATCGATCCTGGAAAAAGTTGTTGGGAATCAAAGTTGTAGGAAATCAAATTTCAAACATTTTTGGTTCCGATAATTTCTCATGTAAAATTGAAATAACACAAATTATCTAAGAAACATCATGGCACCACCGGCTTATTAAAAAAATATCGATCCTAGAAAAAGTTGATAGGAATCAAAGTTGTGGAAAATCAAATTTCAAACAACTTTGGTTCCAATAATTTCTCATGAAAAATTTAATTAACGCAAAAAAAATATCGATTCTGGAAAAAGTTGATAGGAATCAAAGTTATGGGAAATAAAATTTCAAACAACTTGTGTTCCGATGATTTCTCATGAAAAATTGAAATAACACAAGTTATCGAAGAAACATTATGACATCACCGGCTTATTAAAAAAAAAACGATCCTAGAAAAAGTTGATAGGAATCAAAGTTATGGAAAATCAAATTTCAAACAACTTTGGTTCCAATAATTTCTCATGAAAAATTGAAACAACACTATTTATCGAAGTAATATCATGGCTCCACTGTCTTCAAATATGGAACCACCAATGCCCACCTTTTCTTTAACTGAATGAGCACCCAGTCGGAGTGACGCGAAAAACTGATCAGTTTAACTGACCGTGTGTGCCCACCTTACGTGATCTTGAGCGAGTGATGGAGGCCTGCCCCCCTACCGCCTAAAGCAATAGTAATCGTAATAGCAATCGTTTATGACTTCATTTTAGTCATTTGGCACCGCCTATGTGACGTTAACTAATTGAGTACTAGAGTAATATACTTTAGTTATTTATTCTCTAAGGTTTACTGTCACTAGTACCATTGATGGTACTACTCACGTAGGTACGTAGGGTTATTTCTAACCAATGAGCATCCTTTTAGGGGCTTATTCTGTACATCAAAACTATCAACTTGAGTTCAACAACTTTCATCAAATCTTAAAAAAAAAACGCTGTTCCATAGAAAAATATCATTCATCTCGACAAAATGTATGGAACAGCTGATTTTTTTTGAGATTTTCTAAACTCGTAGAACAAATGTTGTTAGTTTTGATGTACAGAATAAGCCCCTAAAAGGATGCTAATTGATTAGAATTTTAGAAAATAATAACCTGTATACATATATTATCTTACCTCTCCTTTTGCGCCGGTGTTTAAATGAAAATACTCTTGTATTTCAAGAAACAATCTATTGATGAAAAAAAAAATTGGTTGCCTGTTAAGTCGGTATACGGGCGAAAGTTTTACGTGACAACGACTTTGAGTGGTAAAATAATTTTAATGTGAATATTCATTCGTATAGTAGGAAGAAGGATGAAAATGTCTGTCTCTCTCGCTCTTAGGCGGGCTAACCATGACGCGTGCCTCTCACTCGCTCTCATTGTGAGCGCATAACGTGAGCGGAGCGTAACGCAGTTTCTTGAAGTGTCACCCGGCAAACCAATTTATAAGACGTTGTCACGTCAAAAATATGTCATTGAGCAAACATCTACTGAATTAGTTGTTATATATAACATAGTAGTAAAACAAAATACGAGTATAATAATTTTTGATAAAATTAAAGTTAATAACTGTCGACTCAAGACATTATATTGTCAGTCTACTTGGTTATCCTAATTTCTTTTTGTGTAGTCGGGTATAGGCCTCATCATATAATCCGCGCCACACAAGTCGGCGGATGTGAAGTTAGGAGCAAGCTACGCGAAACCCAACCCTCACGCAGTTAAGTGAGCTTCAGTCAGTATGCTTAGTGTGAGTTTTGTCGTAAACATGACGCGCTCGCCGCGAGCGCGTAAGCATCTAATTTGTATGAAGAAATGTACAGCGCCACTAGCGGCGCGTTTTTGAAACACTGTGCGAGAGCAAGTTCATACAAATTACATGCTTTATGTGCACGACGGCTGCACCTATTACGATCTTCTTTATTTATTTGGCAAACTCTTTCGGCAAAACATTCGAAATTCAAAATTATTAGTACGATTCGCACTTGACGCTTTCTTGTCAAGAAAAACAGTGTATATAAGATTGTGAAGAAAATAAAAGGTTTTGATTTCGGTGATCCTGTGGTTTCCCTTAGACGAAAACACCAAGCTCCACATCAGCATTTGGGTTCCCTCGGGCAGACGCGCTCGTGGGGAACACTTTATGTTTACGACAAAACTCACACTCAGCATACAGTTAAGCGCCACACAAGTCGGCGGATGAGAAGTTAGCCGCGGATGACACTTTGCCGTGATTCGCTAATTATTGCGCATGTGTGCACAATGCCGACGCCGCGTGGCGTAGTGGTGATCACAGTCGTCGGGAGCGCGCGGAAGGCATGAGGTTGGCGGGCGGGTGTGCCCCGACGCGAGTCTCTCTGGCTCCTGGCCTATAATTCGGCTTTTGCGCAGCGTTCTGAGCATAACTTCCCATCCGCCGACTTGTGTGGCGCTTAGTATACCTAACATCACAGCCGCTAGTTTCGATTTGGCCTATAATATATTATTGGATGATTTTGAATCAATATTTTATTTTGAAAAAAGTTGCATTAAAATCCATAGCATAGTTTAAAAGATCTAAGCATGCAGATGACAAAAATAACTTCGAGAAAATTGAGATAAAACAATAAAACCGGTGTGGACATAGGCCTCTATGGATATCTAATAGAACCTGTTAGAAAGCAGTTTACATTTAGCGTTCTTGCGGAGTTGATCAGTCGTTTTGTGGGTGGACGTCCTACGCTGCGATTGCCATTCTTCGTTCGAGTACTTCCATCTCATCAGTGGGTGTCCTACGCTGCGCTTTCCATTCTTCATTCAAGAACTTCCGCCTCATCGGTGGAAGTCCTACGCTAAGTTTGCCATCCTCCATCCAAGAACTAACTCCTTAGTCGACATTCCACGCTGCGTTTGCCCGACGTAGTTTTCATTCGAGAACTCTCCCGCCCTATAGACTATAGGCTTTTCAGTCCTACCTGTACCAGCCTTTTTTTAATAGTCCACTGCAGGACAAAGGGGGACGTGGGCCATACCACGCTGGCCCAGCGCAGGTTGGTGGATTCACATACGCCATCGAATTTCTTCTACGGACGTATGCAGGTTGCCTCACGATGTTTTCCTTCACCGGAAAGCCAGTGGCGTGAAATCCCGTACATAAATTCCAAGGAATTCATTGGTACGGGACCGGGATTTGAACCCACGACCTCACGATTGTAAGGAGAGTGTCATTACCACTAGACCACCATGGCTTCACCTGCATTTTCACCATGGCTCAGTCCTACATCATAATAATACTCTCCAACTTAGGATGCTCAGGCGCCACACTCCATTCCATAAGTCCGTCTTTTTTATCCTCCTCATCGACTGTACTATGCGCCTTATCTATATGCCTTTTAAGCTCATTTTTCCGTACAAAACTATTCGGACAGAGCGGGCACTGAACCCTCTTTCCTTTATTATGCTTCCTTTTGGCATGTTCAAGTCTCCTAGAAGAAGAAATGAAGGCAGCATCACAATCTTCACATTTGAACGGCTTTTCACCAGTATGGCGTCGTCTGTGGTAAACCGCCGCCATCTTGGAAACTAACTTCGCGCCACAAATGTCACATTCGAAATTTCGAACGCGCGTATGCACAACGGTATGCTCAGCCAATCGCGCCACAGTAAAGAATCTCTTCCCACACCATTGACACTGATGTGGTCTATGGTCCATATGGATCCATAGGATATGATTCTTCAACTGCGGTCGAGACGTATATTTCTTATTACAATAATCGCATATGAAGACTGCAGGGTCGCGAATATTTGAGCGGCGATTTCTGGGAACTGTGCTTTTATCTGGCTTAGCGCTAGGTTCACACTGGTTCCTGTGCTCCCTGTAGCAGCTGCGGTTCGTAAACTGCCGATTACAGGTACGACACGTCCGAACTTCGTGCATTTGCGAATGGTGCTCGAACGTAGACTTTCTCGGGAAGGTTCTACCGCAATCAGAGCAAGTGAAGACTCCCGATCTGTGAGCGTCTTTCATATGTTTGCTCAATTCGTCCTCATTTTTGAATAAATTAGGACATTGCGAGCAAGCTATTAGGGATTGTTTATGAAGTAACGCCATGTGGCAGATCATTTCTTGTCCTCTAGTTACTACATCCCCGCAAGAAACGCAAGCCGTTTTAGGTCCATTGTTTTTTAGGTGTTCTTGCAAGAAGAAGGGGGATGGAAAAGTTTTGTTGCAGTCAGGACAAGTGCTCAAAGGTCCAGGGTGGTGTCGCCTCGGTTTTCTTTTGGTCTTTTTGACGGTAGTTTTAGTTCTATTGACGATTTCTTTTGGTTCCCCGCCGGTGTAGTCTTTGGCCGTTTGGACGGATAAGTCGGTGGGTGTTAGGAAGGCGCATATTGATTTTGCGCGTTCTTCGTGCTCGATTTCAAGGTTGGCGAGATTGAAGATTGCTTTGTACCACATTTTTTCTGAATTTCGTACGAACAGCCGGAATTCTTGGGCGGAGAGGGCGGCGCTTGCGCATCCCACGCACGCTCCGATGGGGCAAGAGTCTTCTTCTATTATCTGTAACAATGGAGGATTGGGGTTAAAGGACATGTCCACAAAATGTATGGAAGCTGGTATAATAATAATCAAAAATTCGAACCACAACACTCGTTACATTTCGAGAATCTTCATATTTTTCTGAGTCTATTACATCAGTTAAAAATAAAAAAGAGCCGTCCGATTGTTTTTAAATTAATTTTGAATTTATTAAGATAAATAAATATATTTGGCTTAATAGGTAGTTTATCTTTATCAACCCTGGTTAAATAACCTCCAAATTGTTAAATAAAAGCCTTTTTTACCAATTAGACACAATTTCAAAGTGTTTTTTTGTCACATTGTACCTACTAACTGGTCACACTGGTAAAGTAGGGACAAAATATAGGTCACTTTTGACAGATGTCAGTTTTATATTCATAGTGAGGTGACCTGCTTAAAAACATCGATTAAATGAATGAATCGATACAGAGCTTTTATTCACTTGAACTATCGGAACTGCTATCTTCATCACTGCTGTCAGCACTCAGAGATATTATTAATTCATTTTCAATAATATTGTCTATTCTCACATCTCGTTCAAAATCTTGTAAAATTATTTTCTTTGTCTTCTCCACGACTTTTCGCCAGTCTTCTGTAGTGACTTCTGCACATGCAGTTTGTAGCAGAGTCATCATTTTAGCAGTACTGAAGGGTGGTTCAGTATTGTTCCGCGCTGCATGACCCTTTATTTGTGCCCAAATAAGCTCGATGGCGTTATACTGGCAATGGTAGGGAGGCAATCGAATAACTTCGTGTCCATGCTCTAGGGCTAGTTCATCGATTACATAGAGCAATCGGAGTCCAATTTATAGCCAGGTAAACGTAGTCAGTAAGATCAGTTCAATGAAAAAGCCGGATCAGAAGAAAATAACAGAGAGCACACCAAAAACGCACAGTCACTTCGCACAACAACAAAAGACTGCGTCATCATCATGTTATGGCGACATGACATGCGTCCCCAACATCAATGACCTTTCTATTTAGTTATTTTTTTGTATTTTTATAGTTAGTTAAAAGAATAATAAATATGTATAATTAGGTTTTATTATAATCACAACGTGGTTATAAATTTATGGTGATTTTTCTTCACAAGTAATCATTGCATTCGATTCAACTTACAATCCTATCAGCTTTCGATTTTTAGAGTAACATCCCTAGTGTTTAAAAAGAAAAAGGGTTGACTGACGCAACATTGTAACGACGTTCAGTTCTTTAGATCAGAAATTGTTTATTATGTTTAGAATGGTTTATTAGTGAAAGCAAATCGTAAAATTACTCGTATCGGTCATTATTACAATAAATATGTAAACGTAATTGAAAAAAGTTAAGCAATTGTGCAGTTCTTATTTTATGCCCGCCGTTACAAGGTTACGTTGTTGAATTTTGATGAAATGTCAAAAGTGACCTATTATCTTGTCCCTACTGTAGGTTATAATTTTTAATTTTAGCAAATTAAGAGATGAATGTGGAATAAGCAGCTACGAATGGAAGTAAAATAACGATAGAAGCACTTTATTATTGCTAAACTAGTAAAAATAAAAAGCTGTATTATTATTTTTCATAAAATTTACTTTTTACATTTAAAAAAAAATGGAGAAATGGAAAAATTAAAATTAAATATTTTTGATAAGTCCATAAATCAAGCTTTCAAATGATGTATAGGTATATCATCTTGGTTCGTTTTTTCTCTGAATAATATACCACGTGTGGACGTCACCTTTGTACTAATTATGAAACTATTATTCGTAATGTGTCTGCCATTATAACGTACTATACCATGACTGTGCTAGGAACATTTAGGCCGCGCCACACAAGTTGGCGGATGTGAAGTTAGCTACAAGCAGCGCAATAGCCAATCAACGCGCGGCTTTATGAGCTTCAGTCAGAATTGGATATTGCGCAACTTGTAGCTAACTTCACATCCGCCAACTTGTGTGGCGCGGCCTATAGCAGGCAAGGAAAACAACACGGTCTAATATGGCAACTACAACGTACGTTAACAATAGACGTCGAGAATATTTTGCCAGTGCTGAAACGCTGCGTGCATGGCGACATATCATGTAGTGAAAGATTACAGGCATAATTCATCCTACTAATATGATAAACGCGAAAGTTTGTGAGGATGGATGGATGGATGTTTGTTACTCTTTCACGCAAAAACTACAGAACGGATTGAGATGAAACTTTGCAATATATAGCTTATATATCAGAATAACACATAGGCTATAAATTATAATGATATTGCGTCAAAAATCAAAATATCATGCGGGCGAAGCCGCGGGTAAAAACTAGTACTAAATATTGTTAAAACCTTGGCATAAAACCTAAAATATTCCTAATCTGATGTGACGAGCATCTGTCCAGTTAGGAGATATTTTAAGATGCATCTGGTGAAACAGGCGATTGATTTGCGTGTGTGACATATAATGTTTGTGAAATGGATTAAAGTTCAAGAATAACGTCCAAATCGTTGTTTTCTGAATCCGGAGGCTAAGGCTCCCAGTAGGTATATGCTGAATCAAACTTCTTGTCGGCTGTGAAGTAAGCTCCAAGCTGCGCGAATCTCACAATCCTCGCTCAGCTATTGAGTGAGTTTCAGACAAGATTGGCTTTGACAGGCTAACATTACGTAGCTGCCAAGTATTAGACCAAGACTGCCTCGGTGGCTCAGTGGTTAGTGACCCTAACTTCTGGGTCAAAGAGGCGTGGGTTCGATCCCCACCCAGGGCAAGTATTTATGTGACGAACAAAAGTGTTTGCTCTGTGTCTGGGTGTTATTTAGTTACTATCTATATAAGTATGTATTTAAAAATAAGTATATGTAGTAAATTGTAGTATATCAATCTCTGGCAGCCATATCACAAGCTTTGCTAAGTTTGGGGACAGAGGCCGTGTGTAAGATGTCCCAATTTTTTTTTTTATTCTTTTGTTTTTATTATTTTTGTTTTTATTTAGTTCTTAATTGTATTGGAAATGTATGGACTCTGTCTGAAGTAAATAAATAAATAAAAAATTATTCGGTCTAATAATAATCTCATAGTTTTCAATACAAAGAACATTTTTTGACTGATACGTTTAAGCCGAGGTGGTCTAGTTGTAATGATACCCGCCTTACAACCGTGAGGTCGTGGGTTCAAGTCCCGGTCCCTTACCAATGAATTCTTCGGAATTTATGTACGGAATTTCACACCACGGGCTTTTTGGTGAAGGAAAACATCGTGAGGCAACCTGCATATGTCCGTGGAAGAAATTCGATGGCGTATGTGAATCCAACCACCCGCACTGGGCCAGCGTGGTGGATATGGTCCAATCACCCTTCGTGGGTAGGCGTAGTCCTGCAGTGGACTATTAAAAGGGCTAATACAGTACAGAACAGTTTCTAGCACGGTTATGGTATGGTACGTTACAGTCTCAATTACAGTGAGCAGACATCTTTTACATTAAGTAGGTACCTAACCAAAAGGAGTCGACACGCTTGAGCACCGAAGTCTGCCAAGTCAGCGGGGGGTGAAGAAACGCAAACCAAAATATAAGCAAGTTTACACGCACACAAATGTAATTAACTAACACTAGCTGAAAATGAACGCAACACAAGCGCAACCAGACCGATATATTTATATAAAGAGCATGACCGCCGGTCGCGTACTTTTGGCAGACGGGTACGCTTTGCAGTGTCGACTCCTTTTGGTTAGGTACTTAATGATCTTTTATCACCAAAAAGTATAATCCGCGTCACACAAGTCGGCGGACGGGAAGTTACGCGCAGAACGCTGCGCAAAATGCAAAATATAGGTATGCACGGGAGCCAGAGACGAGACGCCTGGGCACACCCGCCCGCCGATCTCATGCCTCCAGCGCGCTCCCTACGCCCGTGTTCACTAGTTCAGCACTTGCGTCGGCATTGTGCACACATGCGCAATCGAATCACGGCGAAATGTCATCCGCAGCTAATTTCTCATCCGCCGACTTATGTGGCGCGGATTACACCACTCAGTGGCTCCCGATGTTACTTACCAAGAACATGTTGTAACACTTTTCTCAAGTGAAGCGAAAGGTAAATATTAGGGCATAGTTAAGTATGACTAGAATCATCAATTGCGTATAGGGTGTGCGAAAAAAGATGTGCTATACATACCTACTTAGATAGCTATATACACGTTGTTATGATTTTATCATATTTACACTCTAGATAATAGTAAAAACCTGCATAATACTGATAGAAGTGATAGAAAAAAGGTAATAGTTCATAAATATGTTGATTTATTTTTCATAGCATCTCATCAAAAATTCAACAGTAGTTTTGGCGCGAAAAATTTGCCTGACTACTACGTCTAGGCAGTGCGTAATAGTCAGACAAAAAAAAAACGTATACGCAAATAGAGACAAAAGATATTACTTTCGTCCTGTTCACTCTTTATACTTGCACATCTCGCCTTCTCTTACTTTTATAATTATTATTATTTAGCGCCTTGGCTAGTTATATACTTCACTGTGTATTAGGTACATTCATATTGTAACAGCAAAATATCATTTTATGTATCTGTTTATTTCATAGGTTCAAGATAAGTCCATGAATCAGGATTGTACTTAGGTAATCACAAATTATTACCTACTCTAGATACAGATACGGTTATTTCATGTTTTTAACTAAGAATGATTTAATTATACATTTGTAAAATTATAATAGGTAATTGGCAAAAGGTTGCGGAAGATTGCGACTCATAGATAGAAATGGGAGATACGTTTGCCCAGCGGTGGGATAGCATGGGTTAGATATTTTTTAATTGATTTTGTTAAAAAAAGGTCAGCAAAAGTATTCCTAAAAAAATCTAATGGATAAACGTAGCTTGACTTGAGTTGCCCTTTTGTTTTAAACTACGTTTTTATTTTATCTTGTCGGCTCTACTTGTCAAGTTACAACTCCTATTACTCAGATTTCAACATTACCCGTACGATTCAAGGGTTTCACATTAACAACCGAACCGTGTACATTAAAATAATGCTTCTTTAACTCCCAAGGTCTTATAAACTTTGCATTGCATTCTTTACAGCCGTGAGGCATTTCCTGCGACGACTGATGCCGTCTTTTAATATGGTCCAACCGTCTGGACGCAGATAGAAAACTGTCTTCACAGAACGTGCATTTATAAGGCTTCGAGCCTGTATGGATCCTCTTATGCAACTTGTACCCCAGATCTGTCCGAAACTTGGCCCCGCAATGGCATACCAGGAGCTGCCGCTCCGTTTCATGAGTTTTCTCGTGAGATTTCAAATGCCCAAGCGTAGAAGTACGCTTGCCGCATGTTTTGCAGATGAATGGTAAGATATTTAGATGCTTTTGAACGATATGGATGCGTAGAGACGGTTTTTTGTCGTATACGTTCCCGCAATGATCGCATTCGAAGAAAGACTCCTCGGAAAGCTTTTCTGGCTTGCAAGTGGAACCGTGGTGTTTATAACATCGTATATTCTCGAAGGTAGCGCCACAGTGGCAGTTAAACAGCCTATGCAAGTAGGTGTGACCTCGCAAACCCCTCTCATTAGGAAATCCAGCTCCGCAAAACGTGCACGAGTGCATATCTGAGCCGTGGTTCTTTTCCCTGTGAGTTTGAGCTTCGATGTGGTTCCTAAATATATCATGGCAAGACTTGCACTCCAATACTTTTATTCTATGCTTCACAGACAAATGTTTGGCCAAGCTTTTCTTGTTCACGCTATTACCGCAAACGAAACAGAATCTCTGCGAGGAGTATCTGAAATGCTCGTTCAGATTTTGTATAGACTTGAATCTCTTTTCACAATGTGGACAGGAGCATGCGCGTTGCTTTTTGGTTCTATAACGCTTCGGTTCGTTTAGGATTTTGATCGCGGTTTCTGCTGTTGCAGGCTCCGAGATGTTGAGGACTGTTTTGTTTCGAGGACAGATTATGATTGTCTTATCTTCGTTCGTAGGTTGGGTAAAGGTTGCCAGGTAAGTGGTGGCGTCTTCCCAATATTGTGCCGATTGCTGGCACATTTGCTTGAAGGAGTACGCGGTTAGGACTTCTTCAGTGCACTGTCTGCAGAGCCCGGGGGGTAGGTCTGCCTCTTCTTCCACCTGAAACCATCAGGTCTACCGTCAGTCCGGTCTTCTCGGCCATTCTTTTTTGGAGACAAGCAGAAGTTCAGATTCCAAGGTACGAATCGAAGATTTATTTAAAAACTGTACCTACAATTAATAAGACAATCGGATCAATGCGCCACCAGTACTTGGCCGATATTCCCCTCGTACACACAAACGTTTTGACTCCACAATTTGGTGGCCCAGTGGTTAGTGACTGACTACTGTGCCAAGGAGGCGTGGCTTCGATCCTCACAAATTACCAGAATATAGTGATATTTTTAAAGCAAACTTATTCGTCAAAAGTCGTCGCGACCCTAGGTCTGTGGTCATAACGCCGTCGCGGCCGCGGAGGAGTGCGGAAGCGTGCCCCTAGCCCCGACACATGGCGCAGTGGCGGATACACCCCAGGTTCTTAGTGGGTATACCATCGTCTAGCGGTGGAGACTCCCACATAACCAACGGCCTCCTCAGGTTCCGGGTCAAAAAGTCTCAGTGGTCATGGAACGGACTATAGAAACAGCTAGCCTACATATTTAGACAAAGATGTAAAAAAGATGTTAAAAAGCTACGGCTTATGGCTACGAGTTAGGGCGTGTAGATGTTTTGAGGGGATTTCAGATTGATTCAAGGAATATTGTAATTACAGGGTTCTAAAATAGTTAAATTACATCACAAATAATAATACTTAATTAACTTTATTTTCTTGGAAAATACATATTATTATCCTATAACTAAGGGCTAGTTTACAGGAGCGCGGAGCGTCGAGCGGTTGTCACCATAATTAATCAAGGAAACGCTCTTAAAATTGCTCTCAATTGGCAATTAAAATGTTATTATTAAAATGTTACATTAGTTATTATTCCATTCACAAAATTCTAAGTCATAATTGTATTCTTATTAGAATGAACACTATAGTGCAAGTAAGCTTTGCGCGATGCAAAAACGAAATTAAAATACCGCGAAATATTCGAGCATAACTCTATGATAAATAAATGCTTTGTGAAGTGTTTAGATATTCACATCATTTTAGGTCAATATCAAATGGCTACTAAGAATTTAAAAATTAAAAAATGATTTACAGTCACGCGAAAAAAAAAATATTAGGGGACATCTTACACATGGTCTCTGACCCCACACTAAGCAAAGCTAGTGATATGGCTGCCGGAGACTGATATACTACATATTCATATTTTAATAACATACTTATATAGATAGTACCTAAATAACACTCAGACACAGAGCAAATACCTATGTTCATTATATAAATGCTTTCCCTGGGTGGGGATCGAACCCACGCCACTGAGCCACCGAGACAGTCGAAAGTTAGATGAGAGACAGTTTTGTATTAATAATAATAAGTTCGTATAGGCCGGGTGGCTAGCCCTGGTGTCTAGAGTTTTTAGGCCGCCTAAAGGCATCTGACATTTCTAAACAGTTAAAACAACCGGGACCGAGTGCGAGTTTTGCATAATATTAAAAAAATATAGTAATATGTACTTATAACAAATTATTCTATAATGAATTATCGAATAATTCGTTATAATATTAATTTTATAAAATCAAGTATATTCAATATCATTAAATTGTTATTTTTATGCCACTTTGGTTAAGACTAAAATACTATGATCAGCATATTATTATTAGTTTCAAATAAATTATTTATTTGTAAAAAAATATTTATTTATTTATATTTCTTCTTGCTCTTACATAAACCCACTATCTTTTTGCTCTTTCAGTTGATGATTTTTCAGTCTACGCTCCGCGTATCCCTAAAAATAGCCTAAATTGAAAATTTATAACAAAATTATGAATTATAACAATTTATCGAATCAAACATGTGATCTGCTAACTGATCGGACTAGCTTAAAGATGCGTACCGATTTGCAAGCGCATGCGCATATTAGACGTACACACGCCGACGGCACTCATACACGTTCGATTGGTCAACGATGTGGTTGGAGTCAACTAAATCGGAACCGTCAATGAACGTGAACGTTGCTTCAAACGTCCCGACAATGAGTCCCAAATTCTCTATGTACGGTTGGCTGGTCAGCAGCCTATTATAGCTCATACATCGATCCATCCATCAGCGATACGACGTCCTCTGCTGGACATAGACCTCCCCTATGGATCTCCAATAAGACCGGCTAGAAGCGATTTGCATCCAGCGTGATCCTGCCCCTGCCTTTTTCCATAGAACATATTGACAAAGTTTTCGGATGTAGGCAATGACATTTCTAGGCACCTAACGCGCAATCTAAGCATGCTTTCAAGTCAATACGCATCTTCAAACGTCCAAGTCCACACTACGACGTCCGCATCTCCTCATGTCTCCGCATATGGTTCTTCAAATTCGTCTCACTGATCAGCAATTTGTCGCAAATCGTACAAGGGAAATGCCTCGACTTCTTATACAGCTCAGGGTCTGACGAATAATGCTTCTTTGTCATATGCCGTCTGTACCCTCTGGGCGTACTGTAGTTGATATTACAGATCTCACAGGTAAACCTGTCCAACTTTTTATCGTGAACGTAGCTGTGCTCTTTCAAATGCGCTTTGTTTTTGAAGGTTTTCCCGCAATGCTCGCACTGCTCAGAAAACACCATAATGTGGTAATTTTCTATATGCTTCCCGAGGATACATTTCCTTTTGAACGCTTTGGAGCAGTAGTCGCAAACGAAGCGCTGCAGAGGTTGTTTTTTACACGCTTTCTTTTTGTGGAACTTATAGCAGCCCTTTCCTACGAATACTTTCCCGCAAATGCAGCGAATCGTCTTATGCACGTAGTTAGTGTGGATAGTAAGACCATCCATGGTCATGAAGGTATATCTGCATTCTGGACATGAAAATTTCCCTCTAGTATGGTATATCCTATGCCGCTCTAAGCTCGACTCTTTTTCAAAGAATAAATAACAGTCTTCACACTGATAACTCGGTAGCTCGTGTAATACGGTAAGATGGTTCCCGAAATCACTTAGCTTCATTATCAAGAAGCAATGCGGACAACAATGCTTGTTATTGATGTTCAAGTGGTGATTAAACTTGCTCATCATATCAAAGCCAGTTTTCTTGCAGTCGGGGCACGTCAGGGTGATCCGTGGGGTCCGCTTACGTTTATTTCCCGTTTCGCTTTTGATGGATCGCTCTTGGCCGCGACGAATGTTGCCTAAGCGAAGTTTTAAATGTCGTATGACGTCTTTTGGGGTTTTGTTTTTTGTGGTGCTACGGTCTAGGATGGTTTGCGGCTCGTCGCCGAGCAGGACGTACGCTGTGGTCGCCATTTTGTTGGCTGTCACCGTGCTGAGATAGTTGACGGTTTGTTTCCATCTGTGGGCGGATTCTCGGACAAGGACGAAGAAGGGCATAAAGTCTGTGATGGAGGAGGCGCAGGCTCGGCACACGCGCGGCGGCAGGGAGGACGTCCATTCCATCTAGAACAATCGGTCCTTTGTGAGTCTTCTGCCAAGTCTTTCATTTTTTATGGACTTTATCAAACATGGGTTTGTTTGAAGAACATATTCTAGAGGTAAGTATACAGTTGGGGTGATATCAGTCACCGATGTGGTTACTTTTCATGTCATCATAGTCACGGTAGCGATGTTAGAAATCCCGTAGTCACCCATCCGAAGACTGACCCTTGTATCACTTTGGTGATTGGTAGGCTTAGATGCCAATAAGCTACTCTATGACATTAATATATTATATGACGCTGTACCTACTTTGACAATATATTACAAATACAATACTAAAACTGAAGGGAAACTCCCCCAATATAGCAAAAAGCCAAAAACGTTGCAGTCTGAAAATACTTCAGTTTCAAATAATAGCATGTTAATTGTTACAATGCCTGAGTGCAATTAGAAAATCAATATGAAGAAATTAATGTAAATCTATCAGCCGTAAGACATCCACCACTGCTGGACATAAACCTGGAAGTGGCATACATCCAGTGTGTTCCTGCAGTTTTAATCAGTTCATTGCCGTATTTATGGACATCCTTCGCTACGCGTGCGTTTGCTTGGTACATATTCTCTATGAAAAAAGGGGCGCCTAGGTTGCTTCAACTTAATAAAATCAAAATATATGTTTTAGCCAGCAAAAAAAGCCAATATTTAATTCCTTACATCAACAATAAGCCCGATTACAGAGGTGCCATCGTGATTATATTAGCTAAAGAGAATTGTTCTGTTTCTTTTTCACTTTAGGCATTCGATAGAGAGAACGCTTTTTACGTTGCTATTTTTACGCTGGCGGCTCTGTAATCGGGCTTAATACATCAATTAGCTTCAGATCTGTTTTAAAAACTTAATCTATCCGGCCATCTTGGAAACCGGTGTTGAAGTCTACGCAGCGGACTAGTGTTGTTTTTGAGACTCCGGCGCTAGATACAGTTAGTGTTTGGTGTAGTGACACGAATTGCTTGAAAAACGGAGTGTCATCAGAGGATGAAACGGAAGAACACCACCAATCTCCTCGCAGAGCACTGTCGGCGAGGGCGGCGCGAGCAGAGGCGCGGGAGGCGCGAGCTATCGCCGTGCGAGCCGCCGTGGCGAATGTTAGTGCGCGTGCGCCAGTCGACAGGAGCGCGCTTATTCCCTGATGAAGGAGTATTGATTACTCCGAAATCGGTCGGGTTCCCAGCGGCCCGGCCGCGATATCATACGTGAGTAAAAACCGGTGTTTTCTTTAGTGATTTCTCACGCGAGTTTTAATGAAGTGATTAATCTATCCGCATGAAAATGAACATTCTTATGACCTCCAAGAGCTTTCTTGGAAGTTCTTCCTAAGTCTTATGTTTCCTGCTATGATACAACAGACTTCGGCAACTCTTGAACTTTTCTTTACACTTCCCGCACTCCCACTCCCACAACTCGTCACCTTCACCGTGAACCATAAGCACATGCCTCTTCAGCTTATGTGGCAGTCGAAACCGAGCGGGGCACAGTGTACAAACATGTTTCAAAACTATCTCAGACTTCTTATGAGTGTTACGTATATGCTCGGAACGTCTTGAAGACGCGGAAAATGACTCTCCACATATCTGACACGAGTAAGGCTTCTCTCCACTATGTAGCCGTAAGTGCTGACTGAAACCAAGCTTTGATTTTAGTATGACTCCACATTGGTCACATTCGAACGTCTGAGGCGTGTGGGTTTTTAGATGCGTAGTCATGTGAGCAGCAGCAAATATTTTTCCACAATGCACACAAGGTTGGTGAGTTTCTTTAGTGTGTACGATTTGTATATGAGCAGCTACAAATTTCTTCCCAGCAAATTTTTTGTTGCAATAATCACAGATACATTCTTTATTCGTACTGCCTCGGAGACCCATTTTGAACTTCTTATTATGTTTCTTTTGCAAAGTAACTGTTATTTTTGATTTAGTTGCTTTGGCAATGTCTATGTTGCAGCAGTTTTTTATGTGGTGTAAAAAGCAAGGTTGGTTCCGGAATTTTGTGTCACAGTTTGGGCAGCAACGTAAAGTGTGGAGGGACTGGTGAGCGTGAAATGCTGCATGAGATTTGAAGCTTCTTCCGCATTCTCCACATGTGCATCTGCCTGGAGCATGCGCTATAAGCATATGCTGTTTAAAATGCACCTTATTTAGGAACACCGCAGGGCACATTTTACAGCTATATGGTCGTGTTTCATGTTCATCATTCAAATGTTTGATGAGCTCATCTCGGGGCATTATTTTAGCACATATATGACATGCTCTATTTAAATCTGCTGACTCCTTTAAATGCTTATACAAATGTAGTGGATACGAGAAAGATTTTCCACAAGTCGGACAGGTACAGTCATGTTGTTTTCCGATTCTTTTAAATGAGAAATTTTCTGCTATACTAGGAGCGGGTGTTGAGTTTGAATCGAATATGTAAATATCATTGTTGCGTAGCTGACAGGAAATTCGGTCACTCGCTTTGGAGTATTTGTAATTAGGGACGTGTTCTAGAAGTAATGTCATATTCGTCCATTGGTGGTTGGCATTCTGTACGATGGTTCGGAAGTCAGCTGCTTGGATGGCTGACACAGAGCATTGTATGCATAATGCTGGTGGCAGGGCTTCTTCAGTCAGCACCTGTAACCACCACTTGAGTCAAACCGCCACATTGTATTTTTTTTAATCCAAAGTTCAGTTAGGTAAAGAGTATATCTATCAAAATTTTATTTGTGCCTAAATAGGCCGCATTTTTTATTCAATATCTATAAGCTAAATAATATCCAATACATACTTAGGCTATTAATTAGAGCATTTACTTATGTACAACTTTAATATGAAGAGTATATCAGATGACCAAAGTTTAATTCGGACTTTTGTGAATAAAGTTTCGTTTTACAGACTATGAAAGCGGAGTTTATTTGCGGTAATAATTTGCCTCTAATATAATGTTTATTTTCTATGTGGTTATTTTTTTGTATGTACCCTTTACCTAGTTTAAATAACCTTTAATTTGATAACGACCTACTTCGTGAAGTAATCTTGGGCGCCCTGGCGCTAAAGAGAACCAACTTGGCGCTAAGGAATTTTAGTCAGACGGTGTCGGTTTTCATTGGCGCAACTTGCGTCTATTCCTTAAACTCATCCTATTTATATGGGAAGTTCTATTCTATGTAAGCTAAATAAGAAATAACTGTAGTATCAAGCTTGAATACTTAGAATTTGTATCTCGTTCAAAAACGAATAAGTAATAGAAATAAAATTAGTTTTATCATGCGTCCGCCATTTTGATTACAGCGCGGGAACGATGCCGTTCCGTTTTTCACAGAAAATAAACAAACCACTTGATACTACAGTTTCGGTTATGAAAAATTGGCTTACCGCAACTCCGGTGATCAATTCCAATAGCTCAGAAAGCGACACAGGCTTGTCTCCGTCCATCATTACGGTGTCTCGAAGGTGCACTTGCCCTTGTGATGTGTCCCCCATACAAATTCGGCATTTGTCCAGACCATCTCCTCGAATTATATGCGACACGAGTGCTTTTACATCCACTTGCCGGTTCATTTTAGGAATATTGTCAAGCTTTTAACTATGCCTTATCATTAAAATAAAGTAAAATTGCAAAATATAGGGACAAAGTGGTCGCCTCTTTTTACGAAATGAAAATGTTTGAGTTTGACAGCTTATCCTTCTGTTGACAGTGACATTTATAGTTGGGTTTTTGGTAGTTTTTGGTTACAGGAAACTAAGCTATGTTTTCGGTGTGGTAAAATACAAATACAAAAACACTTATTACCTATTAATATTATAACAATTTATCGATATATTTACTGGTGCAGAGATGGCTACCGCTAAAATTAAAATAGAAATGATATCAAGTAGCTCTAAATAATAATTTATTGTTCCTATCAGCATTAATTGTTAATAAATATTATTAGCAAATAGTATTGATCTAGGGATTCTTCTGCTTTAGATAGAAAAAATATCTAATCACACTTTAACTGTCACTTTTGTCACATGACATATGTCAATAGATTGTCAACAAAAATCATCTCTTTCTTTTGTTTGTGGAAGTAAAAAAGCAAAATGGTAATTTAATTTAATTTTACTAGTGTAATCTTTCAGTTTTTAATGAAACGTTCAATGAATTCTGAAACCGTGATCTGTAAATTATTTAGTGGTGTACATATTTCCTGTGCAAACTGTGTATTTCACAATGAAAAAGTGATCCGAATTCCCCGGGCTATTGTTCTAGAAACTATCGGTTTTAATTAGATTTATTCTACAATTATGTGTTTTATCAGCAGTATGGGTAATAAAACTTAGTAATAGCAATATTTCCATCAATTGTAATCAAATGTTATCATCGAAAATACCGTAATTTATACATTAGGGACCATAACTTTGAGGCTATATCAGATGATCTCATAGAGCCTACCAAATGTTCACATGACTTGGATTTTGTGACTTAAACTACCTTTAGTTTCCCACTTAATCTTTTCTGTAGGTCCCTCATAGCACAAATTTCGTGTATAGTCAGTTATTTATTTCATAAAATCGTTATTTACTTATTTATGATGAATTTCAAATGTGCGAGGTCATTCACTCAAGTGGGCTCAGGAAACTCACATAAACTACCCCTAGTTTCCTGCTAAATCTCTTCTGTAGGTTCCTCATAGCATAAATTTCGTGTACAGTCAGTTATTTACTTCATACAGTCATTATTTCCTTATTTATGATGAATTTCAAATGTGTTAGGTCAATAACTCAAGTACGCTCAGGAATCGAGTATATAAACGCTAAAACTATGTTCAAACTGTCTTCACAAATCTATATTTGAAGTTGTACTCCTCTGTGTTTACTTCAAGCCTAGAAGAGATAAAGATTGTTCATTTTGTTCTAATTTAATTTTACAATTGTGTTAGGTTGTTATTTTTGGATATTTTTGTTTATTTTTGAGTGTAAGTCCCATAAGTTTTGGTCATAACATTCTATTCTTGAAAATAGATTACTCAATATTCCAAATATCTTGATATTTTTGCTATTATTTATTTGTTACAGTTGAGGACCTTGTCCACAGTTAAGCCTTCCATGGGCTCATTTTATGTGGTTCACTATTTACAGTAATCATGAATATACAAAAACTAGTATTGCTACCATAGCCCTTTGGCAGCCCAACTGCCACGCGCCGTTTTCGCCCGAGAGCCCCAAGTGCCGTGATTTTTTTTTTATTTTTTGCGAATCTGCGCCGCGACCTACTAAAATCGAGATTTCTCGTAACTTTTGTACAGACGACCCAAAAAATGTTATATCGTTAGAACTGTATTGAATTAGCCTATTTGAGTCTATAAATAGAATGTGCAATATTTATTCAGTGTATCTTTAGGCTTAGGTTAAAGGCAAAAAAATTAAAAAAAATGAATGTTTTTACTCCTGTTACTAAAATATTTGTATTATTAGTCAAAAGCAATTTTAAGAACTCCTGATTGTTTTATTTACATTAGTAATAACTATTACACATTATTAACATAACAAACACCACATAACACAACAATTCGTAAATGAATTTAATTTGATTAAAAAAAATTGTATTACTTCAATGGCGACCCCCATCAAAAAGCCATATTTTCGAAGACATAGAGTATGAAACGATTATAGACGAGCCCCACTATTTCTTTCTTTGTTTCACTGGCAACCTATTGGCATAAGTTAAAACAGGATAGCACGATTCCTTAGACTTCAATTAAAATAAACAAAAAAAAATCCGCAAGTGACCTTTTCCAGGCCACTGGGCGCACGCGTCAAATTCGGTAGCGGCCTGCAACAGGTCACTGGGCGATCAAAGGGATAGGTAGTGCTGTATAGCTAAATTTTAAAAAGTTATATGTAGTTGTGCCATTCGGATTACGTATTTTGGATGTCCAACTATTTGTGCAAATGCAGTTGTTCCACAATGAACTCCTCATACCATATACACTAAAAACCAAAACAGTGATCAGTCTGAATCACACAAGTCAGCAGATGTGAAGTTAGCTACAAGCTGTGCACTATCCAATCAATTCACAGCTATATGTGGGCTGCAGTCAGGATTGGATATCACGCAGCTTGCAGCTAACCTACATTCCGAATTGTATGATTCGGCCAGTACAAAAGTAATTTGAGTAAAAGTAATTGATTTGGTTTATTTTATATAGAAAATCAAAATTTATTTGTTTATAGGCGAGCAGTATAAACTGATGTGTCTATATCAAGCAGAGTCGAATAAAATTAGTATTTATCTGTCAAGGAAATTTTTTCCTTCTTTACCCCAAGGTCCAGTCTATTCTTAAATGTATTTATAGTTCTTGCTGAGATTAACATCCTCAGGCAACCTATTCCAAATCCAAATTATACTGTTTTTTTTTAATTCTAGTCAAAAAGCCTTTGCATTTCAGAGAGGCAATGCGGCCAGCATTTTGGGCACGTTGCCGTTGTTTAAACATTCTCTAATTTTTAACTAGTTTTCTTTAGATAGGGTATTTTAGTTTAGATAGGATATTTCAGTTTAAGATAGGATAATTTATTTAAGTTTTGTTGTGATGAAGTTTTTTGTTAAAATAATTAAAAACCTTTGCATTGTAATAAGGATCATCATATACCTATCGACATGCTTCGACACTCATTTTACAACTTTAAAATATTTCAGCAACCTCAAATCCTCGTGCTAAAGGAGGGGACGGACCAGACGCAGGGCAAGCCACAGCTCATATCCAACATCAATGCTTGCCAGCTTGTTGTAGATGCTGTAAGTAAACTTAGTATAAGCCATATCAAACTAATTGGAGTCTGTGGGTACACCATCCAAGCTATTGGATCAGTTATGCCAGCGGCCCAGAGCCATGCTCTGTTACTTTAAGGAGCTGGGCTGGCTCGGGTAAACGCTGGAGGGGGAAATGCACAAAACACCCCATTGCGGGAAGTCAGTGCAGGACTTATCGCCCCTACACCGAATAAGAATGGGGTCTGAACACAAAGCAAGTCATTGCATTTTATCAAATTCATAATAATAAAAGTCAGTGGTGATGTGGAGTAGGGATTTGTGCAGATTTTAGCTAATTTCACAGACACCATTAGTTTAATTAACCCTTACTTATTTATTTATTTATAAGCAGTGTTGAATAATTAGTATTTATCCCTAAAGGAAATTTTCTCCTCCTTACCCAAAGGCCAACTTTAAAAATAAAAATTGCTTATAGGCCCAGCACAGATGGGTCATGGATCACAATGAGTGACCATTCTATATGTAGTGTTATTATTATAATATCTTCTTTGCCAGAAGTGTCCATGTTACATACAGATGTAACAGCAGCCTATCTGCATGTATATTAAACTTTGAAAACATACAGTGTGACCAGAATCAGTATTTTAATACTTATTCACTAAAGTAAGTAAGTAAGTTCGTATAGGCCGGGTGGCTAGCCCTGGTGTCAGAGTTTTTAGGCCGCCTGAAGGCCTCTGACATGGCTAAACGGTTAAAACAACCGGGACCTACAATTTAACGTGTCATCCGAGCCACGGTAGCGCTCAGTTGGGAAATGCCACCCGCGGTCACCCATCCAAATACTGACCGTGCGGAACGTTGCTTAATTTCGGTGATCGCTGACAAACACCTAGTCAAACTACGCTACGAGCGCTACTTATTCACTATGTATTATAGTAACAGATTCAGAGGCGTTGCCGTACCGTTCCTCTCGCGGCCATGTTCCCGCGCGATTCACCGAATAAGCTCGCTTCGTCTTATATCTGCGTCTCTCTCACACACGCTGTTGCCAGTCGGCGTCTCTTTATGAGAGGCTCCACCCCCTCATACAATATTTTATGAGAGGCTCCACCCCTCATATAATATTTTATGAGAGCCTCCACCCCCTCATACAATATTTTAAGAGAGGTTCCATCCCCTCATACAATATTTTATGAGAGGCTCCTCCCCCTCGTACAATATTTTATGAGAGGCTCCACCCCCTCAAACAATATTTTATGAGAGGCTCCACCCCCTCATACAATATTTTATGAGACACTCCACTCCCTCATACAATATTTTAGCAACTTTTTCGGACATCATTTGTTTTTAAGTAAATGTTTATTAGACCCAATTCTTAAGGCGCCATCGCAATTATAATACCTAATAAGAATATTTCTGTTTCTTTTTCAACTGAGGCATTCGATTCGAGAGAACATCTTATTTTAGGAATAGTATTTTAATACTTTTTCAATATATTTTGGTAACTTTTGTGGATATCAGTATTTTTTAGGTTTACCTACCTATATTGTAAAAAGGTATTTTTTAAGTATAAAAGAGGTACGCTGGCTGGTGAAAAATAGTGAAATATACCGAAAAGTAGGTATATTTTTTGAGGTGCTTATTTTCAGTTGGCTCGATATTTTTCTGGCATTTCATTTTGTCACACTGAAAACATGTTGCATACATTTTCAGGTGCGCACGACGCTCGGCCCGCGCGGCATGGACAAGCTCATCGTAGACCACCAGGGCAAAGCGGTCATCTCCAACGACGGAGCCACTATCATGAAGGTAATAAATAGTAGCTCTCCAACCAGTAAACCTCGCGATCATATCTCATCGTGGACCACCAGGGTAAAGCTGTCATCTCCAATGACGGAGTCACTATTATGAAGGTAATAAATAGTAGCTCTCCAGTAGAACCAGTAGACCTCGCGATCATATCTCATCATAGACCACCATGGCTGTCATCTCCAACGATGGAGCCACTATCATGAAGGTAATTATGCTCTCTCTAGTTATCCAGAACTGATGTCCTAAGCCGAAAGGAGGTGATTCACACTCATTGTGAACAACTTTTTTTGGGACCAGTCCAGAATTAAAATCAGCTGATTCAATTCATAACAACGACATACTTTGCTAGATAAATAACTAGGTATTTTGCATTTAGAATGTGCTTTGAAGTTTTGAACATCTTGCGTTTTGATAATATATTGTACATTTTGCGTCTTAAACATTTTGCGTATTGAACGTTATACGTATTAAACAATATGCGTTGCAACGAGTTGCAGTTTTGTTGAAGTTGATTTTTTTTCTAGAATTTTGGGTTGACCCCATAGTAAAAGTTGTTCAAGACAGTGGTCTGAATCACCGCTTTTTGCGTAGTACACCAGCACGGGTAGCATGACAAGGGGACAACTTGTCTTTCCATCATTATATCCCCTCGAACATGAAATAAAGTATGGATTGACAATGAAAACTGACATTAAAAGTGAATAAAATGGTTTCTCCCTTTGCCGTGCTACCCGGGCTGATATGGATATACAACCTTTGTACCAAGTTTCGTCAAAACTCGTTGAAAAATGCGACTGTTAGAGGGGAATTAACATCCAATTTGAACAGATGCTTGCTAAGCCAAATAACATCCTTATAGTTTTTAATATTAGGTACATTATTCTACGTACCAATGATTAAAACAACGGATCCAATTTCCGAGTACACAATGTAGACAGATAGTAGATATGAGACTACAAATACGTAAATCTACAGTATTACTGTAAATTCTACCGTTTCATACAAAACTTGTGTTTTTCAGTTGCTGGACATCGTCCACCCTGCTGCTAAGACTTTAGTGGACATCGCAAAGTCACAAGATGCCGAGGTAAGTCAAAAAAAAATTATATGGCTGATTGACAACGACATCTTGACTAGCCGTGGTGGTCTAGAGGTAGTGACGCCCGCCTTACAATCGTGAGGTCGTGGGTTCGAATCCCCGGTCCCGTACCAATGAGTTCTTTAGAATTTATGTACGGAATTTCACACCACTGGCTTTTCGGTGAAGGAAAACATCGTGAGGCAACCTGCATACGTCCGTAGAAGAAATTCGATGGCGTATGGGAATCCACCAACCCGCACTGGGCTAGCGTGGTGGGTGTGGCCCAAACACCCTTCGTGGGTAGGCCTACGTCCTGCAGTGGACTATTAAAAAGGCTGGTACAGGTAGAGGATCTTGACTAAGACGCAGCTGTAAAGTCAGAAAACCCTCTTACTCAAAAACGTACTCTTGCATGCTAAGCTACGTATTTTTCCTTCTTGTCTACGGCCGACAGGCCACAGCTCAAACAGCTCGGGGTTCGTTTTAAGATTTTTGTGTGTAAGATGCCCCAAATATTTGTATTTATTAACAATGGATGTTTTTATTAAGATTTACAAAACCTATATAAGGCCTCTGCTAGAGTATGGGTTCCAGGTGTGGAGTCCTTACTTTAAGAAGGATATTGATTTGCTTGAAAGTGCACAAAGAAAAGCCACCAGGATACCATATGCTCTGCGCCGCAAGACCTATGAAGATAGGCTAAAAGCTCTTCGTCTCACGACCCTTGAAGAACGACGAATGCGTGGAGACCTAATTGAGACCTTCAAGATTCTCAATGGCTTTTATAATCTTCCGCGTATTCACGTCATGTACACCTTAAACAAAAATATGCGGGATAGCAGACGCCATAAATTTATCTTGCAGCCTACACCATCACAAACCAACACTGGACACCACATCCTCTGCAATAGAGTTGTCTACAACTGGAATAGGTTGCCTGAGGATGTCATCTCAGCAAGAACTATAAACACATTTAAGAATAGACTGGACCTTTGGATAAAGAAGGAAAAAATTTCTTTAACAGATAAATACTAATTTTATTTGATTCTGCTTGATATAGGCACATCAGTATACACTGCTCGCCTATAAACAAATAAATAAATAAATTGAAATCATGGCTACTCAGTCACCTATTTTATGACATTACAGAATTTATGAAACTACCGGAGGTTTTTTTTTTTTTTTTTTTATTTCGAATAGGTTTATGTTTGACTACACATTAGGTAGTAAATTTGTAATTGATTTTTTTTTCTGCTGTATTTAGAAATAATTGTAATTATACTGTGAGAACAATATTTTGTATAATACACATTATAAAATTGTATTTGTATTATCATGACATTATTATATTATCAAAATTGTAAACCAATTTGACGTGCAACTTGGCGTTATAAATATATAATTTGTATTTTGTATTTGTATTATTTATCACAAAAAATATTTTATACATATTTTTTTGTCGAAGGTCGGCGACGGGACGACGTCAGTGGTGATTTTGGCGGGAGAATTACTGAAGAGATTGAAGCCGTTCGTTGAAGAAGGTATGTACTTTATTTTTAACTTGCCTCGGTGGCTCAGTGGTTAGTAAACCTGACTTCTGGATAAAAGAGGCGTGGGTTCGATCCCCATCCAGGGCAAGCATTTATGTGATGAACATAGATGTTTGCTCTGTGTCTGGGTGTATTTAGATACTATCTATATAAGTATGTTTTTAAAATATGTATATGTAGTATCAGTCTCCGGCAGCCATATCACAAGCTTTGCTTAGTTTGGGGTCAGAGACCGTGTGTGAGATGTCCCCCAATATTTATTTAACCGATTTCTTATAAAAGAGGCGGTTCTATACAGTCGCGACATCGTCCATCATGAACTTTCGATTTGTGAGCCGATGATTATAAACAACGGATCCAATTTCTGAAATGGTTGTGTGGAACTTACTAATGTTTTATGAGGCTCTCTAACATATAGAAACTAGTAAACTAGAAAGGGTGTATTATTTATCAACCGTAGGACGTCCACTGCTGGACATAGGCCTCCTCCATGGATTTCCAATAAGGCCGGTTGGAAGCGGCCTGCATCCAGCGCGTTCCTGCGATTTTTATTATTTCGTCAGTCCACCTAGTCGGTGGACGTCCTACGCTGCGCTTGCTGGTCCGTGGTGTCCATTTGAGAACTAGTGAGGCAACCTGCATGCGTCCGTAGAAGAAATTCCCCAACCCGCACTGGGCCAGCGTGGTGGATATGGCCCAATCACCCTTCGTGAGTAGGCCTACGTCCTGCAGTGGTATTAAAAAGGCTGATACAGTACAATATACTAGTTTTATATGTCAAAATAACAAAGCAAGCGGTTTGCAAGGTCTGCTAGTAACTGAGAGTAAATAAATTGTTATGGTATAATAGGGTATTACAGTCAGTTTCGAAAAGCATCTCAGTTAGATCCTGTTGGTCTAATAAACCACTAAAAAAATACAAAAAATATTTTTTTAATCGTTAAGTGTTTTAAAAATGCATTTTAATTTTACAATTTCAAATATTCGCGCGTAATTTACGTAAAACGATGGATGTCATTATTTTACTCTGTGGTCATGAATCACGTCACTATGCTGTGTAAACAATGCACGTAAATATTTTTCACGATAGTGTCTTTGTTTGTAAGATTTATGTTGAAAATGAGTTATTATAAATGGTTAATAACGAGTTACCGTTCGTGTGCTGTTCCTGGAATACTAGTGTACAAACACCGGACAAACTATTCAATGTTTACATAGCCGGATGACGTCATAACGTAGCGGCGACTATTTTATGCACAGATTAAAAAGACGGAATATTTTGTATTAATTTTTAAAATTTATTTTGTTGTTTTATGCTCTAAAAGGTACATTTTCCGATTGCTTTTTGCTTAAGCTATCTCAAAAATACATTTACAGATTTTTTCTCGTTCATAGTAAAATAGCCTATTATTTCAGGGGTCCATCCACGAATCATCGCGCGTGCCGTACGCACCGCGGCGAAGTTGTCTGTCGACAGGGTCAAGGAGCTGGCTGTCAAAATTGACAACAAAACTCCCGAGGAACAGAGGTAAGTCATTATTCTTCACTAGCTGGCCCGGTGAACTTCGTCTCACCATCTGTGAGATCTCCCCGCCCAGGGATAACATTTATGTGATGAACATAAGTGTTTGCTCTGTGTCTGGGTGTTATTTAGTTACTATCTTTATAAGTATATAATAATTTAAAATCATTTCATTGACTAAGCAATGCGCCATTTCTCGTTAATGGTAAGAAGTTCTAATAATTTCACATTAAGTGACTGACTGGTTTAAAGCAGTTCTCACAGATGGCGCTTCCAACAATGTAGTAGTTACTTTCTTTTTGTGATAAACATTTCAAAAATTGACGCGTTCGCAGGATTTTTGAAATGTTTATCACAAAAAGAAAGTTTCTATACACCTAGTGTGTGAAGCACGATAAAAATAATTTCATTGATTAAGCAATGCGTCATTTCTCGTTAATGGTAAGAAGTTCTAATAATTTCACATTAAGTGACTGACTGGTTTAAAGCAGTTGTCACAGATGGCGCTTCCAACAATGTAGTAGTTGGTAAAAATGATAAACACTTTCACTAATTCGGCGCCCTCGCAGACAGCGTTTTAGCTTAATTTGGACCTAGCATCTGGGCCGGAATCCCAGAGAGATGCAGGTTCAAATCCTGCGAACGCGTCAATTTTTTAAATGTTTATCACAAAAAAAAGTTTCAATACAGTGTTTGCTAGATTGTATTATCTCAGCGTAGGTAATAGGTAGGCGAAAACAATCTTTTCATCACATCTATTCGAAAAGGACTACTTGGTTCGCCTTTAAGTGCGCCCAAAGGAGGTGTTTTCTATAAGGAACTTTATAAGTGCGCCGGAATTATCTTTGCCGCGCACTTTTTTGAATTTGGAAGTATTTGTAATGTTAGTGTGTAGTGTTCAGCGTCAAGAAAATGAATGAAAAGAATGTAAATATAAGTTTTCATTTGTTTTATTATTAGATACTATTTAATTTCAATTTAGTTGTTACTCTACGTTTTATTAAATAATAATATTACAATAAAATATGAGGCGCCTTTTGTTTTCCCATAGAGGTGATGAAAAGTAGAGTGTACCACTCGGGCGCAAAATATATGTTTGTCTCGGGCGACGTACTTTGAATCCTTCGCTACGTTCAGGATTCTACTAAAGAATCCCTCGCTACGTTCTGGATTCTACTAAAGAATCCCTCGCTACTTTCAGGATTCTACTAAAGAATCCCTCGCTACGTTCAGGATTCTACTAAAGAATCCCTCACTACTTTCAGGATTCTACTAAAGAATCCCTCGCTACGTTCAGGATTCTACTAAATAATCCCTCGCTACGTTCAGGATTCTACTAAAGAATCCCTCGCTACGTTCAGGATTCTACTAAAGAATCCCTCGCTACTTTCAGGATTCTACTAAAGAATCCCTCGCTACGTTCAGGATTCTACTAAAGAATCCCTCGCTACTTTCAGGATTCTACTAAAGAATCCCTCGCTACGCTCAGGATTCTACTAAAGAATCCCTCGCTACGTTCAGGATTCTACTAAAGAATCCCTCGCTACGTTCAGGATTCTACTAAAGAATCCCTCGCTACGTTCAGGATTCTACTAAAGAATTCCTCGCTACTTTCAGGATTCTACTAAAGAATCCCTCGCTACGTTCAGGATTCTACTAAAGAATCCCTCGCTACGTTCAGGATTCTACTAAAGAATCCCTCGCTACGTTCGGTATTCTACTAAAGAATTCCTCGCTACGTTCAGGATTCTACTAAAGAATCCCTCGCTACGTTCAGGATTCTACTAAAGAATCCCTCGCTAAGTTCAGGATTCTACTAAAGAATCCCTCGCTACGTTCAGGATTCTACTAAAGAATCCCTCGCTACGTTCAGGATTCTACTAAAGAATCCCTCGCTACTTTCAGGATTCTACTAAAGAATCCCTCGCTACGTTCAGGATTCTACTAAAGAATCCCTCGCTACTTTCAGGATTCTACTAAAGAATCCCTCGCTACGTTCAGGAATTCTACTAAAGAATCCCTCGCTACGTTCAGGATTCTACTAAAGAATCCCTCGCTACGTTCAGGATTCTACTAAAGAATCCCTCGCTACGTTCAGGATTCTACTAAAGAATCCCTCGCTACGTTCGGGATTCTACTCTAGAATCCCTCACTTCGCTCTGGATTCAAAAAAGCGCCCTCGCCGTAAAAATATTATTTTGCTCCCTGTTTGGGCACTGTCCCGGCAAAACACTGTAACTCAACTTACAGTGTTTGGTAACCACACGGTAGTAGGGCTCATAGCGTAGGTTACGTAGTGTCACCGATCACCGAAGTTAAGCAACGTTCGGCGCGGTCGCTCTTCGGATGGGTGGCCGCGGGCAGCATTTACAACTGATCGCTACATTGTTTGAATAATATAAGCCGATGATTATAATAAACATTCTGAATCATCAAGAAAATACATTCTATGAAGACCGCTTTATGAGGCTTAAGAAAATGATGATGATTATGAGGCTTATTCATTACTAGCGACCCGCCCCGGCTTCGCACAGGTGTATTATACATATAAACCTTCCTCTTGAATCAATCTACCTATTAAAAAAAAAAAAAAAACCGCATTAAAATCCGTTGCGTAGTTTTAAAGATATAAGCATACTTGGGGACAGACAGCGACTTTGTTTTATACTATGTAGTGATACTTCATTATACTTATACAGGGTTATTTCTAATCAATTAGCATCCTTCTAGAGGCTTATTCTGTACATCAATACTAACAACTTTTGTTCTACGACTTTCGTCAAAACTCGAAAATAATGAGCAGCTTTAATTTTGAGTTATTCTTATCTTTTGCGCATGTTTTTTGTCAAATGTTTGTATGGTAAATAAATATATTCTTATTACCTCAAAATATTGTAAATAAATAATCTATCCTCATGGTAAAGCCTCAGAAGTCAAAATCGTCAATAGTCATGATGACTGGGTCAAAAAAGAAACATTATTATAATTAGTGTGAGTCAGATTGTTAAAAGCATAAAGCCGTGGTGGTCTAGTGGTAGTAACACCCGAGCTGCAATCGTGAGGTCGTGGGTTCAAATCCCGATCCCTTATCAATGAGTTTCTTTGGAGCTTATGTACGAAATTTCACACCACTGGCCTTTCGGTGAAGGAAAAACATCGTGAGGCAACCTGCATATGTCCGTAGAAGAAATTCGATGGTGTAAGTGAATCTACCAACCCGCACTGGGCCAGCGTGGTGGATATGGCCCAATCACCCCTCGTGGGTAGGCCTACGTCCTGCAGTGGACTATTAAAACGGCTGGTACAGTACAGTAAAGTACAGATAGTTAAAAAATATTGGACTAGTTTTGTTTCTTTTGTCAGTCTAGCAATAAATTACAAAGATTAACCTTGTCAAAGTTTGGGAGTGGGGGCACGTGACGTCACTAGTGCGACGTAGTCTGTATGTGTGTATAGCACTCGTGACGTCACGCAGAGCTGTTTCTTCGTCACCGTTTGTGTAATTGATAAAATATGAAATGAATTTTGAAAAAAAAACCGGTCAAGTGCGAGTCAGGCTCGCACGCCGAGAGTTCCGTACAAATCTAGAAAATTTCACAAAATTGGGAAGTAAGTTGTTAAAATCTCTATACTATATCATCGACAAAAAAGATTTTTTTTAACTTTTCTTGTCATACTTTAAAAATTAGACATTGATAAAATAATAAAAAATCTAGTTCTTTTATATGACACGATTTACTGAATTTTCAACCCATATTTTGTGAATCTAGGTCCTATTTTTTTGTAATTTAAATAAAAATGTACGGTTTTCAGATTTATTCCTATATGTGTACTCTAGACAATGCTTCTCGCCAAATTTCATAGTTCTATGTCAACGGAAAGTACCCTGTAGGTTTTGATATTTGTAAGTGTCGAAATATGTGGTTTTTTACGATATAAACGGCTCTAACTTTTTTTTTACGATAATTGAGAAGTTTTTCTTTTACACAACTGCAAGAGACCATAGATATACGGATATAGTTTAAATTTCAGCTCGATATCTTTACGCGTTCCCGAGATAAAGAGTCTTGATACACACACAGACGGACAGACTGCCAAACGGACAACTAAGTGATCCTATAAGGGTTCCGTTTTTTCCTTTTGAGATAAGGAACCCTAAAAATCAACAGTAAAATCAAAATATAAAAATAGCATACATCGAATCGAGTGAACTATTCGATTTTGTACGTAGATTGCGATAGTTGAAGAAAAATAATTATTATAATGATTCATAATTTAGAAAATCATAAATTCTGTCATGATTTTTTTGAGTGCTTTCTACACTAGATTTTATCACAAAGATAACTATTTTATTTCATTCATTTCAAAAATCTGAAGCGAACGCAGGAAGGCGCCGCCAACGCTATAAGTTGGTAGTAATATAAGCACTTCAAAAATTTGACGCTTGCATAGGAGGCGGGCTGGCTCAGTTGGTTAGAGCGTCGGGCTAGTGATCCGAAGGGGCAGGTTCAAATCCTGCGTTCGCTTCAGATTTTTGAAATGCTTATCACAAAGATAACTCTTTGAAATTCTGTCATGTACCAAAATCATGAAAACATTATTTGAAGTCTATGAAAAAGTTCAGAAGTGGGATTTGAAAACCGTCCCTTGTTTCAGAGAGCTGCTAATGAAGTGCGCGGTGACCGCCATGTCTTCGAAACTGATTCATCAGCAAAAGGGACACTTCAGCAAGATGGTGGTCGATGCTGTTTTATCCTTGGACGCTCCTCTACTGCCGCTGGATATGATTGGTAAGATTTGTTGACTGCTAGCTGACCCGGCGAACTACGTTTCACGCGATATCTATAAAAATTAAAGCCTATGTGCTTCGAGCAAATATCTATAGAGTCACAATCGTCCAAATAAGTGTCCGAGCCAAAACTCTGCCCAAGCTACGTAGTGGGCAGATTTTTTAGTTAGTCGTAAGGCAATTGCATTGAAGCCGTGGTGGTCAAGAGGTAGTGACACCCGCCTTACAATCATGAGGTCGTGGGTTCGAATCTCCGGTCCCGTACCAATGAGTTCTTTGGAATTTATGTACGGAATTTAACACCGCTGGCTTTTCGGTGAAGGAAAACATCGTGAGGCAACCTGCATACGTCCGTAGAAGAAATTCTATGGCGTGTGTGAATCCACCAACCCGCACTGGGCCAGCGTGGTGGATATGGCCCAATCACCCTTCGTGGGTAGGCCTACGTCCTGCAGTGGACTACTAAAAAAGGCTGGTACAGTACAGTAAGGCAATTGCAAGCCGACTACAACGCCGCGCGATGCCAAAGTGCTCGGTTACAAGCACTAATTGGGTGATATAACGTCGAGATTCGAGAAAATGGGTCATTGTGAATTATTTAATGTTAATGTCTAAGTCGGTATGTATGATGGCGCTCGGACATTTTTTTACTTACTTCACTTAGGGACTGTGGCTCTGTAGATATTTGCTCGAAGCCTATGTGTTACTCTGATGTACATATATGCATTATTATAGCTTCATCTCAATCCGTTCAGTATTTCTTGCGTGAAAGAGTAACCAAAATCCATACATACTCAAAAACCTTTGCGTTTATAATATTAGTAGGATTTTGATATATATAAATACGCGTCACGTTATTTGTCCGCGATGGACTCCCTATACTCTATAAAATTTAACTTGATCTCTGCGACAGTGACATTGACATAGAAGATTGACATATTTAGAGTTGGGATAGTGGTGGAAAAAATCGATTTTCACACAATGTTGTTAAGAAATCGAATGAGTAGTTGAAGGTGAGAAATTGGATTTTATTTACTTACTATTATTTAAGATCAAGTATGTACACATGTAAATAATGTTATGATATTGATTAAATACTCATAATAATGTAACGATAGTATTTTTCGACGTTTTTCACTATTATCGATGCTAATGTAACATATAATTGGGTTTAATTTAATTACACTTGTAATAAATGTTATAATATTAAAATATACAATAAAATTAATGATAAATTAAGTTTTATTTAAAATATCGTTAGTATAAACTATCGATATTTTAAATAAAACTGTGGTCACGATCATTCGTCGCCCATCACTAATCGGCATGTCCATAAAGTATGACATTGACAGGTACTGTCTGTACTATTAAGATATTCAGGACTTCATAGGCGTGATTTTTCTGACAGCTGTCGCAGAGATCAAGTTAAATTTTATAGAGTATAAGCTACTGGACCGATTTCAACCAAATTTTGCACACTATGTACAGTTTCAGTTCTTTCCTACCGTCCACCTCCTTAGACCACCTGGGTGAACGGTGGAAAGTTTTTTTTTTAAATGTCTCACCTTTGTTACCAAATTTTGCTTTGATACAACTTGAGAGATAAGTTAGTTTATATATCAATTTATAATCGCATTTGTTTTATAATTTTAAAATCTGTCCGTACCGGGACGAAGCCGGTACGGGCAGCTAGTCTAGTATGAATAAAAAATATGAAGCCGATGATTATAAACAGCGGATCCAATTTCTGAACTGTTTTTGAGGATCTTTCTTATTATGAGGTTTCTATATTTTGTACTAGCTGACTCGGGGAACTTCATCTCACCGTCTGTCAACTGTCAATGACAACCTTTACAAGCAGGAACATTTTGTATGGGAAAATTAAATTAATGTTTTGATTATTTTTCTTGCAACTTTAAAATTTTTCTTACCGTTTTTTTTTATCGAAAATTTCCTACTCACCGACTCCAGTGTCTGTGCCCTTTGTTAACTAAAGATAATTATTAGATTTTACTGTACAAAGAGAGTTGGTACATGGTTAAATCTTAGTCTAACATATTCTACTCACCGTTTAAACCTTCCCTTAACTTCCAAAATTTAGCCCAAACGGTCCAGCCGTCCTCAAGTTTTAGCTAACTAACAATCACGATTCATCTTTGACCGACGAACCACCGGAGGAGGTACACAATTCGACGCTCACTTCATTAAAACTCTATTAATCTATATATTTAATACAATTCGACGCGTACATATTTTTTTTTATGTATAACCACGCATAACTTTTTTCATAGTAGTCCGATTTCAGTAATTCTTTTTTTGATTGGAAAGAGTATACTTCGAAATTGGTCCCATTTAAATTTTATCGAAATCGAAAGATTATTTTTTGCGAAAATTAGCATGACAGACTTCACCCGTGTACAGAATTCGCGAATATTTCGCACGGATCGATGGATCATTTTTCACATTATTGTTGATTTATCAAAAATGGCTCAGCTAATTTTGATAAAATTTAAATGGGTTCAAATTGGAATTGGTTGAAATTGGTTCAAAGTAACTTCTTAGAATATCAAGCGGCTCTTTGTTAAGGTCATAAAACACCTGGTGACCGAAAACAAAGGACTCTATTTTATATTGTTCTTATCAGTCAATGGTTGGTCACTTAGTTCTAGACTCGAACAAGTAAACAAGCTATAATTTCTGTTGATGTGATTAAATTGACACCTAATTTTGTTAAAAATGCCAAAAATGAGTAAAAGAAGTTTAGAAAATAGAGTAAAAATACAGGGTGCCTAATACTTTTGGGCAAGGCTGTATATTCGCGTCGAAATGTATACCTCCTCCGGTGGTTCGTCGGTCAAAAATACTTTTTTAGTATTATTTTATTCACAAGTGTGTTGAAAAACGTCGTATTGATACACGCGTGTATTGTACACGTGTGTATGCTACACGTGTGATTACCATCCTCGGCTCTCATAAGACCCTCGGCCACGGCTCGGCTCTCAATGGCGCCTCAGCGGCAATCACCAACATTACACACTTGTGCCATAATGTACTATTATCTATTCTTCTTCCAGGCATCAAGAAAGTGTCAGGGGGTGCGTTGGAAGACTCCTTCCTAGTTGCCGGGGTGGCGTTTAAGAAAACCTTCTCGTATGCTGGTTTTGAAATGCAACCGAAAAGCTACGACAACTGCAAAATAGCCCTTCTGAACATCGAGTTAGAGCTCAAAGCTGAAAGGGATAACGCCGAGGTATGTGCAATACAAAAAAAGTTTATTTCAGAAAAAAAAAATATATACATACAAAGAAGTGGATAAAACGACAAAAAAGTAGAAAAAAAAACAGCTAACATCGTATAAAATTTATTTTTTTGTCGCGTCCGATACACCTCAGTACCTCGAGACGATAAATATATGAATTTATCGTCTCGAGGAATTATTTATTTACAAGTATTCATTGTATCTTATGGTAAGTTAGTTGTGAGAGTGAGTGAGTGAATATGAGTGTCTGCGTGTATGTACTGTACCAGCCTATTTAATAGTCCACTGCAGGACGTAGGCCTACCTACGAAGGGTGATTGGGCCATATCCACTACGCTGGCCCAGTGCGGGTTGGTAGATTCACATACGCCATCGAATTACTTCTACGGACGTACGCAGGTTGCCTCACGATGGTTTCCTTCACCGAAAAGCCAGTGGTGTGAAATTCCGTACATAAATTCCAAAGAACTCATTGGTACGTGACCGGGATTTGAACCCACGACCTCACGATTGCAGGTCGGGTGTTACTACCACTAGACCAATGTACAATATACCAATATAGCGTGTATGTAAATGATCTAAATATTATTATTATATACTACGGGACTAATCGCGCACTAAAATTACGAGATAAATAAATACCTCCTCATCCCGACGTTTCGGCCGAGTTGCATCGACCGTGGTCACGGGTAGACGGTGATCTAAATAAAAAATAATATGTATAGTGTTATGAATACGAGTTCGAGAACTGACATAGTCAATTATTATAGGTATACAGAGTGACTGGTAAACATTTAGCATCCTTTTAGGGGATTATTCTGTACATCAAAACTAACAACTTTTGTTCTGCGACTTTTGTAACAACTCAAAAAAAATATTGTGTTCCATAGAAAAATATCGTTGACCCGCGACCAAACGTATGGAAGAGCTGATTTTTTTTTAGTTTTGATTAAAGTCGCAGAACAAAAGTTGTTAGTTTTGATGTACAGAATAAGCCCCTAAAAGGAAGCTAAATGTTTACCAGTCACCCTGTATACCTATGATAATTGACTATGTCAGTTCTCGAACTCGTATTCATAATATCTTTATACATATTATTATTTATCTAGATCATTATATACACGCACACACTCATATTCACTCACTCTCACATACACCCACAACTTATCACAACTAACTTACCATAAAATACCATTAATACTTGTAAATAAATGTTAAATAATTCCTCGAGACGATAAATAGACGAATTTGAGTACCTAATTAATCTATGTCTCGAGGTACTGAGGTGTATCGGGCGCGACAAAAAATGAAGTTTTATACGATGTTAGCTGTTTTTTTTCTTCTACTTTTTTGTCGTTTTATCCATTTCTTTGTATGTTAAATCAAATCTAAATAAATTGTTTTTATTTCTTTAAATTGAATGTATGATTTTCCCCAGATTCGTGTGGACAATGTGAAAGAATATCAGAAGGTTGTGGACGCCGAATGGCAGATCTTGTACGAGAAACTGTCGGCTTTACACGCCTCGGGCGCCAACGTGGTACTCAGCAAGCTGCCTATTGGGGACGTCGCTACTCAGTACTTTGCCGATCGGTAAGAACTTTTAACATAGGCCTACCCCTGCTAAAGGTGAATCAAACTTCATTAAAACTACCGTGAGTATTCGTCATAACTATAACAGAATACGGCTAAAACTCACGTTATAATTATACGGTCGATCCGCAAGGAATCCAACCAGTTTCGGAGTATTTAGTACTCCATCCTCAGGGAATACGCGCGCCCCCGTCGACTGGCGCGCACCAGTGCACCCTGGTGTTAATATACGCCTACCCCTGCTAAAGGCTGAATCAAACTTCATTAAAACTACCGTGAGTATTCATCATAGCTATAACAGAATACGGCTAAAACTCACGTAATTATACGGTCGATCCGCAAAGAATCCGACCAGTTTCGGAGTATTTGTGTATTCGGAGTGCACTGGTGCGCGCCAGTCGACGGGGGCGCGCGTATTCCCTGAGGATGGAGTACTAAATACTCCAAAACTGGTCGGATTCCTTGCGGAAGATGAATCAAACTTCTTGACGATTGTGAAGTTATCTAAAAGCTGCGCAGCTGTTAAGTGAGCGTCGGTCAGGATTTGGTTTCGCGCAGCTTGGAGCCAACTTCACATCCGCCGACTTGTATGATTCGGCCTATACACTTAGTTTAACAAGTTCTGAGCCGATGATTATAAACAACGGATCCAATTTCTGAAATGGTTGTGTGGATTTACTAATGTTTTATGAGGCTCTCTGTCATTGATTATTTTAATTCAGGTGGTTATTAATAAAGGAGACGTCCACGAGTGGTATATTATTGTAACGCAGTAGGAGCCCGTTGTAGGTATGCAGTAACTATGATGTAATCTGCGGTGTATACGCTTCTGGGAAGCTCTATTGTTTTGCGTTTTTTATTGGTGACTTTTGTATTCGGTTTTATGGCTTTATGACTCGAGCGGGATCAGTCCTTGTATCTCGTCTATTGTCTATTTTATTTGTTGGGTGTTTACGTAAATGAAAAACAATAGGGGATTCTCGAACTTTCAAGTTGTTTACTTGTTAACACAATAGCGTTTATTAAGATCGAGTAATGTTGCGAAATATCTCGTAGGTTCGAGACTGTAGGAAATAACGGATATAAATACGCCGGCCGACCCTTGGGGATCAGTTTATTCGTTTACCGTCGAAGCGATAACTACTCGGGTTAGAGTGCGATATCAGTGATTGTGAAGTGACTAGCTTGTGTGAAGAATATCAGTGCCAGTGTAAAGTGTTTGTGCGAACCAGTTGTGTCGTGTGTTTTTGTGATTTTTGTGAAGTGATTGTGTGCAATAAAGTGCAAAGTGAATAATCGGCGTTTTAACTGTTTATCCAAGAACCCATTTCGTAACATTATTCAGAGAAAAATCTAACCAAGATGATATATACATTATTTGAAAGCTTGTTTTATGGGCTTCCCAAAAATATAAAATTTAGATATTTTCATCCCTGCATTTTTTAAAATGTGAAACATAAATTGTGTGAAAAATAATAATACAGCTTTTTATTTTTCTAGTATAACAATAATAAAGTGCTTCTAGCGTTATTTTCCTTGCATTCGTAGCTGATTCTTCCACATTCATCTCTTAATTTGCTAAAATTATTTTTTTAACCTACCTGTCTGACCAGTTAGTAGGTTCTATATGACAAAAAGACACTTAAAAAGTGTGTCTAATTGGTAAAAATCATTATTTTAACAATTTGGATGTTACTTAATCAGGGTTGATAGAGATACAATACTTATTGAGCCAAATATATTAATTTATCCAAATTAATTCAAAATAAATTAAAAATAAATTGCAGGTCTCTTTTGTTTTTAACTGATGTTTAATATGATTGATAGACTCGGTAAAATATGAACTTTCTCGAAATGAAGTGTTGTGGTTAGATTTTTTGATTATTGTTATACCAGCCTCCATACATTTTGTGGACATGTCCTTTTATTAATTAATATGTTATTATTTATTCATTAATTAATTTAGGTTGTCAACTGGCTGTGCTTAAACTTTTGTTTCATTATTTTTCAACCCGTGAACAATTTTTCAGCATTTAAGATGCTGATCGACGTAACTAAGTCTTCGACTTTAAAACCGCGGTTTTGAAGTCGACAACTTTTTGACGTTCCATTTGACGCTTTCCTCTTTTTACCTTTACTTTTAATATAGACGTGTCCAGTACTAAAACAACGGGTTGGGCTCCGGGAGTGCCCGCGGAAGTGAAAACTTGAACATTAACAAACAAACAAATAATTTATTTTTGACATATATAATTATACTAAGCGCCATACAAATCGGCGGATGAGAAGTTAACCGCAGATGACACTTCGCCGTAATTCGTTAATTATTGCGCATGTGTGCACAATGCCGACGCCGCGTGGCATAGTGGTGAGCACGGGCGTAGGGGGCGCGCGGGAGGCATGAGGTTGGCGGGCGGGTGTGCCCCGGCGTCTCGTCTCTCTGGCTCCCACGCATACCTATATTTCGGCTTTTGTGCAGCGTTGTTCGCATAACTTCCCATCCGCCGATTTGTGTGGCGCTTAGTATAATAATAATAATAATAATAAGTCGCCAATAGGCCTGATATCGTGGTGGTCGACCGATCCCAGCGCCGGGCAGTGCTCGTCGACGTCACCATCCCACATGACGAGAACCTCGTGAAGGCCGAGAAGGACAAACTCAGCAAGTACCTTGACTTGGCTCACGAGGTCACCGCCATGTGGGATGTGGACTCTACGATCATTGTCCCGATAGTCGTTACGGTAAACGGCTTAATAGCGAAGAGTCTCGACCACCACCTTAAGAGGCTCTCGCTAGACGGTTGGGTCAAGGGTCAGATACAGAGGGCGGTCGTCCTGGACACAGCGCGCATTGTCAGGAGGTTCCTCTCTCTGTAGGCCCAACCACCGGTAGCTTGAGCCCCGCCCCGCTGCCGGCGGCACTCTAGGTTTAGGTTTTTTTATAGTATTTTGTTCTTTTATATAAATATTGTAAAAAAACTTAGATTTAAGAAAATAAATGAATATACGAATAATAATAATAATAAACAATAAGACCCGCCGGGGGTGTGCCCGCGTGGCAAATGCGGATCCAGCGGCGTATCGACTCGTTCAGGACTCTCATAGCAAAGCTAATCTGTTTCAGCCGGGGGAATAACCGCCCCCGAGTCATGCGTTTCGTGACACAGGCCTTTGCCGGGACTGGTATCAGACCCCAGCACTATTTGGCCAGTGTCACGGAACGCATAGACTATCTGAAACAGAAAGTCTATGCGTGGGCAAACCGCATTCGTCGCTACAGAGAGCGTGTGGACCGATATTGGCTAAATCGCCTCTTCCAAAGTGACCAAAGGAAAGTGTACCGAGGCTGGGAGAGAACCGACCAACGTGTGAGCGACGGGCAGTTGCCGGATGCTAGCGCCATGAATGACTTTTGGCGTGGCATCTGGTCGGTGCCCGTCGAACACACGGAGGGTGACTGGATGCGTGTGGTTGAGCGGGAATGCGAGACTATCGAACCTATGGGATCTGTATTAATATATCCCGTAGACGTTAGTTGTGCGATCCGTACGGCTCAGAACTGGAAAAGTCCTGGGCCGGACGGGCTGCACAACTTTTGGATAAAATGGTTTCGATGCTCGCATGACCGCTTAGCCACACAATTCCAGGAAGCCCTTGAGGTTGGTTCTCTACCTAGCTTTTTCACCACCGGTGTCACCTTCCTGCTCCATAAGTCCGGTAGTACCACGGAAGCAAAGAACTATCGACCAATTACATGCTTGCCTACCATCTACAAGCTCCTCACATCCATTCTGAGCATCAAAATTAACGCGCACGTCGTTGCGCAAAACGTTTTGGCTTTCGCTCAGAATGGATGTAGGGTTGGGTCCCGTGGTACTAAGGAGCTCCTCCTCATAGACATGACCATAAGCCAGCAAGTCCGGCGGAACAAGGGAGCCCTCTCTGCCGCCTGGATTGACTATAAGAAGGCCTATGACTATGTGTCTCATTCGTGGCTCGAGAGGATTTTAGAGTTGTATAAAATCGATACAACTCTAAAATCATTCTTAGTGTCATGCATGGGGCAATGGGCCACGGTCCTTCGTCAACCTGGCGGTGGAGACGGCTCCGCTGGCCCGCAAGACTTGATTAGGATTGAGCGGGGAATATTCCAGGGTGACAGTCTGAGTCCATTGTGGTTCTGCCTGGCCCTGAATCCTCTCAGCACTTTGCTGAGGAATTCAGAGCTAGGCTATCGGCTTCGCAGACAGGGTGAAGTTATCTCTCACCTGCTGTACATGGATGATCTCAAGCTGTTTGCACCGAAATACCAAGACCTGGTGGAGCTGCTAAAAACCACTGAAGTTTTTAGTAGGGCTATCAGGATGGAGTTCGGTGTAGATAAGTGTGCGTTCATGCATGTACAGCGTGGGAAAGTTGTGGATTCTCCGAATCTACAACTTTCTGAGACGATGACTATCAAGTCTCTCTCCGAAGCCGAGACCTACAAGTACCTCGGTATGTCAGAGTCGTTGGGTATATCGGCAGTGGACATCAAGAAATCGGTGAAGGAGCGCTTTTTTTGTCGTCTGACAAAAGTACTAAATAGTCTTTTGTCCGGCGGCAACAAGGTGCGCGCCTTCAATGGTTGGGTGATGCCGCTGCTGATGTACTCCTTTGGAATACTGAGGTGGACTCAGACTGAGCTGGACGCCCTGGATAGGAGGGTCCGTCGACTGCTCACTTTGCATCGCATGCTACACCCGCGCTCGTCTGTCATGAGACTGTACATTCCGCGGAAGTGTGGTGGCCGAGGCTTTTTAAATGCCAAGGACCTCCACAACCGCGAAGTATACAGTCTCCGGGACTATTTCCGAAACAGCGGGCGTGGAATGCATTGCGATGTGGTGGCAGCTGACAGAGGCCTCACCCCGCTCTCTCTGGCGAAGGAGAACTGGCGCAGGCCATCGGTGCTCAGCACCGATGATCGCAGGGCGGTATGGAGGAGCAAGGAGCTGCACGGGCGGTTCTATCGGGCCCTAACAGGACCCGATGTGGACCTGCTCGCGTCGGTGGCCTGGCTGCGCTTCGGTGACCTCTTTGGGGAAACTGAAGGTTTTGCCTGTGCAATTGCGGACGAAGTTGTCTTGACGAACAACTACCGGAAGTATATCCTGAAGGACGGTACGGTCGACATTTGTCGGGCATGCCACCGTCCCGGAGAGTCACTCAGGCATATTACTTCCGGTTGTTCTCATCTTGCCAACGGCGAGTACTTACACAGGCATAACCAAGTAGCCAGGATTATCCATCAGCAACTTGCTCTTCGATACGGCCTTGTCGAGTCTGAGGTGCCGTACTATAAGTACGCACCGGCACCAGTTCTCGAAAATGGTCGTGCGTTGCTTTATTGGGACCGCTCTATCATCACGGACAGGACTATTGTCGCCAATAGGCCTGATATCGTGGTGGTCGACCGGTCCCAGCGCCGGGCAGTGCTCGTCGACGTCACCATCCCACATGACGAGAACCTCGTGAAGGCCGAGAAGGACAAGCTCAGCAAGTACCTTGACTTGGCTCACGAGGTCACCGCCATGTGGGATGTGGACTCTACGATCATTGTCCCGATAGTCGTTTCGGTAAACGGCTTAATAGCGAAGAGTCTCGACCACCATCTTAAGAGGCTCTCGCTAGACGGTTGGGTCAAGGGTCAGATACAGAAGGCGGTCGTCCTGGACACAGCGCGCATTGTCAGGAGGTTCCTCTCTCTGTAGACCCAACCACCGGTAGCTTGGGCCTCGCCCCGCTGCCGGCGGCACTCTAGGTTTAGGTTTTTTTATAGTATTTTGTTTTTTTATTATTTAAATATTGTAAAAAAACTTAAATTTAAGACAATAAATAAATATGTGTATAATAATAATAATAATCTTATTTTCTAAAAATTTTATATTTTTTGGTTTTTCGATCGTTTTTCTGCAAATTTCCACACAAAAGCAATAGCCAAATTATTTTCCACTACATTTAGATATTTTCTGCAATAAAACTTAAACAAAATATGAAGAAAAGTAAAAATTCAATATTTCACGAAATATGTCAACATGACGTTCAAAATATCGGACTACAGAATAAATGCTAACAAGATCAAAGACGAAAACAGCGGATTCGAGAGGCGCACGACCACCACCATCGCCCGCCTCGTCGTCAGCTCCGAGCGCATCGTCGGGTGATGATTTCTACACCACCCGCGAGACGAGCGGCTCGTCGAGCGGCACGAGCGGGCCACGGACGCCGCCGCCGCCACCACCACCAGCGCAACGACGAGGCCGTCCACCGCTGCCGGCACGCTTGGGGCCTGTGGGGCATCCTGCCCCGCCATCCGCTCCCGCTACCGGTGGCATAGTGCGTCGCATGCGATGGACTCAAACCATTAATGAGAATTGCATGCGCGCGTACTTTGGGGCTACAGAGGGAGGAACCAACATGACAGCGTACTGTGCCAGAATGCTGCCTTTGTTTCAGGCCCTTGAACCGACCGTGGCCGTGACTGCCCAACGACTATCGGACCAAGTGCGGGCTATCCACCGGTGCAAACTGCTGGATCAGTCCGTAATTGATCGGCTCCGCCTGGAGGCGCTGCCTGCTCGCCCCACTGCTTCCTCGACGCGGGACTCGACCGTACCTGTCGCGTCGTCAGCCCCGACAATGGCTTCAGTGCCGATGTCGGCGGCGACACTAGCGACACCACCGGCTGGTCCTGCGGTCGACGAGCCAGATGGCGCGAGTATGAGCGTATCTAGCCAGGTGAGTGAGCAACTGAGGAGGGCTTTGGAAGACGCGATTTCCCAGTATCGGTTCGCACCCGACTCTAGGCCGCGACTGCCACGTTTTCCCACCCATAGGCGTAACTTAGCGCTTATGGGAGCCCTGAACCCTTTGCTAGTCCCGTATTTACAGGTTAGCGAAGGCTTAGTCGATACCCATTCGATCTTGTACTGCGGCGCCATCGCGGCGTGTCGCGTTGCACGTGTTAAGTTCCCGGACACTAGCCGTGCACCGCGACCCGCCGGGGGTGTGCCCGCGTGGCAAATGCGGATCCAGCGGCGTATCGACTCGTTCAGGACTCTCATAGCAAAGCTAATCTGTTTCAGCCGGGGGAATAACCGCCCCCGAGTCATGCGTTTCGTGACACAGGCCTTTGCCGGGACTGGCATCAGACCCCAGCACTATTTGGCCAGTGTCACGGAACGCATAGACTATCTGAAACAGAAAGTCTATGCGTGGGCAAACCGCATTCGTCGTTACAGAGAGCGTGTGGACCGATATTGGCTAAATCGCCTCTTCCAAAGTGACCAAAGGAAAGTGTACCGAGGCTGGGAGAGAACCGACCAACGTGTGAGCGACGGGCAGTTGCCGGATGCTAGCGCCATGAATGACTTTTGGCGTGGCATCTGGTCGGTGCCCGTCGAACACACGGAGGGTGACTGGATGCGTGTGGTTGAGCGGGAATGCGAGACTATCGAACCTATGGGATCTGTTTTAATAGATCCCGTAGACGTTAGTTGTGCGATCCGTACGGCTCAGAACTGGAAAAGTCCTGGGCCGGACGGGCTGCACAACTTTTGGATAAAATGGTTTCGATGCTCGCATGACCGCTTAGCCACACAATTCCAGGAAGCCCTTGAGGTTGGTTCTCTACCTAGCTTTTTCACCACCGGTGTCACCTTCCTGCTCCATAAGTCCGGTAGTACCACGGAAGCAAAGAACTATCGACCAATTACATGCTTGCCTACCATCTACAAGCTCCTCACATCCATTCTGAGCATCAAAATTAATGCGCACGTCGTTGCGCAAAACGTTTTGGCTTTCGCTCAGAATGGATGTAGGGTTGGGTCCCGTGGTACTAAGGAGCTCCTCCTCATAGACATGACCATAAGCCAGCAAGTCCGGCGGAACAAGGGAGCCCTCTCTGCCGCCTGGATTGACTATAAGAAGGCCTATGACTCTGTGCCTCATTCGTGGCTCGAGAGGATTTTAGAGTTGTATAAAATCGATACAACTCTAAAATCATTCTTAGTGTCATGCATGGGGCAATGGGCCACGGTCCTTCGTCAACCTGGCGGTGGAGACGGCTCCGCTGGCCCGCAAGACTTGATTAGGATTGAGCGGGGAATATTCCAGGGTGACAGTCTGAGTCCATTGTGGTTCTGCCTGGCCCTGAATCCTCTCAGCACTTTGCTGAGGAATTCAGAGCTAGGCTATCGGCTTCGCAGACAGGGTGAAGTTATCTCTCACCTGCTGTACATGGATGATCTAAAGCTGTTTGCACCGAAATACCAAGACCTGGTGGAGCTGCTAAAAACCACTGAAGTTTTTAGTAGGGCTATCAGGATGGAGTTCGGTGTAGATAAGTGTGCGGTCATGCATGTACAGCGAGGGAAAGTTGTGGATTCTCCGAATCTACAACTTTCTGAGACGATGACTATCAGGTCTCTCTCCGAAGCCGAGACCTACAAGTACCTCGGTATGTCAGAGTCGTTGGGTATATCGGCAGTGGACATCAAGAAATCGGTGAAGGAGCGCTTTTTTTGTCGTCTGACAAAAGTACTAAATAGTCTTTTGTCCGGCGGCAACAAGGTGCGCGCCTTCAATGGTTGGGTGATGCCGCTGCTGATGTACTCCTTTGGCATACTGAGGTGGACTCAGACTGAGCTGGACGCCCTGGATAGGAGGGTCCGTCGACTGCTCACTTTGCATCGCATGCTACACCCGCGCTCGTCTGTCATGAGACTGTACATTCCGCGGAAGTGTGGTGGCCGAGGCTTTTTAAATGCCAAAGACCTCCACAACCGCGAAGTATACAGTCTCCGGGACTATTTCCGAAACAACGGGCGTGGAATGCATTGCGATGTGGTGGCAGCTGACAGAGGCCTCACCCCGCTCTCTCTGGCGAAGGAGAACTGGCGCAGGCCATCGGTGCTCAGCACCGATGATCGCAAGGCGGTATGGAGGAGCAAGGAGCTGCACGGGCGGTTCTATCGGGCCCTAACAGGACCCGATGTGGACATGCTCGCGTCGGTGGCCTGGCTGCGCTTCGGTGACCTCTTTGGGGAAACCGAAGGTTTTGCCTGTGCAATTGCGGACGAAGTTGTCTTGACGAACAACTACCGGAAGTATATCCTGAAGGACGGTACGGTCGACATTTGTCGGGCATGCCACCGTCCCGGAGAGTCACTCAGGCATATTACTTCCGGTTGTTCTCATCTTGCCAACGGCGAGTACTTGCACAGGCATAACCAAGTAGCCAGGATTATCCATCAGCAACTTGCTCTTCGATACGGCCTTGTCGAGTCTGAGGTGCCGTACTATAAGTACGCACCGGCACCAGTTCTCGAAAATGGTCGTGCGTTGCTTTATTGGGACCGCTCTATCATCACGGACAGGACTATTGTCGCCAATAGGCCTGATATCGTGGTGGTCGACCGGTCCCAGCGCCGGGCAGTGCTCGTCGACGTCACCATCCCACATGACGAGAACCTCGTGAAGGCCGAGAAGGACAAGCTCAGCAAGTACCTTGACTTGGCTCACGAGGTCACCGCCATGTGGGATGTGGACTCTACGATCATTGTCCCGATAGTCGTTTCGGTAAACGGCTTAATAGCGAAGAGTCTCGACCACCATCTTAAGAGGCTCTCGCTAGACGGTTGGGTCAAGGGTCAGATACAGAAGGCGGTCGTCCTGGACACAGCGCGCATTGTCAGGAGGTTCCTCTCTCTGTAGACCCAACCACCGGTAGCTTGGGCCTCGCCCCGCTGCCGGCGGCACTCTAGGTTTAGGTTTTTTTATAGTATTTTGTTTTTTATTATTTAAATATTGTAAAAAAACTTAAATTTAAGACAATAAATAAATATGTGTAATATAATAATAATAGTTTATTTGTTCCAAGGGGACGCTTAGGCTAAATTAAGTACGCTGCACTCTGCACTAGGTCTCCGAGGAGCCTGTGTTGCAGAGTACAGTTTCATTTTAATTACATTTACAATTTTCAATCCTATGTGAGCATTCAATACCTACTGTAGTAGTGTGTGTGTGTGTGTGTGTGTGTGTGTGTGTGTGTGTGTGTGTGTGTGTGTGTGTGTGTGTGTGTGTGTGTGTGTGTGAGTGTGGGTGTGTGTGTGTGTGTGTGTGTGTGTATGTGTGAATGTGTGTGTGTGTGTGTGTGTGTGTGTTTGTGAGTGTGTGTGTTTTCAAGTGTATCAGCTGTTCATATGGCCACTCATCACTTCATCGTCTCCAGTAACCTCTCCGTCTTGTCGTAATCCATGGTTAACAAAAAATCTACTGTCCTCTTATTGCACTCAAATCTGTTGGCATTTGCAATCTCTATAACTTTGCTGACTTTATTATATAGAAACGGACCTAAGTAATTTATGCTCATGGCACCAAATTTGGTTCTGGACCCAAGGTATTTAAACACTCTATCTTTTCTTCTCTTTTGTGAGGCCTCGGTCCGGCTTTCTGTACTGACTAACTTATGTTGCCTTGATAAATAGTTGTCTCACTGTGAGTACGGCGCATTTTTTGTATAATTCTGTGGTCGGAAAGAGCCTGGGTTTGAAAGTCATCACTTTTAACAGAGCTCTTTGTGATATTTCAAGACGTTCCAAGTGCGTTTTGGCTGCTGACCCCCATGATGGAATGCAGTAGCTCAATATTGACTGAGCTAGAGCATAATATATTTTGATAAGAGATTCAAATTTCAGGACGTGACGAAGCTGCTTAAAAACAAATATTAGTTTTCTGATTCTGTTTGAGATGTTTTTAATATGGCTAGACCATTGTAGGCGCTTGTCTAGTGTTACGCTAAGGTATCGAATTTCTGGAGCTTCTTCCAGATTTTCACAAGGACACGTGCGTTCCATATCACAAGTTGATCTGTGCATTTGGAGTTCCAGCGGATTTTTGGGTTGAGTAGTACTATTTATGGTGAAAGGCAAAAATTTTGTTTTGGATATGTTTATCGAAAGTAAATTATTCCGAAGCCATGTGGAAACTGTCTTTAGTCCAGCATTTGTGACTTTTTGTACCTCATTCCAAGACTGTCCTTGGAATAACAGTACAGTGTCATCTGCGTAAGTTACGATTTTACCTTGACGTACCCTTAGGTCACACAACTGGTTGATGTATATAAGGAACAGCGTCGGACCCAATATACTGCCTTGTGGCACACCAAATTTTATTTCACAGTCGCAGCTTACCATATTGCGCACCCTTACTGCTTGTGTTCTACCAGTTAGGTAACTTTGAAACCATTTTAAAGCAATTCCCCTGACGCCAATGGCATCCAGCTTTGCCAACAGAATAGGGATGGAGACGGTATCAAATGCTTTAGCTAGGTCAAGGAAGATTCCTACACATTTGTTTTTTCTGTCCAGTTGGTTCCTAATATGTTCAGTGACGTTCACCACCGCGTCTTCGGCGCATTTCCCTGACCTGAATCCATACTGATTTTCTGATAATAGGAATTTGCTCTCCAGGTATTTTTTCAGTCTTGAGTTCATCAACTTCTCCAGTATCTTCGAAAAGGTAGGTAGCAGAGATATTGGTCTGTAATTTGTAATACCTTCTTCATCTCCACCCTTGTAGATTGGACAAACTATGGTTCTTTTAAACACTGCTGGTACTACTCCGATATCGAAGCTGGCTTGGCAAATGGTAGTTAATGGTTCCAAAATATAAGGGAGTATTTTTTTTAACAATTTTGCGTTCACTTTGTCCCAACCAGGCGCAGAGCTATTTTTTAAGTCTCTCACAACACTGATAACTTCAGTCGCGTCGGTTGGTAGAAGACCAAAGGAAGTCAGTTTTTTTTCGGTTTTGTCAAATTGAGTTGCTAAATTTTGTTCGTTAACATTTAAAGAGGCAAGTGTGTCGTTTGCCAAGTTAGACCCTACAGTAGTAAAGAAATTATTTACTTTGTCTAAAGCTTCTTTGTGAGTTGGTTTTGTGTTTAGTAACTTTTCCACTGGATTCTCTTTGACTGGAAAGTTGCATATGTTTTTAATAGTCTCCCAGGTTTTTTTACTATTCTTACTATGCTTAGCTAGTTCTGATCTTTCATATGTTTTTTTTAGTTTTTTTAGTATTTTGTTACATGTGTTTCTGTACTGAATATATTTTTCATATAGTTTTTTGTTATTTGGTTCGCTTTTACAGTCCATATGCAATTTATCTCTCAGTCTCATACATTTAATTAAGCCCGGTGTTATCCAGGGCTTGATGTTAGTTTTAGATTTCGGTAATTTCTTTTCTGATGTATATTTTTCAACTAAAGAAGTAATCGTACGCATAAAATTTTCAGCAGCTTTTTCTATATCTGAAAAGTCTAGGTGTTCCGACCAAGAGATTTTTGATAACTCTTCTTGTATTTTATTATAGTTAATAATCGATGTAATGCTTCGTAGCTTTTTGTTGTGGTCATGTTTGGTGCTTATCTGTACAGCTACAGGAGAATGATCGGTTATTGAGGCTGGTAGCACTAAAGTGGTTGCTTTGTTTTTGGTCTTTATATTACAGTGGTCCAGACAGTTCTTCTCCCTGGTAGGAAAAGTGTGAGCTGGAAGTAGCCCGTGACGAGCTAGAAGAAGTAAATATTCGTCCATATTTCTGTCGTTACTGTTGCTTTCAATATTAATGTTAATGTCTCCTACGATTATAATACTAGGCCATGTTTTAATTTTATCCAAGCAACAGTCCAAAGAATTCATAAACTCCGTAGCATTTTGATTAAATGGAGGTCGGTACATTGCTACAATACAAAGTTCAGATCCTACTTGTACTATAACACAGTTTGCATCTTTCACCTCTTCTTCATAAATTTTTATTTTACGTAGGTTTTTTCTATAATATACTACTACACCGTCATTTTGGTTTAAATTTTTTTTGGTAAAGAATACGTTAAATTCTGGGAGCTGATGAGGTGTATAGTTGTCATTTAGCCAACACTCAGAGAAGACGATAATATCTATATTAACAGTAATGCGACTAAGAAGCGCCAGAATTTTGTCGTAATTGCAATTTACACTGCGGATATTCATAGATACGATCGAAACGGTTTTGCTTTGGTTAATGTGGAAGTATTTGGTGCATTCTTCAGGTTCACCCAGGACATAAGACTTAGAGACATTGACATTGTCAATGTCAGTTAATAAATTCCTAATTTGTGATCCCATTGTGTTAAATTAATAATTATATAAATAGGATTTTTCTCTTCATGTTCTGGGCTAAGTCTTTGAATGCTCCAATCATCGTGATCTGTCTTCGAGCAGGCTATGTGAACGGCTGACGTTTGTGTGTATTTGTGGAAAAGTGAGATTGTGATAGTAGTACTTGTGTGTGAGAGGAGTGATGTTAGGTGGTGTAAGTAGTGTGCGTTTAATAATGAGAGTACTATATTGTTTGTACATGCTAAAACACATAAGGTAAGAGAAGATATTATTAAATTATTAATACGGTACAGGTAATTCAAAAATCCGCCGAATACATTTGGGATAACAAAATAACAAAATACATCATGAACAATGCGTGCTAGTCAGACTCCTTTTGGCGCAGTAGTTACTTCAGAAAGGGTTTTGAGTTGATTCATATTTTTAATTTCAATCATTGGCGATCCTTCTTCTTTGCGCATGAGTACTCTACCACTGTCGGTCCAGCAGAATTCCCAGTTCATCTTCTGTTTTAGAAATAGACGTTATACAGTAATACATAATCCATAGGCTTCTGAACTAGTCTAAGACTGTAGGCAGGACGTTGTGCATTTTTGAATATTTTGGAATGGTTAGGGAATAATTTCGCTCGAATTACTTTATTTATCAGTATAAAAGTACTGTAATATATTCGATAAAATTATTTACACACGCACACTCGTGCAAGCAAGTTTTCACTTCAAAATTCAGGTTTTCGAAAGTATAGTTAATTTTTATGAGCTTACCTCTTAGGCTGCTAGATTTATACCCCGTATGAATTTAACCGTGGTTGAACCGTTTTTGATGCGATTCCAGCGACATGTTCTGCGCGGGTCGCGTCCCCGACGAGGACTTGAAGCGCACGCAGCGCGCGTGCGGTGGTGCGGTGCTCAGTTCCGTCCGGGAATTGAACCCAGACGCGCTCGGACACTGCCAGCACTTCACCGAGAGGCAGGTGGGAGGCGAGCGGTATAACATCTTCACTGGTAAGAAAAAAAATCAGTTATTATTATAATCTAGAAAAAATCTTTCTATTTGCGGCACTGAGCTATGTCGGGCGTATTTGCACTGGCGAGTCATTATTCACTCATTCATTCCTAGTTCGATCGTCGTTCATCGTTCATTCATAATTGATTGACTTTCATAATAATTCAGTCATCATCCTTCTTCATTAATCATAATTCATTCATTCATAGTTCAATCATTCATCCATTATCCTTCAGCCATTCTTTCATCATCCATTCTTCATTCATTTATGATGATCACACGTTCATTCATCATACAATCACTCGTACCGTCCGGGTTTTGAACCCTGACACCCTCGGACACTGCCAGCACTTCACCGAGAGGCAGGTCGAAGGGGAGCGGTATAACATCTTCACTGGTAAGACATTTAAAAATATTTTAAGAAAATTTAGAAAAAAGTAACATGTTAATCTAGCAAAAACTTTCGACTTGAGGCACTGAGCTATGTTGCACGAGAAGGCGTTGCACGGTTTCTCGAACGCATCTTCACTAGTGAGTCATCATCATCCGTCAGTCATTCTTCATTCACTTATTTATTCATTTTTCACTCAATCATTAATCCGTTCTTCTATGATCCATTCTTCAATCTTTAAAAATTCAAATATTGTTTATCCCCACTCATTCATCGTTCATTCACTAATTCCACTTCATTCATGATTAAATACCTAATTAGAGTAATTTAATGTTAAAAATCAAAATTTTAGAATGAGATTTACATTTTTAATTTTTTTCTTTCATTTATTCTCAACATAGATACAATTGTGTATGTATACATACTCGTGAATGTCCAACAAAATACATTAAAGATTACATACTTATAAAATATTCTACTGACCAAGATTACATTTGGAATACAACTTACAAGGCCTTCAGGCGGCCTAAAAACTGACACCAGGGCTCGCCACCCGGCCTATACGAACTTACTTACTTTATTTTTATAACTAGCATTTATGCAATAATTTTCACACCAAAGGCCACACCCGGGTCAGTCGCCACAACCGGGTCAGTGGCCACAACCGGGTCAGTGGCCACAACTGGGTCAGTGGCCACAAACGGCTCAGTAGCCACAACCAGGTCAGTGGCCACAACCGGGTCAGTGGCCACAACCGGGTCAGTGGCCACAAACGGCTCAGTAGCCACAACCAGGTCAGTGGCCACAACCGGCATACCTATTTGTTATACTTGTTCATTTATTATTGCAAAATTTTAATGTTAATTTGATGTCATTAATAGTACATTGTTTTCCTCGTAGGATATAATAAAGAAACCTCTCCTGATGGTACGCAAATCTTGAGTTTTAAGTACATTATAAATTTTAAAGGAGTTTTTGGTAAATTGTAACATAGTTTTAGAATTTGAGTAAATTTTGATGTAGGTAGCTTTTGAGTAAGTTTTTAAAGTGTTCTTGAGTATTTTTTAATACGGTTATTGAGTAAAATTGTGTTAAATATGTTTTTCATCCCCCCATCTCGAAAAGAGTATTCTTGCTCTTCGAAATCTGAGTGCAAAAGCCATTTTTATCCGCTAGAAGGTAAAGTAAAATTGAATTTAGAACATCGTGTGCACTAAAGCCGGAAACATACTATCGGACGCGGCTGACGGACGCGACTGACAGCCGCGACTTAGCAATGTGCACAGTCTTAAGACATCCGGTGTGCCAGATCGCTCTCGGACGTCCGAACGCTCAAGGACGTCCGACGGTTACGTCCGCGACTGATGTCCGATAGTGTGCACGGCTATCAGTCGCGGCTGTCAGTCGCGTCCGTCAGCCGCGTCCGATAGTATGTTTCTATCGGACGCGGCTGACGGACTGACTGACTAATGGCGCACGCAAAGCAAAATTTCAGTTTCAGTCAATTCTGTTGGCATCAAATAAACTGATGCCAACAGAATTGACTGAAACTGTTAATAGTGCGCAAATGAGCTGTCTCCCTCAACGCGAGAAGTATTTGAAACAGTGTGGTATGAAGACGACTTTAGTCATTTCCTCGCTGTGGTGGGATGAAAAATTACGTGTTGCACTCGAGTGCAAAGATTTTTTACCTTGTGCTCTTTTGATTCCCTCGCTAACTCTCAGGATTCAACAACAATTTTAGAATCCTTCGCTCAGTCATCAAAATTGAGCACGCGGTTAAAAATCAACTTTTCACACTTGTATAACAAATAACTATAAAGTATTTTTGAATACAGTTATGTAGTGTAGATTCTTAAGTAAATATCGATCTAGTATTCTAGAATATTTGTAAAAGGTTGGTTTAGACTTGATGAAATATAATTTTAATGTAAAAAATAGTCGAAAATATAATATAACTAAGTAGGTATGTACATTGCCATTTTACACATATTCTGGCCAATGATTAAAAACAACGGATCCAATTTCTGAAAATCTGTGTGGATCTTGATAGTAGATATGAGGCCATATTACAAAATGGCGGCCTTATCGCCTAAAGCAATGGGCTTGTTAACTAAAAAAAAATAGTCTGCCAAAAAATATTGAACACGTATTTTTTCTTTTGTCAATTAAACACAAATTGATGAAGATATAGCCCGTTAGAGTTCCGCGTGACGTCACGACTAGACTACAAAAGTATAGACTTTCACGTATAAGCACAGCCCGGACACTCCGCGTTTCTTCATACAAAATCTGCTGTCTTACGCACACAACACTATATTTATTCACAGACACTACACATACGCACGAACGCTACACGGGTATTTGCAGCGGCCTGTGCAGCCCGCGCGCAGAGTAGTCAATCGTGTCCTGACGCGGGGTGGAAGTGAGGAACACTCAGACGGGTGGGGGGTAACGAGTGGACCTTCTATACGTAGTATTATTATATCTTCTTTGGTATAAGTGACCTTATGAGCCCCCACTTCCAAACTTTGACAAGGTTTATCTTTTTTATGATTTTATTTTGAGTGCTTTCCACACTAGATTTTTATCTCAAAGAGTTATCTTTGTGATAAGCATTTCAAAAATCTGAAGCGAACGCAGGATTTGAACCTGCCCCTTCGGATCACTAGCCCGACGCTCTAACCAACTGAGCCAGCCCGCCTCCTACGCAAGCTTCAAATTTCTGAAGTGCTTACATTTCCCAACTTATAGCGTTGGTGGCGCCACCTGTGATACCCGTATTAACTTCTAGTTGAGTGATAACCTGTCTAATACGGGTATCACAGGTGGCGCCACCAACGCTATAAGTTGGTATAATGTAAGCACTTCAGAAATTTGAAGCTTGCGTAGGAGGCGAGCTGGCTCAGTTGGTTAGAGCGTTGGGCTAGTGATCCGAAGGGGCAGGTTCAAATCCTGCGTTCGCTTCAGATTTTTGAAATGCTTATCACAAAGATAACAGGTTTATCTTTGTCATTTGTTGTTTGATTGACAAAAGAAAAAAAATACGTGTCCGATATTTTTTGATCATCTAGCTTGCGGACTAATTATATTATTGATTTTTGTATCCATTCATCATGCCTAATAATATATTTTGGTAATTTTTTTTTAATTACAGGTTGTCCCGCCGCCAAAACATGCACTTTGATCCTGCGCGGCGGTGCTGAACAGTTTTTGGAAGAAACCCAGCGTTCTCTCCACGACGCTATTATGATCGTCCGTAGAACCATCAAAAACGATGCAGTCGTTGCCGGTATGACATATTCTATGTATTTATTACCCAGCAGTGGGATATTGGTGGGTGTGACCCGTCTTACAATCGTGAGATCGTGGGTTCAAATCCCGGTTCTGTACCAATGATTTCTTCGGAATTTATGTAATTTCACACTGGATTTTCAGTGAAGGAAAGCATCGTGAGGCAACCTGCATGCGTCCGTAGAAGAAATTCGATGTTCGTATGTGAATCCACCAACCCGCACTGGGCCAGCGTGGTGGATATGGCCCAATCACCCTTCGTGGGTATAAAAAATTTGTTATTGTCTGTAAATGACTGCTGTTTAGAAACTGTTTTTATTTTTTGTGAAAGACTTAACTAAAATCGCACCACACAAGTCAGCGGATGGGAAGTTATGCGTAGAACGCTGCGCAAGCGGCAAAATATAGGTATGCGCGGGAGCCAGAGAGACTCGCGCTGGATTATACCCGCCCGTCGCGCTCCTTACGCCCGTGCTCACTACTTCGCCACTTGCGTCGGCATTGTGCACACATGCTCAATAATTAGCGAATCACGGCGAAGTCTCATCTGTGGCTAACTTCTCATCCGCCGACTTGTGTGGCGATCCCTTTACCACTTATTTTTGACCAAAGCGTAGTTTGAGTCCTTTTTGCTAAACCACGACATAACCCTTGCATCCTGTTTGTTTAGTGGTTGCGACGTTTTTGTCACAAAAATAATTATCTTTTCCAGGTGGCGGTGCGATCGACATGGAAATCTCTGCGCATCTGCGTGAATACTCCAAGAGTGTAGCTGGAAAGGAGCAGTTGCTGCTGGCGGCCGCGGCGCGCGCCTTCGAGGCAATCCCGAGGCAACTCGCGGACAACGCCGGGTTAGACGCCACTAGCTTGCTGAATAAGCTGCGGCAGAAGCATCATGCAGGTAAAAAAGTCGATAAAAAAACATCGATATCGATATTTTTTATCGATATTGATATTTTTTTTATCGATATCGATATTTTTGTTTTTCAGCACAGCCTCAACGGCAAAAAATATCGATACCGATAACAAAATATCGATATCGATATTTTTTATCGATATCGATATTTTTGTTATCGGTATCGATATTTTTAGCCGTTGAGGCTGTGCTGAAAAATGGCCAAAATATCGATACTATGTAAGTATTTCGCGATCGGTGGGTTATCGACAAAAGTATCTATATCGATAAATGTTGTGTTAAATGTCTTATTGGATATCTTTAGGGTAGGTTTATGTACAGCAGTGGACGTCTAATGGATGAAACAACGACGACATGCCTACTCTGTTAAGTGCATTGGTTATCTGTATATTTTTTGCAGTCAGGGGTTTTTATTCATTTCACTTGTTTCATTTTAAAGAATTTTGTTTGTTTCACTTGTTTCATTTTAAATAATGTTATTCTTTTATATGTTTCATTTAAAGATTGTTATTTTCTTTGTTTGCAGGCGAAGTGTGGTACGGAGTAGACATATTGAAAGAGGACGTGTCAGATAATTTCGCGGCTTGCGTGTGGGAGCCCGCCGTAGTCAAGATCAACGCTATAACTGCTGCCTGCGAGGCTGCCGCCATGGTAAGATAATATTATAGTAAACTAACGACCCGCCCTTTCTTCGAGAAGAGCTTCACTACATAGTATAAAACAAAGTCGCTTCCCGCTGTCTGTCCCCATGTATGTATGCTTATACGCGCGCTCCCGTCGACTGGCGCACGCGCACTCTGTGAGTCTGTGAGTGCGCGTGCGCCAGTCGAAGGGAGCGCGCGTATTCCCTGATGAAGGAGTACTAATTTACTCCGAAACTGGTCGGGTTCCCAGCGGCCCGGCCGTATATCATACGTGAGTGAAAACCGGTGTTTTATTTAGTATAATGATTTCTCACGCGAGTTTTAATGAAGTGATCTGTGCTTTACTCAATGAAAAAGTCAACCAATTTAATTTTTATTTAAATTTCAGATCCTGTCTGTGGACGAGACCATAAAGAACGTGAAAGCGCAAGACATGCCGGTCGCCGGCGGCATGGGGCGCGGCATGGGCCGCCCGCGCATGGGATAACCGTGCATGCATATGCTAGCCATGCATATGCAGGCGTGCCGCATATGTCTTTCATACTTACAGGCGTATGCTAGTCGTAGCATATTGCCATGCATATGCAAGCGTGCCGCATATGACTTTCATACTTACAGGCGTATGCTAGTCGTAGCATATTGCCATGCAAATGCAAGCGTGCCGCATATGACTTTCATACTTACAGGCGTATGCTAGTCGTAGCATATTGCCATGCAAATGCAAGCGTGCCGCATATGACTTTCATACTTACAGGCGTATGCTAGTCGTAGCATATTGCCATGCATATGCAAGCGTGCCGCATATGACTTTCATACTTACAGGCGTATGCTAGTCGTAGCATATTGCCATGCATATGCAGGCGTGCCGCATATGACTTTAATACTTACAGGCGTATGCTAGTCGTAGCATATTGCCATGCATATGCAAGCGTGCCGCATATGACTTTCATACTTACAGGCGTATGCTAGTATGTGTATGCTAGAATATCAACATGCATATGCTAGCATACCACCATGCATATGCAGGCATGCCACACATGACTTTCATACTTACAGGCCTATGCTAGCATGGCACATGAGTCACATGCAGGCATATGCTGGCATAGCTTTACATGACTCATACATGCTAGCATATTGCCGTGCATATGCAAGCATGCTACACGTGACTTTCATACTAAATTGTTGCTTTAAATGTGCCACCAGTGACATTGAACCAACGATATATCAATTTATAGACATACTAGCTTTTACTTCCGGCTTCGTCAGCGCGTTTCAGAGAGCAAAAGTATTTTGACTTATCCAATTTTTTTTCACTATGTCCATGCCAAAAAGCAAGTTAATCCGTTGCTGCGTGAAAGAGTAATAACAGATGCACTTTCGCATTTATAATAATAGTAAAGATGTATGAAACTTTTATTTATAGTGCTTTCCGTTGAATTAAAATTTTGAATAAAATTATTTTATCAAAACTTAGAATAACCCTTTCTAAGGCTCTATTTAAATATATGTTTTAACCGAAAAAGTCTGTGCAGAAGTCTATGAAGTGGTTCATCGTTGGTTGTAATGAAACGTGGCTTGCAACTACGCCCTTAAGACTATAATACAATAAAATTCAATGTTTATTTATTTTAATTAGTTTGTTCCTTTACAAACAAAATAGTTACTTATTGCAGATTTTGAGAAATAATTACTAAGCGCCACACAAGTCGACAGATGGGAAGTTATGCGCAGAACACTGCGCAAAAGCCGAATTATAGGTATGCGCGGGAGCCAGAGACGAGACGCCGGGGTACACCCGCCCGCCAAGCTCCCGCGCGCTCCCTCCGCCCGTGCTCACTACTTCGCCACTTGCGTAGGCATTGTACACATGTGCAATAATTAGCGAATCACGGCGAAGTATCATCTGCGGCTAACTTCTCATCCGCCGACTTGTGTGGCGCTCAGTATACTTTCTTTTCTGCGGTTAGGTCGTTACTGCCTTGAGTCAACCTACTTTTGTCTCTGTCATTTCTGTAAAAGAAGAAACGAGATAAACATTAGTTTGTCATTACAACTTGAATGGATCCTTTGACGTCACTCGCTACACAGCTCGTCTCTTTCGATTTCAGTAAGTAAGAAGAAAACAATTGTGTTTGTTTATAATGCCGTACGGGGCCGTCCAAGTATTACGTAAGCAGATGTATTACAATTATTTACCCCCCTCCCCCCTTGTCAGCAAAAGTAAGCAAGGCTCCCCCCCTCCCATTGTTACGTAATCATTGGTACCTCTACCTATATGCATTTTGCTTTTTGATTGATTCATGAACAGGAAAAATAACTATTAATGACGTAATCACCATATAGACCCCCCCCCCCACTCTCCTTGTCATCAATAATAAGCAACGGATAGACCCCTCTACTCCCCTATCTTGCTTACGTTATACTTGAACGGTGCCTAATGGAACCGATATTTAAAACAATTTATTATTGCATTTATCTATAACTTGAAGAAATGACAAGTCTGGAGCTCTCGTATGTAATTGATAAAACATATAGTCTACTGCTTTATCTTACAAAAGTTTCTCATTAGATAGAAAGAGACGTAATCATACAGCACGACATCATATCATATCATATATATATCATATCATATATAGATATGATCTTGAACGACGTGAAGCCGCATTTTACTTGTCAAAGTGACCAGCAACAAGGAGACTCGCTGTTTTCGAATTATGTGATATATTTTAGTTCGGAAAATGTTCAGGTGTGAAATACTTCGTTATATGAAAACTTATTTTTTTTTTGTGATGGCTTGTGTCGCTTGTGCTTGTGGTGGCCTAGAGGTAGTGACAGCCGCCTTGCAATCGTGAGGTCGTGGGCTCAAATCCCGGTCCCGTACCAATGAGTTCTTTGGAATTTATGTACGGAATTTCACACCACTGGCTTTTCGGTGAAGGGAAACATCGTGAGGCAACCTGCATACTTCCGTAGAAGAAATTCGATGGCGTATGCGAATCCACCAACCCGCACTGGGCCAGCGTGGTGGATATGGCCCAATCACCCTTCGTAGGTAGGCCTACGTCCTGCAGTGGACTATTAAAAGGCTGATTAACAGTACAGTACAGTTGTGTCGCTTATGGCTGTAACAGCCATAGTTCAAAGAAAAGTTAAGAAGACTGTTTTGAATGGCTGGCTTCATTGAGATTTCAAGACAGGGCAGATCGCCTACCGCTTTCTCTGTCTCTCTCGTTGCGTAGTAATTAAGAAGAACACGATCAGATATATTGTAAATGTTCAATATAATACGAGAGCTCCACACTTGTCATATCTCCAAGATCTGGAAAGTCTAGATTAATTTCTTACCAATGTGGTCTTTGTTTATGCTGTTGCGACGGTTTTTCTGGCAAAAAACCAAATTCTTTGTCTATAGAATCTTATGTTAATTTTGTGGTATTATATAACGCTTTCACAAACGCTAGATAATAAGTTATTTTAGATATCTAATAAATTACTAAACACTGGCTTTTTTATTTATTTTTTAGGGTTCTATACCCAAAGGGTAAAAACGGGACCCTATTACCATAGACAAACCTCAAGCTATTACTATACTCTATAAAATTTAACTTGATCTCTGCGAAAGCTGTCAGAAAAATCACGCCTATGAAGTCCTGAATTTCTTAATAGTACAGACTTACAGATATCTGTCGTACAGACAGTACCTGTCAATGTCATACTTTATGGGCATGCCGATTAGTGATGGGCGACGAATGATGGTGACCACAGAGTTTTAGATAGAGTTTTATTTAAAATATCCATAGTTTATACTGACGATATTTTATTTTTATTTAATTATGATTTATCATTAATTTTATTGTATATTTTAATATCATAACATTTTTACATGTGTAATTAAATTAAACCCAATTATAAGTTACATCAGCATCGATAATAGTGAAAATGTCGATAAATATTATCGTTACATTATTATGAGTATTTAATTAATATCATAACATTATTTACATGTGTATATACTTGATCTTAAATAATAGTAAGTAAATAAAATCCAATTTCTCACCTTCAATTACTCATTCGATTTCATTACAACATTGTTTGAAAATCGACTTTTTCTACCACTATCTCAACTCTAAAAATGTCAATGTCACTGTCGCAGAGATCAAGTTAAATTGAGTATAAGGGCCTTCGCTACGTTTGCGCGTGCGCACGCGGCAGGTGCTCGAAGCGGGCGCCCGCCCCGGACTTCCAACATAATTAGTTAAGGGGGGCTCCCATACAGTACGGAACCCTGCGTGCGCGAGTTCGACTTGCAATTGGTCGATTAATTATTTTAAGTTGTAACATTTAAAATGAGAAGATTCCTAGAGGAGGAATTCCTCGTTTAGTTTCCGCGGAGATAATCCACTTTTAAATTTGACAGCTGTCATCTGAATTGTAAATCTCGTTGAGCTCTATCACTTTTATGACGACAACAATGGTTTATAATCGATTGTTACGGAGATGGGTCATTTAAAGTATGACAGCTGTCACTTTGACACCTGTCATACGAGTCTAGTATTATTCTAGAATATGACAGCTGTCACTTTGACATCTGTCATTTTTTAAACTAAAAGTTTGCCATTAAGTTTGGTTCGGCCTATATTCATTTTGTGTCGATAATTGAATCGATATAACGTTCGGTGGACGAATTTAAATTTTTAAAAATGTGGTTAGTATCATTACCAACATCAAAAGAGGTTTTTAATACTAGGTAGGTATCTATTTTTTATTTATCTATGTTTAGAATACTAGGTATCTATTTTGATTGTAGTTGTGTCACAAAGATTGTACATAGTTGTGCTTAGTTGGACGTAGTTGTGCCATTAGGAATACGTATTTTGGATGTCCAACTAGTTGTGCGAAAGCAGTTGGTCCAACTCCTCTCCTAGAGGATCCAAGGTTATGTGCCCGGTCAAACTTTATTCTCTGAAGTGAGATGCGCATTTGCGCAGTCTCCCTTATTGCGCCGCTGACATATTATGATAAATGGCTATAGGCCGCGTTACACAAGTTGGCGGAAGTGAAGTTAGCTACAAGTTGCGCAATAGCCAACCAACGCGCGGCTTTATGTGCGCTTCAGAAAGGATTGGATATTGCGCAGCTTGTAGCTAACTTCACATCCGCCAACTTGTGTGGCGCGGCCTATATATCGCAACCACTCGGCTCGTGTTCACGCTATCGGTAATACGCCGTTTGATAGATAGATTTCAGACAGAACGTCGTGTACAGACCAGTGAGGCCAGTTTTTTATCCATGTGGTGAGAGCGTCGGTGTTGCGGCGCCATACGAAGAAACTACGCCTTTTGGTCGTCAGTCGGACGACTGACGTATTATCTTGGTAAAAATGCCACAGCCGTTAGTCTAGGTTTTGCGTTGTTTACTTAATATTTCGCGTTCACCTGTGGCTCCATACGTATTTACTGTGTCCATACTTTTTGGCTAGTTCTTCCTCGTTTCCGCCAGAGGCGCTGTACAAAAATGTTCAGAGCCACACGGAAACAGCTGTAGTTTCAATTTATGTGTTAACCTGGACTAACGCCTCTGTAAAGGCTCCATCAAACACAGGCGGTACGAGCGGTAAAGGGCGGTACGGCAGTACCGCGACCGGACCTGTGTAAGCCCTTCTTATATAACCAGTACAATACAGATGCCCGCCCGTCTGCTATACGCTCGTACCGCCTGTGTGTAAAGGAGCCTTAATTCCATCATGTTACTACTACTACTGTACTGGTGTTACTGGGAATGCACGTTTGAGTCGGCCTGTACAAGGTCTATACCGACAGCCCAGCGGATTTGTAAGTTGAAATGACAGGGGGCAGGGCACATACGACCGATGACGTCATAACAGTTCTCGGTGAAACCGTATCGCCAAGCGCAGTGTAGGATGTCCGCAAGTGAGAGGGATAAAAATATAATTGGTTTGTCAAAGTAAATGTTACAAAATTGATGAAATAAAATTCATTTGAGGAGAAATTAAAATTAAACCTGGCAATCTGATCAGTTGACATTGACAGTTATTTTTTTGTGAATTGATAACAGTGTGACCGCTTATAGCATATTGACTACTGAAATAGTAGATTTTCGACGTAGTGCGGTACATAAAAGATACGTTCGAGATGGGCTCGATGGCATTAGCATTTACTAAAATTAGCGTTGATGTGAACCGGTTGGTTTGGTAATTTCACCCATTTCGCCAATAATACTACGTTTGCTACCCAAAACGAGCACTAAAACGTCAAACTCAAACGATCACAAAGAACCCATCTCCGTAGGTGGGTCAAAAGTGGCAGTTCACGATGGCATTTTTAACTGTTTTTTGAGCTATCCGAACAGTTGAAAATGCCACATTTGCTCACATATTCTCAAAACGAACGCTCAATGTGATCGTTGTTGGCGTTTTTAACTGTTGATTTTGCCATCAGTAGGCTATTCGAACACACCTAAATTCTGTAGTTTTTGAAACATCAGGTAAACTTCGTAAATGCAATTTTCACATATATTATTGCGATTTTGTAGAACGGAGATGTACTTTAGCTGAAACAAGAGCCTTCTCTCCTAAGATTGCGATATGGAAGCACGACAGCGGCGCGGCAGCGGCGAGGTAGAATTGGTAGATTTACAGTAGAAAAATAAGTTACGATTAGTAGTTGACATTATTTTGAAAACGGTCACACTGACTGATAACAGATAACTTAACATCTGCAATCAAGGTCGAGATAATTAAATATACGTTGATACGTAGTATCTATAGTAGTCTGTGATAATTAATGTGAAATAATACTGTGCAATATCACGTAATATTCTGGTCTTGCCAATAATTTATTAAATTGATAGTTAACACTCTTATAAACGTAGTTTGTCGTTAATTTTGTGTGTATTTGTTATATTTATGTGTTGGTAAGTGAGGTTATGTTTATTACTTCAATAATTTCTAATATGACTGTGAAATATTATTAAAATCCTTATAGCGTCAACAACTCTTAAAATCAGAATGATCGCTCGCATATCTACATTCAAACTTTATCATATCTGTATTAAACAGTGTTTCAATACATAATCTAAGGTTTCAATGTTTTGTAGGGCCTCTTTTATTTCGTATGTAAAATTATTAGATTAAGATAGGTCATAGTCGACAATCAGATCTCGTGAGACGCTACTGTCGTCTCGATCTAGCTGAAACCTAATTTGGCACGAAACTCTGTCTCTAATCACTGTGTAATGCCAATAATAATATTACACAATGATTACTCACTGAACGCATAAGTAAACCTTTTTTTACCGACTTCAAAAATTGATGTTCTCAAATTGACTATGTTTTTTTATTTCAGTCGTGTCGGGAGGCAATGGATGGTTGGAGTGGATGGATGGAGAAAAGGACCGGAAAGAATAAAGAGAGGAGGTCTATACTCGGCAGTGGGTGGAACAGGCTGAATATATAGATAGATGTTTTTTGTATGTATCTTTGTTATGTGATTACTCCACTAATTATGAACCGGTTTTAATGTATTTTTTTGTTTTGGTAGATCATACTTCACAGATTGTCCTATTTAAATTTTTAAAAATTAGCTGAGTTCTTTCTGAAAAATCAGCAATAATGTAATGTAAATGTAAATAAAGCTACTGTCTTTCCATGTGTTCACATAAGCTATTATACTGAGCGCCACACAAGTTGGCGGATGAGAAGTCAGCCGCAGATAACACTTCGCCGTGATTTGCTAATTATTGTGCATGTGTGCATAATGCTGACGCCGCGTGGCGTAGTGGTGAGCATGAGCATGGGCGTAAGGAGCGCGCGGGAGGCATGAGATTGGTGTTCCCCGGCGTCTCGTCTCTCTGGCTCCTGCGCATACCTATATTTCGGCTTATGCGCAGCATTCTGCGCATAACTTCCTATCCGCCAACTTATGTGGCGCTTAGCATATAATACATCCTTATAACTTCTTAGGTATAAGAGAGTAGCACGAAAGAGTACATTCTAACTAGATTATTTCAAATTACAGATACTCAAAAATGGAGTACTTACTGCTGCAACCTAAAACACTAGAAACCTTGGCTATCAACCAAATTGGACAATGGATTGTGTCATACGGAAAACAGATATCGGAAATCCCAGACGAGACAAAAGCTGACTCCTTAATCTCTCAACAAATCGAGATTATTCGTAACCATCTCCGCAAACTACCCAAATTGTATCACAACCGGTTGTCAAAAGTCGTGACGAAAGCTTTAAACAAAATCGACAGGACAATCGGAATTAAACACACGAGAAAGTTGTTAATTGGACGTATGATTGAAACCGTATTCAGTGAAAACCTGACATCGTTATCTTTATGTAGTCAAATATTCTTTGCCTCTCTGTCAAAGTCCTACTTGCTTCCACGTCTTACGGATTTAACCTTTGCACCGAGCAGTTGGTCAGTCACAGACGATATAGGAAAGGACACAATTCAGTTTTTAAAAGAATTACACAGTCTTGAATACCTGAATTTGTCATATTGCAGCGGAATATGCTCTATAGACGACGTCTTAACATGTATTGTTGAACACTGCAAACGGGTTGAAAAGTTGCAATTGTGTTACTTGGAATGTTTAAGCGATACAAGTATGGATATATTAATTCAGTTGGAAAACTTGAGACGTGTAGATTTGAGAGAAACCGGAGTAACAGAGATAGGAATAACAACGCTTTTAAAATCCTGCAAAAATATAGAAGCTATTTTAGCAGACGGCAACGAGATAGGCCTAGCGTTAGAGCTGATACACGAAGAAGCACCTGAAAGGCAGTTCAATTTGACTTACTTCGAAAATTGTCCAGAAACAACTTTAGAACAAATTGAATTAGTCGCAGAAAAGTGTCCGACAATCCAGGATGTAAGCTTAACAAAATTTAACGGAGAAAACTTGTTACCGGCACTGAAAAGGTTACACAACTTACGCAAACTAGAGTTATATAACTACGAATTCAACATAGACAATGTAACTGACTTCTTGGAAGAAACAGGGCATGGTATAGTACACTTATATCTTGAAGATGTTGAACAAATAGACTTGGTCGCTTTGCAGTGTCTTAGTAAAACATGCCCTAAATTGGAAAACTTGGGTTTCGAGGACTGTCGTTTTGAAGAGAGACCCGTTACAATAGGTTACACTATGTTTCAAGACAATGCAGTCTTAAAAGGTCCTCTTTTTAATCATTTAAAGAGGTTATCTCTAGCAAGGTTAGGAGACGGGCAGGCATTACCAACTGACGAGCAAATTCTCTATCTATTATCGAGCTGTCCGAATGTAGAATATATCATCACAACCAGAATGCCTGTAACAGATGATATTATGTTGAAAGTCTTGGACCAAAATGCTTTCAGCTATTTGGAAGTGTTAGAATTTCGGCATCAAGAGAGGTTAAGTCCTTTGATTGTGGATAGGATCCGGCAAAGTTGTATGAGTTTGTCTAAGATGACTATCAGTGAACCTACTAGCAATACTTGTGGTAGACGTAACAGTCTTGATACATCCACTATAAATTCTATATTATAAACAATACACAGAATTAAAAGTAAATTAGAATGAGTGATATATTTTATTTGAACGAAACAAAAAACGGAAATATAAAATAAAAATGGTTTAAAATAAATTGGTTCTGTGTAAAGAACTGACTTTACACGATTACGGACGATAACTTTATACTAAGCGCCACAGTCGGCGGATGAGAAGTTACCCGCAGATGACACTTCGCCGTGATTCAACCAAAAACCAACCCTAACAAGGACTGACCACTAATTTTATTAATTTTTCTGTGAAATAACCGGTCAGTCCTTGTTAGGGTTGCCATCTCTAACATTTGGCAACCCTAGCAAGGACTGACCACTAATTTTATTAATTTTTCTGTGAAATAACCGGTCAGTCCTTGTTAGGGTTGCCATCTCTAACATTTGGCAACCCTAGCAAGGACTGACCACTAATTTTATTAATTTTTCTGTGAAATAACCGGTCAGTCCTTGTTAGGGTTGCCATCTCTAACATTTGGCAACCCTAGCAAGGACTGACCACTAATTTTATTAATTTTTCTGTGAAATAACCGGTCAGTCCTTGTTAGGGTTGCCATCTCTAACATTTGGCAACCCTAGCAAGGACTGACCACTAATTTTATTAATTTTTCTGTGAAATAACCGGTCAGTCCTTGTTAGGGTTGCCATCTCTAACATTTGGCAACCCTAGCAAGGACTGACCACTAATTTTATTAATTTTTCTGTGAAATAACCGGTCAGTCCTTGTTAGGGTTGCCATCTCTAACATTTGGCAACCCTAGCAAGGACTGACCACTAATTTTATTAATTTTTCTGTGAAATAACCGGTCAGTCCTTGTTAGGGTTGCCATCTCTAACATTTGGCAACCCTAGCAAGGACTGACCACTAATTTTATTAATTTTTCTGTGAAATAACCGGTCAGTCCTTGTTAGGGTTGCCATCTCTAACATTTGGCAACCCTAGCAAGGACTGACCACTAATTTTATTAATTTTTCTGTGAAATAACCGGTCAGTCCTTGTTAGGGTTGCCATCTCTAACATTTGGCAACCCTAGCAAGGACTGACCACTAATTTTATTAATTTTTCTGTGAAATAACCGGTCAGTCCTTGTTAGGGTTGCCATCTCTAACATTTGGCAACCCTAGCAAGGACTGACCACTAATTTTATTAATTTTTCTGTGAAATAACCGGTCAGTCCTTGTCAGGGTTGCCATCTCTAACATTTGGCAACCCTAGCAAGGACTGACCACTAATTTCACAGATACTTAGGTGTACGTACCTCGTAAGAAACACTAGGTACCTATTCATGACCGCTAAGTGACTTGACGTAAACTTACAATACAATGAGTACAATAATATGCCGAATCATACAAGTTGGCGGATGTGAAGTTAGCCACAAGCTGCGCAATATCCAATCCTGACTGAAGCTCACATAAAGCTGGGCGTTCATTGGGTTTCGTGCAGTCTGTAGCTAACTTCACATCCGCCGACTTGGATTCGGTCTATATACTAAGCGCCACACAAGTCGGCGGATGGGAAGTTACGCGCAGAACGCTGCGCAAAAGCCGAAATATAGATATGCGCGGGAGCCGGAGAGACTTGCGCCGGGTCACACCCGCCCGCCAACCTGATGCCTCCCGCGCGCTCCCTACGCCCGTGCTCATCACTACGCCACGCGGCGTCGTTATTGTGCACACAGGCGCAATAATTAGCGAATTACGGCGAAGCGTCCTCTGCGGCTAACTTCTCATCCGCCCACTTGTGTGGCGCGACCAGGTTCGACCCATACCTCATGGTTTCCATGACTATTCTTCGTAACAATCACTGACGCGTGTGGCGATTTTAAAAATTGCAATAATTTTATTCAATAACTTGAATTAGGAATTAATTTATTAGGAATTACTTTTACGTCGCGTTGACCGAGCGCGCCGTGCACACACGCGAGCACATTGACACACACGCTTGAATTAGCTCGAGCGAAAATCTCGCATTTAGCCCTATTTTCGCTCGAGCTTGATCGCGTTAACGTTTGATTTGATTTCTATGGAAATGGCACAGCGCCATCTTGTGTCACGTACAGAAAACTGAATAGCTAAGTGTGAGTGTTTTTTATGGTAATGAAGAAAAAAGGAAATAAAGTGCTTCATTCTATACCGGGAATTTTTCTAAGCCACGAATACGTTCTAGGATATCATTGTACTTATTTTTATGTTATGATCAACATTGACTATGGGACTAACCCCCCAATATAACGAATAAAAAGTCAGCATTCCTATAATTTTGTCTTGAGTAAATAAACTTTAAATCTAAATGGAACAAGACTTGGTGTATGTGTCTAGTGTACTGCGGTTTTTACATCTGTAACTATTAACTAGTAGCTCCAAAAACAGTAGACCTCGCAATATACTTGCGAGGTCTACATTTTCTTGTAATAAGTTCTCAAAAATACAGTAAACCTCGCAAGTATACATTTTCTTGTAATAAGTTCTCAAAAATGCACAACTTTCACAGGTAAATATATACTTAATCATAAAAATAGTAAGATCTTTTACTAAGATATTACTGTATGTTATGGCTAAATTTTACTATGGGACTAAGTAAGTAAGTTTGTATAGGCCGGGTGGCTAGCCCTGGTGTCAGAGTTTGGGACTGATCCCCTATACAGGGTTAGCTAGCTAGAACTGGTGAAGCGTAATATATTTTGTTCTAATAAAATACTAAAAATAGTTACAATAAGTTGTCAAGTGCGTGTCGAGCCATGCGTATGATAGGCTTCCGCAGACGTGGCGATGATTATGATGATGATAAAAACCAATTTTTAAGATGGTTGATTACTAGGAAAGCGTAATTTAGTATGAATTCTTGGTTGCCTGGAAGAAATCGCTTAAAGCGATAAGACCACCAGTTAGAAACCTATAAATTGTATTGTTTTGTCCCCGTAATTTGTTTTTTTTTTAAAGTTATGTGGTCGTCTGATAAATTGTTACTGTTTGTTTGTTTGTATGAAATATACTTGTGAGGTCGATGACCTATAATGTTTAAATAATTCAATTTTCCTTTGTAGCTCAAAAATTTATGATTCTACAGTGCTGAAAATAATTTTCAGGGAAAGTTTTAATATGGTCTATAAACGGCGTCCGTCCGTTACACGGATATAACGAAGTTTTAAGGGTCCCTCGTTTTACTACGAAACCCTAAAAATGACTAAACAAAGTGACAGCTGCCATATTCTAGAATCCATACTAGGATGACATGTTAGGTCTCAAAGTGACAGCTGTCAAACTTAAATGCGGATTTTTTCTATAACTAACGATTTTAGACCATTGTAGAACTCAACAAGATCTATATTTCGGATGACAGCTCTTCAAAGTAATTTATCTCCGTAACTGTCGTTTTTAGACACACACAAAATTGATAGAGCTCAACGAGATCTACATATCGGATGACATCTGTCATGCTACTCTAGTATGAATTCTATAATAATATGCCATAAAATGGCAGCTGTCACTTTGACATCTGTCATTTTCGTAACTAAAAAATAAGTCCTGAAAAAAACTATTACCTACAAGTACTTTATAAGAACAAATATTAGGCTGAGAAGTTTTGGATAACCCTGTGCAGGGGATTAGTCCCATAGTAAAAGTTAGTCATAATATACAGTGATATTTTAGGACAGAATATTGTGATTATGAATATATTTACCTGTGCAAGTTGTGCATTTTTTAAAACTGATTACCAGAAAATTTTCACCGAAATGTATACTTGTGAGGTCTACTATTTGGAAAACTACTAGTCAATATATACATATGTAATAACCGCAGTACACTAGGTACACACGCCAAGTTTTGTTCCATTTAGAAATAAAGTTCATTTACTCACGACAAAATTTATGGGAATGCTGACTTTTATTCGTAATATTGGGGGGTTAGTCCCATAGTAAATATTGATCATAACATAAAAATAAGTACAATGATATCCTAGAACGTATTCGTGGCTTATAAAAATACCCGGTATAGAATGAAGCACTTTATTTCCGTTTTTCCTTACTTCCGCCTAACCCACGGCGCGGCTCTGGAGCCGGATGACGTCACACGCGTAAATCCGTCGCGAGATTTTTTGATTTCGTGCGGTCATGTTTAGACTTCCATAACTCCGTCATTTATTAAGATATTCGAGTAATTTTATCACTGTATCTAATACGTTTCTAACGTCTTTAAATGTACATAATTATTTTTAGTTTTTATGATAAAAGAAACTTCCTTATTGGCTAATTCAAGCGTGTGTGCCAATGTGTTCGCGTGTGTGCAACGGCGCACTCTGTCAACGCGACGTAAAAGTAATTCGAATTGATTTGCAAATCTCCCACTTGAGACTGATCGGATTTCATCAACAGTATACTGAGTGTGAGTTTTGTCGTAAACATGACGCGCTCTTCGGCGAGCGCGTAAGCAAGTAATTTGTATGAAGACATGTACAGCGCCACCTGCGGCGCGTTTTTGAAACAGAACAAGCTCATACATGCTTACGCGCTCGCCGAGGAGCGCGTCATGTTTACGACAAAACTCACACTCGGCCTACAGACGTTTTCTTTCTCATTCGCCGACTGGCGTGGCACGGCAAGGGCACGGCCCATACCTCATGGCTTCCTATTCAATACTCGCCACAAGCACTGACATTAGTGCTAGATGTGACGATCTCAAAAACTACACTTCATATACATAACTTTTGTTAATATTACAACCAATAAGTTATAAACTGAGATGACTCCCTCGATTCTTGCGAGATAAGCATTTGCGCGATTCAGGAATTTCGTGTCAAAGATGCGCGCCATCTACCGATACTTTCTAGTAAAGTAAAGTAAAATGGAAAGATGGTAGGTACAATTTTCTTAGTATCAACAGTCTGTCCTAGCGGACATGCAATTTTTGGCTTCATATAGCCTAGCAAAAAATATTAACTAATTATTACTACATCGTAAATATATATTTTTTTTTTTTTTTTTTTTTTTAATCAGCCTATTGTGTCCCATTGTTGGGCAAAGGCCTCCCCCACCTCCTTCCACGCATCACGGTCCTCCGCCAAATTGGTCCAGTCGGACTGAAAAGAGCGAAGTTCGTCACGCCACCTTATTCGGGGTCGACCCGGAGGCCGCCGGCCATCTGTAGGCTCCCATTGAGTAACGATCTTCGCCCATCTCTCGGGGTGCATCCGAATCACGTGACCTGCCCAGTCCCATTTCAGTTTGGCTGTTTTGATCCCAGCATCGGCAATTCCAGTTTTTGAGCGAATTATATTATTAGGGACTCGGTCCATTCTTTGGATGCCCAGAATGCTGCGTTCCATTGCCCTTTGGCAAACTTTCAGTTTAAGCTTCTGTCGTTTGGTCAAAGACCAAGACTGAGCCCCATAGGTTAGGATAGGCAAGATACACATGTCTAGGAGTCTCCGTTTTAGTGACAACGGCAGGTCACCCTTCATCATCTCCTTTATGGACCAGTAGCCCTTCCAGGCGTTATCGATGCGTCTTTCGATTTCTTTATCCTGCCTGTTTTCGAATGATACTAGTTGGCCCAAATAGACATATTCATCGACATAGTGTATTTCCTGCCCGTCCACCTCAAGTCTCCGTTTTACACTGTTAGTCATGATTTGTGTCTTTGACCTATTCATTGTGAGCCCAACCTGAAGGCTCACTGTACTCAGATCTTCGAGCATTTGCTGTAATTCTAAAGCTGTTGGGGCAAACAATATAATGTCGTCGGCAAAGCGAAGGTTCGTAAGTTTTTTGTCACCGATATTGATGCCCTTATTCTGCCATAGGACGCTTAAGCTTCTGAAGGCTTCCTCCAAAGTACCGGTAAACAGTTTAGGGGAAACTGGATCTCCCTGCCTTACTCCTCTCCTTATATTGAAATGGGGCCCAGAATTTAAAGAGTTAAGTTTAATTGAGGCTGTACTATTGCCATAAATGATTTTAAAGAGGTCTATGTAAGTTTTGTCGATATTTTGTTTTTCAAGACCTGTGAATATGGAAGAATGCTTAACAGAGTCGAAAGCCTTTGAATAATGCACGAATGCCAGAAAAAGTGGTTTTTTAAATTCGTTAAATTTTTCAATTATTTGATTTAAGCTATGGAGATGATCGGTGGTCGAAAAACCCGCTCGAAATCCCGCTTGTTCCGGGGGTTGATAGCTGTCTAATTTTGCACAAATTCGGTTGTGAATAACTTTGATGAATGTTTTGTAAATGTGTGATACTAGACTTATGGGTCTATAATTATTAATATTGCTTTTATCTCCCTTCTTATGAAGTAAGATTATGTTTGCATGACAGATTTTTGATGGTAGTTGACCTGTTACTAGAATTGCGTTAAAAAGGTTGGCTAGGTGTGGTAGTAAAGTCTTTTCGCCTATTTTGAGAGCCTCCGATGTGATTCCGTCCTCTCCAGGGCTCTTGTTAAATTTCAAACTGGTTATGGCACGATGAACCTCAAGTCCATTAATTAGAGGAACGGTTTCGGGGAGTGAGTATTCTATGTTATATGTAGTAAGCGAGTCATTATCCGAATACAATTTCTTATAAAAGTTGCTGCATATCTCCAGCAATTTGTCCTGACTATTGAATTTAATACCATGCTCATCTTGTAAGGTGTTTATCCAAGTTTTGCTCGAATTGACACCCGCTTTTGCCGTTCGGAGAGATGTTTTCTTCTCAATAGCCACCTTCACAAGATGACAATTTAGTTTTCTGATGTCTTTTCGTATGTTTCTCTTAACTTCCCTATCCATTGCTCTGTATTCTTGTGTGTTTCTATCCAATTCCGCCCGTCTGTCTATTAAGTTTTCAGTGTGTTTAGTTAATTTTTGTTTTTTGCTCTGTATATTTTTAAGTTTCTTACTCGCGTTTCGAATTCCGGTTATTATATTGTTGTATAAAGTGTCAACATTGTCGTCGTTTTCATCTAAAGGAAGATTTTTGAAATGATTTGATAAATCTATATTAAATTGCTCTTTGTTGTTAATAAGTGTATCTTTTGCCGCGTGGAGTTTAATAAATAAGGGCACAGAAATAGATTTACATGCAAATCTTATTGAAAACATAAAGATTAATGATAAGGTAATTAATAACCCGCAAGAAATGGCAAACGAATTTAACAATTATTTAATTGAACTAACTAATAATCACCAAAAAACATGTAAAAATACAAATAAATTTCGATTAGACAGTAGTATTTTTCTCAATCCTGTCAGCTGTATAGAAGTTCATAACATAATAAAATCTTTAAAAAATACAAACTCTGTCGGCTATGACGATATAAGAACTGATATTTTAAAAAAATGTATCTGTTTTATTGTGCCAGTGCTTACTTACCTTATAAATCTTTCATTTGAAACTGGAACATTCCCAAACAAACTTGAAAAATCCATTGTTAAACCGCTCTATAAAAAGGGAGATAAGAGCGATATGTGTAATTATAGACCCATTACACTGATTCCAATCATGTCTAAAATTTTTGAGAAAGCTATGCTTAGTAGATTGGTTAAATTCTGGAATAAATTTGACATAATAAAAGATGAACAGTACGGATTCCAAAAGGGAAAATCTACCACTTTAGCGGCTTTCCAACTAGTACATAACATTATTACTAATTTGGACAGCAAAAAAGAGGTAGTAGCCATCTTTTTCGATATGTCTAAAGCGTTTGACTATGTTTCACACCAATTACTTCTCGAAAAAATGGATGACTATGGTGTACGAGGTCCGGCATGGGATTGGATAAAAACTTATGTATCTGGTAGAGAACAATGTGTAGAAGTTACAGGACTGACAAAAGAAAATGAGCTATGTCAAAAACGATCTGCATACCAGGTAAACAAATGCGGAATCCCACAGGGTAGTGTGGTTGGGCCGTTGCAATTTGTATCACTAATAAATGACCTGCCTGACATAACAAATTATAGATGTACACTATTTGCTGATGACGTTTGCGTTTTACTAACAAATGACAAAAATAATACTAACTTTGACATGGAAATTAATAAGACTATTGAATCAATTATAGACTGGTTGGATAAGAACAATCTTAATGTTAATTTAACTAAGACAAACTTTGTGGAATTTCTGACATACGGATCAAAATCCCCCACAAGACAACTGCGATATAAAAATATTGCACTGAATAAAGCTAGTAATGTAATTTTTTTGGGTATTACTTTAGACCAATATTTAAACTGGAAAGACCATGTAAAAAATGTATGCACTCGGGTAAATAGGTTTGTACATGTACTGAATAATCTTCGCAAAACGTCATCACGAGAGACAGTTTTATTAGCATATCATGGCTATGTGAGCTCCGTTTTGCGGTATGGTCTACTTCTTTGGGGTAATTCCACCCACGTACAGAAAGCTTTTCTAGCCCAGAAAAAATGTATACGTGCTATTGTAGGGATTCGACCATTTGAGTCTTGTAGACCTATTTTTAAAAATCTTGGCATATTAACATTAACATGCATGTATATTTTTGAAATAGCTATATTTGTTCGTAAACATCCAAAATTATTCCGTACAGCTAATGATAAATATCCAAGGAGTACAAAATATGGAAAAAGATTAGTTTTTGAACGCCCCCCTAGACTGACATTATACCAAAAGAACAGTTATGCTATGTGTATCACCGTGTATAACCAGATACCAATAGTAATAAAAGAACTGCCATATAGTAAGTTCCGTAAAAAACTTAAAATGTGGTTAGCAGAAAAATGTTTTTACAGCTTAAGAGAATTTTTTGTAAAACGTAAATAACAATTGACATATTAGATCGAGATAATTATCCGAATGTATTGTGTATCTTAACGTTGTATAATTGAATATTATGACATTATTGAACATTTTTTTTATTTTACTATTTTAAAATTGTGACATTATTGAACACTTTTTTTTTTTTTTTAAGTTTTTAATTTTTTTTAATTTGACATTATTGACACTTGATTTGTATACATATTTCTTTATCATGAGTTATGACATTGTCGTATATTTCACATGCCAAGGAATGGCAAAATAGATTAGACAAATCTTACAAAATTAACACCCTAATTGTACTCTATTTTTTGTGAAATAAATATCATTTCATTTCATTTCATTTCATTTCATTTGTCAGTTTTCTGATTTGATTTGAAAATAATTTTAATCGATGAATTTTGAAATTAAACTTAATTTTCGCTCTGACTGGTCGATGATCTGAACTGAATTTTATTATGTTTATGACACTTACGTCTTTTACTATTTGCTTATGTGATGAAATCTATTTCATTTTTGTGACCCGCGGGAGATACCCATGTCCATCTTCTCTGCGGTTTTTTAGCAAAGAAACTGTTAGAAATGTTTAAGTTTTGGCCAAAAGCAAACTGAATCATACGAGCACCCCGCTCGTTACGGTTTCCCAAACCATAAAGCCCAAGTATGTCATTATTGTCACTGGTGTGTCTTGGCCCAATCTTCGCATTAAAGTCGCCGATGACCATGTTCCAAGTGCCCCGATTTTCGTCACAAGCTCGGTTTACTAGGTCGTAAAAAGATTCTATTTCATCGTTCGAATGGGAACATGATGGAGCGTACACTTGGATCAGAGTCAATGTTTTGTTAGGTGCAATCCGAAATCTTAGAACAGCGACTCTTTCAGAGTATCCAACGAATTCGATAATATTTTCTTTCCACTTTTTAGCAACCATAAATCCGACACCGTAAAGTCCCTTGGTCTCGCCAATGTGGAAAAAAATACCATCACTTCGCTCCTCGGTGATTTCGCCCAAACGTCTTATTTCTGAGAGGCCCATTATGTCCCACCTTATATTTTTCAAACTATTCTCGAGCTCTAATAATCGACTGTCGTCCATTAACGTTTTTACGTTATAAGTTACAATGTTAAGCATATCGGAATCCTTTATAGCTTTGGCCGTGATTGTTTGACGGTTGATCGTCCTCACCCGGGGATTCCTAGCACCCCTGACTCCAGTGCTGTTCCAACGCCCGTCAACGCTAGTCGAGCTACTGATGTCGCCGGGCACTTGGGGCCGTGGTAATGTTGTGTTATTCATAATGGGGGGGTTTGGACCTTACTCAGCCGCGCTGATCCAATGCGTGTTGGCGAGTAGTTTGGTTTGTTTCGAGTTTTCCTTCTCTGACTTGAGCACCTCAGTCGCCTCTTACGACACCTGGTGCTGGAGGGAGACACTATTCTAATCTGCCGGTGCCCCACGGCCCCGGCCCGGTAAATATTTACACTCAATAAACACTTACATCATATACTCAATAACACTATACAAGCACATTTTTTAAGAACTTGGAAAACATTTGAAACAATCTGTATTCCCTAATAGTATACTACCTCTATGAATCTACATATATTACAAAACTAAAATGAGATCTCATTTCCTAATTTTTTTTTAAGTATAATATATATATATATATATTATATATATGGCCATGAGAACATACCTACATAAAATTCCTTCATGCTATAAAATAGGTTTTCTCGACAAGGCATTTTCAGGTTTTTTTTTTATTTGATAAATTACAATGATAGATACCTCGTTCATGCATTGTCTTAAAACCTAGATTAGGTTTGTCTAGACAATCTAGTTCTCTTATAATAACAGTATTAAATATTCTGTGCTACAAGATACATTTTCAAGCATAAACAAATATATACATACATATCAGTGCATATAAACATACAAAAAGATCATCAAATACATTTTAAATGATAACGCAAACAACGCGCGAACGCACAGTACTTAGCGCAAGCACGAACTCCTTGCGAAAAAATATTCGTATCGTTATCGAGAAAGAAATGTATGAAAAATGAACAGCGCCCCTATCGTACGGAAAAGGAACTAAATCTCGAAGCACAAACTATAAATATACTAGCGTATCGGTAACGGTATCGAATAGGTATCGAGTTGGTATCGAGAAGTCCGTGAAACGTAACACTTTTTAAACAAAATTGCGAGCACGAATCGCACGCATCGTATCGAGCCGTCGATACGTTGACGATACGAAACCGCTGGAAGTTCGTGCTTGAGCTACAGATCAGCTGCCGGTAGGTACCCACGACGGAACAGGTTCTTATCTATAGTCGGAGGCATTGCGCACCGACTGCCGCTGCGACTGCTGCGACCGCGCGCCCCGCAGCCAATAAGGATAATAAGGGTGCTCCCAGTTATGCATTCCGTTCATTTACATTGAGCCTGTTAGGTTCAATATAATAATTTTTCAAAAGTGATTTGATGTTTTTGTCATTCAATTTAGATCTTAGCTCATGTGGTAATTTATTTATTAGAGTTGGTAGAATGAACATAGAAGTTCTTTTACCATAGGTATTATCTTAAATCTCGGTGTTACAAGTTGGCGGTTGGATATACTTCTAGTGATTTTACTGCCAGTTTTTGGAATTTGGTTCCGTACCCTTAAAGGAAAAAACGGAACCCTTACCTATATGATCACTTTGATGTCCGTCTGTCCGTCTGTGTGTATGTCAAGACTCTTTATCTCTTCTTCTTCTTCTTAGTTTTGGCGTCGCATTATTATGCATTTGCCAGTGTCAAGTATTAAGTTTTAATAATTTTTGATAATATTTTATCAAAATAGTCACTGTCGTAGTCTCGTCATAGTCCAATAAAGTCGCTGTCAAGTCCAATCATAGTCCAATTCATACCTCAGTAAAGCAGTGGAGACTTTACTAGAGGCATAATCAACGAAATACCACCATTTTTCACTAATTATCACTGATAAAAACACAAATTTAACAAAATAATACAATGAGGCGACATGATTTTTCCGCATTCCCGCCAAAACTCCCACTCTTTATCTCGGTAACGCGTTAAGATATCGAGTTGAAATTTAAACTATATATATATCTATGGTCTCTTGCAGTTGTGTAAAAGAAAAACTTCTCAGTTATCGTTTAAAAAAGTTAGAGCCGCTTATGTCGTAAAAAACCGCATATATCGACACTCACAAAAATTAAAAGCTACAGGGTACTTCCCGTTGACATAGAACTATGAAATTTGGCGAGAAGCATTGTCTCAGAGTACACATATAGAAATAAATCTGAAAACTGTACATTTTTATTCAAATCACAAATCACAAAAAAATAGGGCCTCAAAATTCACAAAATATGGGTTCAAAATTCAAAGTGAGTAAATTGTATCATGTAAGGTATCATATAAAAGAACTTCATTAGCACATGCCAAAACAAGTTTTCATTTATTTTAAAAATGTGTATTTTTCGATGTTTAACGAGAAAAGTAAAAAAAAAACTTTTTTGTCGATAGTATAGAGATTTTAACAACTTCCCAATTTTGTGAAATTTTTTGGATTTGTACGGAACCCTCGATATGCGAGCCTGACTCGCACTTGTCCGGTTTTTTAAAACATTTTTTGAAATATCTTCCAGACAATGATTTAAAATGATGAAGTTTTTTTTTTATTTCGAATAGGTCCCTACTTCACACGTTTGAGGTAAGTCATTAAAAGTGTTTATAGCCATCATGTACGTACTCCTGTGAAACATTTCATTGTTATTTAGCTTGTGGAATGACTACGTTGAATTTATATTTGGGACGTAGGGATTCTAAGTGTACAGATTTGTTTTCAACAAAATGTTTGGGTTGCTTTTGACGAATAAACAAATCTCGAGTATATTTATTCCTGTAAGAGTTAAAAGATTATCTCTAAAAATGTTTATCACTGAATCTGTACTACGAAGATTAAATAGAGACCTTAAGCAGCTCTTTTGTAACTTGAATGTACAATGAATGTCTACTGAGTTGCCCCAAAATGTTATTCCATACATTAAACATAGCCATAATGTGTGTGGGAATTTTTAAAAGGTAAACAAAAACAAAGGTCAATAAAACTACCGTGAGTATTCATCTTAATTAAAATAATACGTCTAAAACTCACGTTATAATGATACGGTCGATTCGCCCGGAATCCGATTGGTTTCGAAGTATTCAGTACTCCATCCTCAGTGCGCCCGTGCCAGTCGATGGGGGCGCGCGTATTCCCTGAGGATGGAGTACTGAATACTCCGAAACCGATCGGATTCCCGGCAGATCGACCGTATACTCGTAACGTGAGTTATAGTTTCCCTTTAAAAAGTTTGCATGAAATTAAAAAAGAAATATTGATTCATCACTTTTTTTGTCACTACTTGTCACTTTTTTTTCATAATTTTTACAAAAAAATCATATTAAATTAAAATTAATTCAAATTAATCTCTTTTCCTTTTTTCGTTAAACTGATTTATTAAATGTAGCTGATGATGACTAGTTTTTAGGGGGCCTCACTTACGTCAGATACGGCGGTAGCTACGCCCCTGAATGGGACCACTTCTAAAGTTTGGTCGGTATCTAACAAAAAACCGGACAAGTGCGAGTCAGGCTCGCACATCGAGGGTTCCGTACAAACATATTGTTAAAATAATTAAAAACCTGTTTTAGCATATGCTAATGAAGTTATTTTATATGATACTTTACATGATATGATTTACTCACTTTGAATTTTTAAACCATATTTTGTGAATTTTCAGGCCCTATTTTTATGTGATTTAAATAAAAATATACAGTTTTTAGATTTATTCCTATATGTGTACTCTGAGACAATGCTCTTTGCCAAATTTCATAGTTCTATATGTCAACGGGAAGTACCCTGTAGGTTTGATTTTTGTGAGCGTTGAAATATGCGTATTTTTACGACATAAACGGTTCTAACTTTTTTATACGGTAACCGAGAAGCTTTTCTTTTACACAACTGCGAGAATTCATAGGTTTACGTATACATATAGTTTAAAGGTGACGTCCACAAGTGGTATATTATTCAGAGAAAATTCGAACCAAGATGATATATTTGTATATACATAGATGATGTTATTTGTAAATACATCATTTGAAAGCTTGTTATATGGGCTTCTCAAAAATATTAAATTTAGATTTTTTCACCCCTCCATTTTTTTTTAAATGTGAAAAATAAATTGTATGAAAAATAACAATACAGCTTATTATCTTTTCTAGTTTAGCAATAACAAAGTGTTTATATAGTTATTTTACTTGCATTCTTAGCCGATTCTTCCACATTCATCTCTTAATTTGCTAAAATTAAAAATTATAACCTACCAGTGTAACCAGTTAGTAGGTACAATGTGACAAAAAATCTCTTAAAAAGTGTGTCTAATTGGTTAAAATGCTTTTATTTAACAATTTGGAGGTTACTTAATCAGGGCTGATAGAGATAAACTACCTATTGAGCCAAATATATTTATTTTTCTAATATATTCAAAATTAATTTTAAAAAAATCGGAGGGCTCTTTTTTGTTTTTAACTGTTGTAATAGACTCAGATAAATATGAACTATCTCGTAATGTAACGAGTGTTGTGGTTAGAATTTTTGATGATTATTATACCAGCTTCCATACATTTTGTGGACATGTCCTTTCAACTCGATATCTTTACGCGTTCCCGAGATAAAGAGTCTTGACACACACACAGACGGACAGACGCATAACAAAGTGATCCTATAAGGGTTCCGTTTTTTCCTTTTGAGGAACCCTAAAAAACATTCATTAACATCAAAATACTCAAATTAAGTATGTCCCTCCTCTTTTGAAGTCTTTTTCAAATGGAATAGGTCTACATTTGGTCACCAACTCGCCTGATAGTAAGCGCAGTTGTAGCCGAAGATGGAGCATGTAGACCTAGAAGATAACTATTCACTCTTGACTTGAAGATATAAACATTGTAATTGTCAAGAAACAATGACGAAGGCAGGGCATTCCAATCCTGGCGGTCCGCATTATGAAGGAAGAAGCGAATCGCTTAGTACGAGCAGGCGGTACGTCAACTATGTAGGGATAGTATTTATGCGACTTCCGGATAAAGAGCTGCGATCGGTTGCAATCTTTAAAAAAGCTTGATAACTTGTATTAATCATTATTGTGCAAGCAACGTGCAAGCCCCAGGAGTGTCCGAACTCTGGTGGGTTGAATGAATTACTATTACATTCTCTTTGGAATGAATGATTCACCGATGTTACGTAATGTTTACACCATCTATGATTCAGTCAGTGTGACCAGGTTTGGCAGAAATCTGCTACTTTAGCAGAATTTGATCCAAGGTGACAACTGAAATATGGTCTTTGGTCTTTCACTGTAGGTATAGGCCCGAATCAAACATTTTGGCGGCTGTGATGTCAGTTATAAGTTGCGTAAAATCCGATACTGATTGAAGCTCACTTAAGATGCGCGAGGATTGGATTTCACGCAGAATGTAACTAACTACACTTTTATTTTTTTTATTTGATATACTTACTTTATTTGCTATTATTAAACATTTATTTTTATAACTTAAAAAACATTGAAATTTAATTCTTAACCCTTTGATCGCCCAGTGACCTGTTTCAGGCCGCTACCGAATTTGACGCATTCGCCCAGTGGCCTGGAAAAGGTCACTCGCGGATTTTTTTTTGTTTATTTTAATTGAAGTCTAAGGAATCGTGCTATCCTGTTTTAACTTATGCCAATAGGTTGCCAGTGAAACAAAGAAAGAAATAGTGGGGCTCGTCTATAATCGTTTCATACTCTATGTCTTCGAAAATATGGCTTTTTGATGGGGGTCGCCATTGAAGTAATACAATTTTTTTTAATCAAATTAAATTCATTTACGAATTGTTGTGTTATGTGGTGTTTGTTATGTTAATAATGTGTAATAGTTATTACTAATGTAAATAAAACAATCAGGAGTTCTTAAAATTGCTTTTGACTAATAATACAAATATTTTAGTAACAGGAGTAAAAACATTATTTTTTTTTTATTTTTTCGCCTTTAACCTAAGCCTAAAGATACACTGAATAAATATTGCACATTCTATTTATAGACTCAAATAGGCTAATTCAATACGGTTCTAACGATACAACATTTTTTGGGTCGTCCGTACAAAAGTTACGAGAAATCTCGATTTTAGTAGGTCGCGGCGCAGATTCGCAAAAAATAAAAAAAAATTCGCGGCACTTGGGGCTCTCGGGCGAAAACGGCGCGTGGCAGTTGGGCTGCCAAAGGGATAACTACCTTATACCTATATAAATACATCCTATCTATATAATAAAAAAAAAAAACTAAACAAATACTGTGTCCGTGTGGTAGGGTGCCAAGAACGCTGGCTGTATTCCCGCGCTGAATGGCTAAAGAGATTCTATGTGTGAGGAATAAGCCAGCTCTCTCCCTCTCTTTCTTGTTTCTCTTTGATATACTTAATTATAAACCGTACTGTAAGATTAATTAAGTTGACATGTAACACTTATCTGTTATGAATAAAAGGTATAAGAATATTATATACACAGCTGTCAAAAAGTTTCGGACTGTACAGTTTCGGACAGACTGTGTAGTGTGCGTAAGACAGCAGATTTTGTATGAAAAATCGCGGAGTGTCCGAGCTGTCTGTGTCTTGTGCGTATTCAATTTTGCAAAAATGAATATAAATCTAGTGCATATAAAAGTATAGCAATTATTTAATTTGGAAGCATTTTAGCAATAAGTAACCGATCTACTTTATTTGAAAGAAAATATGAAGAGAAAGTTACCAAATAATGTAAAATATGTTCCTTTTACTTATCCTTAGATAAACATTAAAATGTTTCGTTTTGTGACGTATTATTGATATTCAACCATACACAGCACAATTCGTCCTTATTGTCACAGTCTAGGTATTTTTATTACAAAATCTACCGGCCAGTGCAGCCCGCGCGCTGAGTACACGATCGGTACGTGAAACGCGGGGTGGAAGTGAGGAAGACTCAAACGGGTGGGGGGTAACGAGTGACCGTTCTATACGTAGTATTATTATATCTTCTTTGACTGTAGTGCTAAATTTGCTGTGGTATTTTTATACCTACACGTGGTCCTATTATGGTCGCGTTTTAAAAAAATTATTTAAAAAAATTTACTATTAAGCTTGGACATGATTCGTTGAAAAATGTGACCTGTGGCAACAGCTGATAGAAAATGTTGTAACTATAGAAACCGAGTCTCTATTACGCTCGCTCGGGAGCGGGGGGTGATTTTTCCTTACTTGGTAGGCGAGCCAGGACGTGGTATCTGCTCGAGAACTTCTCGACCCCATCGGTTATCAGTTCTCCGTGCTATGCGCCGTGCCCACTGCCATTTCAACTTGCCAATCCGCTAGGCTATGGTAGTAACTTTTGGTTCTTCTATGGATCTCCTCATTTCTGATTCGATCTCGCAGAGAGACTCCGACTTCCTGTACCAGCCTTTTTTTTTAACAGTCCACTGCAGGACTTAGGCCTACCCACGAAGGGTGATTGGGCCATATCCACCACGCTGGCCCAGTGCGGGTTGGTGAATTCACATACGCCATCGAATTTCTTCTACGGACGTATGTAGATTTGCCTCACGATGTTTTCCTTCACCGAAAAGCCTGTGGTGTGAAAATTATTAAATTAATGTTAAATTAAAATTAGCAGAATTTTGTCTAGCGCTAGCAGAAATCCTTTTTAATCTGGTCACACTGCTTACGTAGTACAATATTTACAATCTTGCATTATCTTTGGAATATTTTGGATTCGATTCAGTTTGCAGTTGACTGTTGGACTTGCCGGCGTATTATCAATCTATTATTAGAAAAGTGATTATTGTTCGTAAATAGTTCTTTCCTTTGAGATAACTGGGTAAGTTCATTGTATTAATTTTTTTGTTGTGGATAAATTACACTAGGTACCTATTTGCGCTGTAGCATGGTGCGGGTTTAACAGTTGCTTAATTAATTAAATTAAATAGGGTTTCATTTAATTTACTACAGTTAACAATTATTTATTACCCGCCCCGACTTCGCACAGGTGTATTATAATATATAATACGATGTTTTCCTTCACCGGAAAGCCAGTGGTGTGGAATTCCGTACATAAATTACAATGAATTAATTGGTACGGGACCGCGATTTGAACCCACGACCTCACGATTGTAAGGCGATTCATTATCACTAGACAACCATGACTTCGTCCATTTCGAGTAGACCTTGTAGTAAAAGTTCGGCCTAGTACATGTTTTCACTTAAACTAAGAAGTTTGCGTGTGACTTCATTCACCTTTGTTAGTTCTTCCTCGTTTCCGCCAGGGGCGCTGTACAAAAATGTATGGAGCCACGCGGAAACATCTGTAGTTTCAGGGGTCTGATTCTCTATCGACAAAACGTAACGTAACCCGTTAAGTTTTTTTATTAATTCCGCAATTTTCGTTTAAGAAATGTTTTTTTAATATATAATTACGTTAAAATTAATTACTAAAGTAATGTTATTTGAAAAATAAATATTTTTCACACTTTTATGAAAACAAAACTTAGAGTACGTTACGCGCACGTCTTGATACAAAATCACTGTGCTGTTTACCTCAGAGCAAATAAAAAAATCAAGAGGGAACGTCGTTGAACAGTCAAGTGAAGCCGGTTTTTTATACATGTGTGAGTGCGTCACTGCTGCGCCGCCATAGTTCGACTGACAAGCCGAGGCGTAGTTTCCTTGTACGTTGATGTGTGTGTGATTGTCTTTACACGGCAAGGCGTAGTTTTGGTCGGCCTCACATGTTTGTTTACAACATTCTCTCTTGATATTTTTATTTGCTTTGAGGCTGTTTACGTATAAACTTGTACCCCTTTGTGCAAGCAAATAACCCTATACAATGTGTTTGTCTATCGGTGTCGGAGCCTTAAGCGGTGTCATCTATGGCAAATTTTGAACAACTTTTACTATGGGAGACCAACAGTGAAAATGTAAAAAAACAGCTATTCTATACTTTTCTCGAAAGTCTATTAAAAAATCGTATGGAACAGCAGTTTTTTTTACGTTTTCACTGTTGGTCCCATAGTAAAAGTTGTTCGTGCCATAGATGTCACCGCTTAAGGCTCCGACACCGGTAGAAAACACATTGTATATTCTTTAACTTTGATAATCAATATCTTGTATTTCACAGATGAATATATTCCGACTCGTTTTACTTATTTACTTGTTTTCTTATCGTTGCTATCACACAAGAGTATGTAACAACAGTTTACTTATCATTGCTATAAGAAGTATGTAACAACATAATGTTTTTGTTTTAGGATCCACCAACTAGCACGGGCTACATTACCACCGCAGGACAAGATATAACATAATAATTAAATACGTACGAAATATATAATAATAATGTATAGAGCTTCGTTCACACTATCATAAATAAAGCAGTCTCAAAACATCACAGCGTTGCTCCGCTTGAAACAAACAAAATACACCGCAACGGACAATGGTGAATTACTACATTTACGCTAAAGATTTTTCTGGTTCCACCCACCAGTGTGACCATTACCACAGCAACGGTTTGAAATCTTTTCAACAGTTTAAAGATCATGTAGATAAAATAACAAAAGAACTGGCAAATGCCGGAGAACGTTACACCGAATCTAAAATAATTTACTTGCACTGGGGAGACGAATGCTTCGAGGTAGACGAAGACATAACTGTTACAGCTTACCATTTAAAAGAAGGTGGTAATATGGGTACAGAGCCAGAAACTATCGTCGAATGGATCAAACTAATTTCTGGTTTTGATAGTGACAATGATAAAATCATGTTGCTTTATATCATCACAGATGGATTAATAGATAACAGGAGTGTAGATAAATGTATAACATTGAACGAGAATATGAAATACGAGACTGTTGTTTTCCACGCGTTTAATGAAGATCCTAGTCAAATCAACCTTTCAGTGGCGGCGTCTTTTTTCAAGAAACGTTGTATGGTTTATAATAATTACGAGCTTTTCGATGATATTGATATAACTGAAGAGTTTGACTATGATAAAATCAATATAGGGAACTTCGATGCCGAAAAGGATCATCTTAAGTCTTACATACAACTGAAGTTCATTGTAAAGTTCAAGCGTGATGATCAAACTTTGCGAGAAATAGATAAATTGAAGAAGTTGCGGAATCGACTGTTCGCGGAGTTGTCATCAAATTCACAAGATAAAGTCAACTTAGAGACTAGAGACAGAAATGTTTTCTTGAATGAATTCGTTCGTACGAAATGGTATAAGAATCTTCTTGCCCCAGCTCATGGAATTGAGGTAGAAATAGAGAAATTAGTGTCAACCTTAATTAATTATATTATGAGCGAGAAACGATCCTTTTCTTTTGACGAATTGAAGTTTGATACGACATTCAGCCAACCGGTCGAAGAGCAGCCTATCGTAGATATCAATTTCCCGGCTGAACTGGAAATTGAATTCCCTGACATAATTTTGGTAGAAGATAAAGGAATCCCTGTTGTAATTCTAACTAAATTAAATTTGCTGGAGAAAATTATCTTTTACTCAACAAAAGAACCTAGTGAAGTGTCTCCTGCCAGTTTTAATAAGTTTAATTCGGCGATGCAGTATCCGCTGTTTCTGCAGAACGACCCAGATATCAGCGAATCAATTGGCTACTTCTACACTCTAAATGTTTATAAACAGCTGTTGGAAAAAACTACAAAGACAGAACCTCGAACTCGAAGACCATACCACGGCGGCCTTGTAATCACTGACACGGATGAGTTTGATAAATACAATGATTACATTCTCTCGGCGACGTATTTCGATTCCAAAAAGGTTAATTACAATATTGGTTTATTCTACTTCGTGCTGTGGAAAAATTGTGAGAAAAAAGAATGGATGGATAGAAATGTCGTTGAGCAATTCAAGAAATATGTGATGCGCCGGATTTGTAAGACCGTTTGTAAGATTGGGCTGTCATCACTGCCGCTAGACCCTCAGGAGCAGACATCATTGCCAACTGCGCTGTGGTACTGCCTCGAATTGTCTTCTCGCATCTTCAAAGATGATGCTCAAAATTTCATGCAGGAACGTCTCAGAATGTATTACGGCGTAGCGCACTCCATGGTCGAGATTTTAGCATATCTTAATTACGACCTAGACTCGGAATTTATTGAAAAACGCATAGATCTGATTAGACATGTGAATATACTGAAAAGAATACCAACACGGGAAGATAAAGTTTACTATTTATTGGAAAGAATCTTCAAAACTGTAGACGGTTTTCTCGTATATGAAATTGAAAAGCCAAATAATCTACAGAAACTCAATTACCTCAAATTGAACCACAAAGACATGTTAACTGACAAAATTATTGATGAAGAAGTTCATTTGAATGATTACGTACACATGATGTATCATATAGGTGACATGAACTATACTAAAGCCGACAGGCACTCGTTTGAAATATGTGGCAAGACATTCCGTCCCTTCTTTACTATAGATCGAAACAAATCGTTTTACACGGAACTGGCCAAGGTTACTAAGAACGTAGTTATAAATAACGATCACGATAATCATAATATTAATATTTCCTACGAAACAGTTGATGGACTGAAGTTTGATAAGATACTGTCTTTGTACAATCTGTATTTAAATTGCGTGATTCAGTTGAAGAAATATCCCACCCTGGCGGAGTACATCGAGTTTATTGCTAAGAAGAAGAAATTTCACGGCAATTTGGTTACTATTTTACAACCTAATATATATTTATGCGCTGCAAATGTATATTCGCGATATCAGAACATAATATCTAATGTAGATGTTAAAGAGTTTATCAAAGTTTGCAAAGCTTATGTTAGTCGTTCTGAACGTATAAAAGCAGAAGAAGTGATAAAATTCAATGATGACAAAGAAATAATCGAATTCATTTCTAGCGAGGAAGCCAAAGTTAATATGAAGAAGACATTCTGAAATAAAACTAGTAAATAATGTCTCGACTCGTTTTTGACCGATTTGATTCATACTCGCATATATTGCTAAGATACCTTCTCCAAATATTATCGGAATCGACTGATAAATAGCCCGACGTAAATATATCCTATAATATAAGAACCTGTGTACTTACCAAGATTCGTCGAGATTCGTTTCTAAAATGCGACATAAATCGACATCCGGCCAGACGAAAGCAAATTCGTCGAGTTGAAGCAGATACCTTCGCTTCACTTCGGTCAAAGCTGTCGCGAACTGTGCCACAGAATGCTGACAATGTTGTATAATGTGGAGCACGAATATCGCTAAGCAGGTGTCGAGCTCTTGTAAAAACTGTCCACCAAAATGTAATATTAACAAAATATATTTTAATATGGTGATCACCAAACGAGTTCAAATTATTTTATTTCATCTCCGCTAGCCAGAAGAATACGTAGGAAGGAAGATGTGAATGTGGAGGAAGAACTAACAAAAATAGAGTCGCACAATGTTGTTTACTATCTATCTAGGCACTATGTAGGTAGATGTTTCGATAGTAAATAATATCAAGCTCTATAAGGCTAAGGCCTCTGATATCTAGTAGCTCAGGTTTACTTTATTTAACTGAATATGCAGAAGGCCTCAAAATGAGCAAATATGCGAACATTGACAGTGGTTAATACTAGTTCATCTTTGACAGTGGTTGTATATTTGAACCTTTTGGGGTCGAAACTTTAGGACTGTGGGGACCGGGAGCAAAAAACATTTACAAAGATCTTTCATTACGACTAGGCGACTGGTCGACGCAACACGTGACCAGAATGCTGGCCTCTATTTTGTCCAAAGGATTAGTATTGCTATCCAACGTGGCAATGGCGCCAGCATTTAGGGAACTGTGCCCGCTGGCAGTGGGCTTTTAGATTAGGGTTTTCATCGTCATATATTAATTTGTTTAGGTTTGTAAATATACCCAGTAGTTGTATATATAGTTAGGTTTATGAAATGTTATATAAGTTTTGTGTAAATAAAAATATTAGATCTCCCTTTATTGAAAATCTCCCTGAAAAACATTTCATTTAATTTTACATGTGGATAGTGATAGTTGTAGATGCAGAAGACCACAGGATCACGACATAATTTTATCCACATTTACTATAAGTTATGGTTAAGTATGTATTTTACTACTATTTTACACTTCGAAAAAAAATATGTCGTGGTATACGCACCACAACATATTTCTCAGCTAGGCTAGTTGGATGAAAGCTATCCACCAAACATCCAATAGTTAAATCTTGAGCTTGAATTACATAAGTACATATTTTAGAATGTTGTGTGTTCTTGTAGCTAACATTTTAGGATTTCCTACAGAGCACATGGCCCCGTAGATCTTAATTCTTTTGTTGGGAAGTTCAGGAAGTTGGCAATCAAAGAGGATACAAAACTACGTAAGATTGGCAACGACGCATATTATAATTCTTATATTGAACGCATGGCTCATATTAATGTTTTTGATGAGATATCATAACATTTAGTTCAGAAATAAATTTTAGTATTAATCATCACAAATGGCATGGTTAATCTATCGAAAATCTTGTTACCGCGATCTAAACATAGCGCCTCGCGCCACTAACGCCATCTAGTGAAGTATTGGTTACTTAAATTTTACAATTACTTTTTCAACACTCGTTACATTTCGAGAAAGTTCATGTTTCCCCTCCGAACACTCCGATTTTTAAAAACTTTTATTTAGCTTGCAATGTATTATGTAAGTATGTCTGTTCGGGTGGAATCTTTGAACTCAATTTTGAAGAAGATATTTTCAACCAATTGAGCTGAAATTTTGTATGTACACGTTTAGTTTGGATGACAATGCAAGATTTGGTGTGTGACATTATTCTAAATCCAATATGGCGGACAGTCCGAGATGGCGGAATAGTTATTTTTGATGCACTTCTACAATATGGGTATCAAATCAAAGGGATGGTTAAAAGTAACTCGAAAAATAATGTGACGTCATTATAAATCTAATATGGCGGATCATCCAAGATAGATGATTAGTTATTTTTAATGCACTTCTGCAATATGGATATCAAATGAAACGGCTCATTGAGAGTAAATTGAAAAGTGAGCTCCAAGCTGAAATAAGTTTGACTTGTGTAATTTGGCGAGATAGATGACATCAGAATGGGAATGTTAGTCTGGTGCCACACGAGCGGCGACCAGTGTTGCCGGTAGGACTCTAGTAATCTATTTAATCTAGAATGCTCTATGAATACTTAGCGGGAAAAAAATGGTTTTAAAGTTTAATCCTTCAGTCTTAAGCTGAAGATTAGTAAAATTCCTCGTACACATTCAAAATCGGCCCCCCTACCGCCTAAAGCAATAGCAATCGTAATAGCAATCGTTTATGACTTCATTTTAGTCATTTGGCACCGCCTATGTGACGTTAGCCATCAAAGTTGTTCATTCAACGATTGCTTTCGCAATCCGCGCATAGCAATTGATGGCTAACGTCACATAGGCGGTGCCAAATGACTAAAATGAAGTCATAAACGATTGCTATTACGATTGCTATTGCTTAGGCGGTAGGGGGGCAGGTCGTGTGATTTGTCACGACGAGTGTCACAGTAATAGCTTTCTAACTGACAGCTGTCAAACTTCAATGTGATTTATCTCGGTTATTATCGATTCTATTCATGTCTTCACAAAAATGATAGAGCTCAACGAGATCTATCTACATTTCGGATGACAGCTGTCAAACCTAAAAGTGATTTATCTCGGTTATTATCGACTCTAGACTACTGCTGTCTTTACAAAATGATCGAGCTCGACGAGATCTACATTTGGGATGACAGCTGTCAAACTTCAAATTGAATTATCTCGGTTATTATCCATTCTAGACTACAGATATCTTCACAAAAAATATAGAGATCGACGAGATATATCTCTATATTTTTTGTGACATTTTTGTGTGTCGAAATATGCGATTCTTTACGACATAAACGGCTCTAACTTTTTTATACGATAACTATGAAGTTTTTATTTTACACAACTGCAAGAGACCATAGATATACGTATACAGTTTAAATTTCAACTAGATATCTTTACGCGTTCCTGAGATAAACTGTCTTGACTTACACACAGACGGACAACAAAGTAATGCTATAAGCGTTTCGTTTTTTCCTTTTGAGGTACGGAACCCTTAAAAATACAATTAAAAATAAAGTAGGTAAATAAAGTTAATCACTCGATAGGCACAAAAAATACCCGGTGTTCTTATCACTACTGTTTCTGGTATTTCCACAATGTCAATAAGTATACGGTATACCTATAAAACTGTTAAGGAAAAAATATTCGCAAAGTAGAGTTTGTGCAAAAATAGAAGCGTCGTAGGTGAGGTCGCCCGTGTGCTATTTTACTAGTTTTCTTACGTTGACAACACTGCTCTGTCATTGCTAGTACATCTAAAAGTGGTACATACTTGTTTGGTAAACACCAATTGGGTTTTGAATGAAAACCGAATAATAATCGTAGTCGGTACCTCGGCTGCTGATTAAAATCTTGTTGTCAGTTCACCGTAACGCCACCACGGTTCTGTTTTTGCACATACTCTAATCTAATAGGTCAAAGTTGATATCAAATAATTATAAAGTACCTACTTACGTTGCTCGATAAATAACAGTAAAATGACGATATAAAAATAACTGGATTTTGCTTATTGTAGCTACAGCGATATTTTCAATGTATTGTAATTTACTTAGCTATACAGGGTTACTCGTAACTTTCTACCGGATACAGCTGTCTCGCTCGCACATTTACAAATTCGAGTACGTATAGGCAATAGGCTCAGTTAGGAAGGCTATTCGACAGCTCTAAATAAAATTTTAAAGTGTTGGTCTCCTTGTCTAATAGGTCGCATTGAAAAAGACAGCTACATTTTTAGTGATTTTAAACATAATAGGCTTGATGACTAAAAAAATATAATAAGGAAGTTTCCCGTTTTCTAGTTTTATTTTTATTAAATTACACTAAGCCTGCAATACATTATGGTGTTTTTATTTTTCAATTATCTTGAAAAATGACGGAGTTATGAATTTTTAAACATGACCGCACGAAATCAAAAAAACCTCGCGACGGATTTACGCGTGTGACGTCATTCGGCTTCAGAGCCGCGCCGTGGGTTAGGCGGGAGTAAGGAAAAAAGGAAATAAAGTACTTCACTCTATGCTGGGTATTTTTCTAAGCCACGAATACGTTCTAGAATATCATTGTACTTATCTTTATGTTATGATCAACATTTACTATGGGACTACAAGACTACAAGAGACCATAGTCTTGTAGTTGTGTAAAAGAAAAACTTCTCAGTTATCGTTTAAAAAGTTAGAGCCGTTTATGTCGTAGAAAACCGCATATTTCGCACTCACAAAAATCAAAACCTACAGGGTACTTCCCGCTGACGTAGAACAATGAAATTTGGCAAGAAGCATTGTCTCAGAGTACACATATAGGAATAAATCTGAAAACTGTACATTTTTATTTAAATCACAAAAAACAGGGCCTCAAAATTCACAAAATATGGGTTCAAAATTCAGAGTGAGTAAATCGTATCATGTAAGGTATCATATAAAAGAACTTCATTAGCACATGCTAAAAGGCTAAAACATGTTTTTAATTATTTTAACAACTTGTTTGCAAGGAACCCTTGATGTGCGAGCCTGACTCGCACTTGTCTGTTTTTTTCTTTTGTGAACCAAACAAAAATAGAGGAAGATATAACCCGTTAAAGTTTCGCGTGACGTTACGAGTGTCATAAGAATGTAAAAATTTTCGTGATAGGTATGACGTCACGACCCCCACTCCCAAACTTTGAAAGGTTTCTCTTTGCCATTTGATGTTTCATTGATAAAAGAAAAAATACGTGTCCGATATTTTTTGATAATCTAACGTCAGTAATAGATGTCCTACGGCTGCACATCAGAATTAATAACTTTCACTACAGGAACTAACCCTAAATATCAAGAAACGTGAAGGAATATAGTTAAAATATAGATATCAGAAAAAAGGCAAAACAATTAAATCGTATTGTTTACTTTATTGTAATGTAATAATTTATTTGAATATGTAATCTAATTGTCTTACAACAGATATAACAGTAAACAAGCATCTTGGAAGTGATTGAAAATATGTACCTATTGTGTAGTTATTGCATTCATTTAGTTTAGCAATTAAAGACAGTTTTCTTACGGGTTAGAATTTTTAAAAAAGCCCAAAATTTCCCTTTTGCGATACTGCCGGGGATTTATGGACAAAAATTCCACAAATCCCCTGCGCGGGGGAACATTTAAAAGCATCCTTTGGTAATAAGCCCTTTTTTCAGATGATGTGGCTATTTTACCATAATAAAATTCAGTAAATCTACTAATTATCACACATGTTATTGGATTGTCCATTTATATTACACATAGAAATAATCTTGTAAATCGGTGTAGATATAGACATAGTTTCATAACAGTTTTGAAGGGAATACGTCTACGTCTTTAAAATTGCTTCCGTAGTGGGATGTAAGTAAAAAACGAATTATAACAAAATCAGGAGATACTGCGTGATATTGTTGTTGCAGTGTCATATCTGTCATCTCCATCCAAAATTCAATTACACCATTGGAAGCTTATGAATCAAAGATTTTATTACGCCAACTGAGGTCTGTGACGCATCGCGCGGGGTGGAGTGGGAAGCGCCGCCATTTTGTAGTCAGTTTGATTATGTGTGTTGAACGTGAATACATGATTCACGTTCAACACACAGCTGTCACCCACAACCACACCCCATTTTATGCTTTTTTGTTTACATGTTTGAAGGAAAGTATCATTTAATCAAGTGTATCTTTCTTGGTTTAGAATTATTATAAAATATCGTTTTCTTCATGTTAACTTTGGCCTCTTCGCTAGTAATGAATTCGTCTATTTCCATGTCATCATTGAATTTTATTATTTCTTCGGCTTTAATTCGTTCAGGTCGACTAACATAAGCTCTGCACACGTTGATAAACTTTGTGACATCGACACTTGATATTATGTTCTGATATCGCGAATACACGTTTTGAACATGTAAGTAGGTGTTGGGTTGAAAAATTGTGACCAAACCATCGTGGAATTTCTTTTTCTTGGCAATATACTCGGCGTACTCCGCCAGGGTGGGATATTTCTCAAATTGTATCACATAATTTATAAACAGATTATATAGAGACGGTATCTTATCAAACTTCAGCGCATCAATTGCTTCGTAGGAAATTTCAATTTTACGTTTATCGTCATCATTATTGATAACCACTTTTTTAGTATCCTTGGCCAGTTCTGTGTAATACGATTTGTTTTGATCAATAGTAAAGAAGGGACGGAATGTCTTGCTACATATTTCAAACGTGTGTTTGTCGGCTTTAGTAAGGTCCATATCACCTATATGATACATCAAGTGTACATAGTCATTCAAATGAACTTCTTCATCAATAACTTTGTCACTTAACATGTCTTTGTGGTTTAATTTTAGATAATTGAGCTTGAACAAGTTGTATGGTTTTTCGATTTCGCAAACGAGAAAGCCCTCTACAGTTTTGAAGATCCCTTCCAACAAGAAGTACACTTTTTCTTCCCGTTTTGGTATTCTCTTCAGAATATTTACATGTCTAATCAGATCTATACGTTTTTCAATAAACTCTGAGTCTAGATCGTAATTCAGATACTTCAAAATCTCGATCATGGAGTGCGCTACGTCGTAATGAATTCTTAGACGTTCCTGCATAAAATTTTGAGCATCATCTTTGAAGATGCGAGAAGACAGTTCGAGGCAGTACCACAGCGCAGTCGGCAATGATGTCTTCTCTTGCGGATCTAGTGGCAGCGATGACAGCCCAATTTTACAAACCGTCTTACTGATTCGTCGCATCACATATTTCTTGAATTGCTCAACAACATTTCTATCCATCCATTCCTTGTTCTCACAATTTTTCCATAGCACAAAGTAGAACAAACCAATATTGTAATGAACTTTTTTGAAGTTAAAATACGTCGCTGACAGAATGCAATCGTTGTATTTATCAAATTCCTCGGTGTCAGTGAGCACAAGACCGCCATGGAATGGTTTGCGTGTTCGCGGTTCTGTCTTTGTAGTCATTTCCAACAGCTGTTTGTAAACATTCAGAGTGTAGAAGTAGCCGATTGATTCGCTGACATCTGGATCATTCAGCAAATACAGCGGACACTGCATGATCGAATTAAACTTACTGAAACTGGCAAAAGATACTTCTCTCGGTTCTTTTGTTGTGTGAAAGATAATTTTGTCTGGCAAACTAAATTTTGCAAGAATTATAACAGGGATTCCTTTTTCGTCATCCATAATGATATCAGGGAATTCGATTTCCTGTTCAGCCGTGAAATTAACATCAACGATAGGCTCTTCTTCGACGGGCTTGCTGAATGTCATGTTAAATTTCAATGCATCAAAGGAGTAGGAAGCTTTTTGGCTCGTAATATAATTGATAAAAGTTGTGATGGTTTGCTCAATTTCCATTTCTATATCGTGAGCCGGAGAAACGAGTTTTTTATACCAATCTGTGCGAACAAATTCGCTCAAGAAAACTTCTCTGTCTTTTGTTTCTAGGTTGACTTTGTTCATTTTCGTTTTCGACGACAGCTCAGCAAACAATCGATTTCGCAGATTCTTCAATTTATCTATCTCTTTTAGCGTTTGAATATCATGTTTGAATTTTGTGATGAACTTGAGCTGAATATATGACTTGAGGTGTTCTTTTTCAGAGACAAAGTTGTCGACGTTGATTTTATCGTAATCAAACTCTTCAGTTATATCAATGTCGTTAATAAGCTCGTAATTCCTATATACCGTGCAGTGTTTCTTGAAAAATGATGCTGCTACTGAAAGGTCGACGTAGTTTGGGTTTTTATTAAAAGCATGGAACACAACAGTATCGTAATGCATATTCTCGTTAGATTCTATGCATTTCTCTGCACTGTGACATCCGATTTCTCCATCTGTGATGATGTACAGCAACTTGATTTTATTATTGTCTTTGCTAATGTCACAATTTTCCTGAATCCATTGGATGATTGTAATCGGTTCTGTTCCCATATTACCTTTCATTTGTTTGTACGTTTCAACAGTCGTGTCTTCATCGACTTCGTAGCACTGAGTTCCCCAGTGCAAGTAAATTATCTTTGACTCCGTGGGAGACTCTCCCGCAGTTATCAGTTCTTGGGTCATTGAATCTACATGCTTCTTGAATTGATCTAAGGACCTCAAACCGTTGCTGTGATAGTGCTGACTGTTGCTAGTTGAGCCCGAAAAATCTTTAGCGTAGATGAAGTAGTTCACCATTGTTATTTTCTTAGAGAAACGTTCTGCAAGACTGAATAGATACTGTGTTACTAATTATAGTGTGTTGAAAACTCCATTTACGGATATATCGACGACTTTATCTTGTTATCTTCTGCTGCTACAAAGTAGTGTATGACCCCGGCACAGTCGCGGAGGTAGTCCGGGGTTCCTAGAACAAGATCATTATGTTAGATTTGTTTATATTAACCGTGATAAGAAAACAGTTAAATAATTGACTAAAAGCGTGTAGAGATTTATTTATATTCACTTTTCCATAAACTTTGGTATTGTTTATACGATAAGAAAATAAACAATAAAGTGATTAAAAACGTTTCCAGATAAATTCACTAGGTAAGTACCATTAAGTATCTAACCAAAAAGAGTCGATACGCCTAAGCACCGAAGTCTGCCAAGTCAGTGGGGGGTGAAGAAACGCACACAAACCAAAATATAAGCGAGTTTACACGCACACAAATGTAATTAACTAACACTGGCTGAAAATAAACGCAACACAAGCGCAACCAGACCGATACATTTATGTAAAGAGCATGACCGCCGGTCGCGTACTTTTGGCAGAGGGGTACGCTTTGCAGTGTCGACTCCATTTGGTTAGGTACTTAATGCTAGGTACCTATATAAGTAGTAACTTACACTTACTGTGCGTAAGTTACTAATTACTATCAAAAGGGCGCCTTTAGTACATCAAAATGAACAATTTTTATTATGGAGCCCATCCTCAAAAACGCGAAAAAAAAAAACAGATTTTCCATAAGTAGGTACATTTTACCGATTATCAGTGGACTTATTTAATGGAACAACAGATTTTTTTCGCTAATTCAGGGTTAGCCGCAAAGTAAAAGTTAATTATAACACAATCAGACCGATATCGTAAAAAATTGCAGTCGTCTAAAGACTTGCTCTGTTTTTAGGGTTCCGTACCTAAAGGTCTAAAGGGTAAAAGCAGGACCCTATGTTGCCGTCCGTCCGCCTGTCTTCTGTCACCAAGCTATATCTCATGAACCGTGATAGCCAGACAGTTGAAACTTTCACAGATGATGTATTTCTGTTGCCGCCATAACAACAAATATGACTGCTTCGGTGGCTCAGTGGTTAGTGAACCTGACTTTTGGATCAAAGAGGCGAAGGTTCGATCCCCACCCAGGGCTAGTATTTATATGATGAACATAGGTGTTTGCTTTGTGTCTGGGTGTTATTTAGGTACTATTTATGTAATGTAAGTATGTATTTAAAATATGTAGGCTTAAGTAGTATATCAGTCTCTGGCAGCCATATCACAAGCTTTGCTTAGTTTGGGGTCAGAGGCCGTGTGTTATTATTTCTTTATGTATTTAAATACTACCAAAAACAGAATTAATGTATTTAAGGAGGGCTCCCATACAACAAATGTTTTTTTTTTTTGCCGTCGATGCAACAGGTAGACTCTTGAATGGGGCTATGGGGATACCATACTGTACGGTACCCTTCGTTCGCGAGTCTGACTCGCACTTGGCTGATTTTTTATGTATTGCCCCTAAACAATATTTTTAACCCAGTAAAAATATACAGGGTCATTGGTAAGTTACGTACAACTTAAATGCGACTTTAGTACATCAACATGAACAGTTGATGTAGACTCTGGACGATGACAATTTTCTAGGATATCAGTGTGGCTGTGTTATGATTAACTTTTACTATGGTACCAACCATGAAAAGGCGAAAAAAGTCAGACCCAAAATGTGGAACGCTTTGCCTGGGTCTGTCTTCCCGCTAAAGTACAACGTGAGTGTCTTCAAATCCCGAGTCTTCTAGGTAAGTGTGCTACACCCTAGACCGCGTATCTGCTCAACATCAGGCAGTATGTAGTCAAACACAATTCTATTCGGAATAAAAAAATAAGACCGACGCGGGAGTTGACAGACGTGTGTGAGTTGAGTGCGTAGTCCATAGGTAAATACTAAATACTGACGATTCGTGCGTCCCACGGACTCAACCCTACACTGTATGTGAGAACGTTTTTTTTTAAAATAAATAAATACCTACCTACTTCTTAACTTTGTTTATGAATTCAGATAGTGGCAATGGATGTCAATATTTGTGAAATAAGTGTATTGCATGGAGGAGACTGGAGAGCGCATGGGCCCCATTTTTGTTGAAACAATAGGTCACCGATTTTAAGCGGGGGGAGAGGTAAGCTCCGCTGGCTGACGCCAAAATGACGCAATGACAACATTTCTTGTAGTGGTGCCAAAAATGTTACTAGCAAAATATCGATATCGATATTTTTGACTTAGTTCTACTATGAATAAAATATCGTATCGTATAATAATTCATCTTTTGAACTATTGACACGATACTGGATCAAATATCGTATCGAAACTACACAATCGTATCGTCTCAACAAAGAGCGGCTTTAGAAAATATTATTTCTGTGTACTTTGTCACTTACAGGTTGGCCGACGTAAATAAGTATTGTTTATAAAACAATAAACTTTGATGGTATAAAAGACAATATGTTCTATTTTTTTAAATACGATACCGGATCGATCCAAAATATCGTATAAATATCGAAACAAGCGGATCGATACACTGCGATGCGATCCATTGCAATCCAAAGTAGGTATCGATACAAACACCTGGATCGAGTATCCCTAGTCGGTAGTCATCTAAAGCGCCTATCGATGGTGAGCGAGGCCGCCCCGCGCACTTTCTCCACTGGTTAATATGCTCCTTGCATACGAGTACAAGTGTCACCTAATTTGTTACAGATTTGAAAAAAATGTTGGAAAATGACGGAGGAGCTTGGCTTTACCCAAAACCTCCTCGCCAAATCACAATCTTCTAATAAATTCTTCAATTCCCAGCATTTTCCTTGTATACAAACAATTTCCACACCAATCCTCAATGGAGGCCAAATTCCGCATAATTTGGGGAAAACCCCACGAGTTGGCAACGTTGATAAGACGCTATCCGTTTGTTCCTATTTACCTAAGTATATTTTGAATACTGTTGAAAAGATTTAGTTAAGTTTAATATTTTTATTTCTCTTCTATGTTTGTAATTTTTTTATTACTTAAGACTTCGACTGAAGGACTCTGTATCCATGGTCATGAATAAATTATTAAAAAAAAAATATCCGTTTGTTTGTTTGGAAGCATCGTTTCAAGGACATCATAGCGGTGCCGGTAAAATAACTTTATTTTGATTGTGAACGTAATTCACTTATAAAAATCATTATTGTATCATCACTTGAAGTAAAAACTAAAAAAAAATATTACGGCAATGAAACTTACCTAGATATTTTCAAGGAAACACTATATCTAGAACTTCATCTGTTTTCCAAGTTCACAATTAAAAATTCGCTAGCGATACTGGCCACTAAGTCCGGCAGTCGACTGCGCACTGAACTGAAATTTGAATCTATGAATCCATGCATATTGCGAATGATGTAAACACAGCGCAAGCTAACTCATTCATTCATTCGAGTTTGGTCGCAGTGCGCGCAATATAACTGTGCGCGCGAGAGTCGGTGTAATGTAAAATGTTAAAGCTCGTGTCGCCTCGGCATTCCTCGCGTGGATGGCTATTGGCCATAGTGAAGTATATAACTAGACAAGGCGCTAAATAATAATAATTACAAAAGTAAGAGAAGACGAGATGTGCAAGTATAAAGAGTGAACAGGACGAGAGTAATATCTTTTATACTACACCTGCTCGGAAAGTACCTTGATACTTTATCAAATTTACGGTAAAAAGTACGTCATTGCATATCGAACAAATATGCGGCGAGAAAACGCATCTTAGCGGGAGAGAAAAGTGTATGAAAATCCATTTCTTACGTGGTTTTTCTTTTTTAATTTTGGGTAAGACTATGAGCTGGTAACCTAAATATCAAAAGCCAAAAAGTTTTTACAGTGAGTTTTTATCTCCAAGTTCGCAAAATGACACTGGCCACGGGCTGAGTGTTGGATGGTGTCAAACAATTTGAAAAAAGAACATGTGAAAATTGCAGACGCCAATGGCGCCATTTTCAATTTGTGTGTTGTTTGAGGATTCAGTAGTTTTTTATTTTCCTCGTAGGAGTAGTATAAAGCACTATGTATCACTCGAGAGAAAGTGCGATTCCCGATCTCGGGCGTTATAAAGCCCTCGCCTACGACTCGGGCTTCAAACGACACCCTCGACGGTAATCGGTCACTTTCTCCTCTCGGTGAACAATGTACTATTGTCTCTATCTGCGTATACGTTATTTTTGTCTGACTATCACGCACTGCCTAGACGTAGTAGTCAGACAAATGTTTCGCGCCAAAAACTATGTACTGTTGAATTTTTGATGAGATATAATCAACATATTTATGGACTATTACCTATTTTCTATCAGTATTATGCAGGTTTTTACTATTATCTAGTCTAAATATGATAAAATCATAACAACGTGTATATAGCTATCTAAGTATGTATAGCACATATTTTTTCTCACACCCTATACGCTATTGACGATTCTAGTCATACTTAGGTACATAACTATGCTATTGGCTAAAGCCTCGTGGCGACTGACGAGGGCCCTCGCGTCATTTTTTCAAGCAATTTCAAATAGGTAATTATTTTTTTTAAGTTAATAAAGTAATACCTACGATCTTCTCGTTTGGACTTTGTAAACAATATGTAATTTTTTTTATTAGTGTTAATATAAAGAATAAGCCCCTAAAAGGATTACCAATATCAATAACCCTGTAGGTACATAATATAATTTTGTATGGATGTAATAAAAAAAAATCGTGTATTTCGGGCTTCTGTTTGTATTATTCACAACCAATGAATAATACAAACGATGTCACTAGTAAAACAATTAAAATAACTTAGGTTAACTTTAAATAACAATTAATACTGTTATTTTGCGATTATTTCAACAATTAAGAATCGATTTTGATAGTTCTTTCTTTTTTTGTTTGGTTGATCATAAGTGCAACATTTTGTTTAGTGGTCCAATTAAAATGTTGTGTAAATCGATTAAGTGGTTTTTGATACAAGGATTAAATTAAAAAACCCTTTTTCTTTCATATACTTACAAGTTTTTACTGAACAAGTAGGTACACGCCAAGATCAAAATTTGCGAAGTTCCTCTGGCCACTTTCCAGCTCTATCATCAGATCAGCACCATGCCATCATAATATTGCATTGTGACGCGATTTACACATGTATATGCATCAGCTCTTGATAACTGGGAAATGGATCTTTCATTTGCAAGATTCGATGAATAATCAGACATAATTCTTTATTGTGTGCAAAAACATTAATAATTACAACAATAGGTACAAAGTAACGGTATCTACATCTTAAATTAGTGCCACAAATGGTGGCCTTATCGCTGACAGCGACCTCTACCAGGCAACCACAAATAAGATGTATTTAAGTAAAATACCCACATATTTAAGTACCGACCTACAAATAACAATCTTTTTTCAATATCTATTCATTATTGACGAAAAAAACATGGATTGATAACCTCCTCCTTTTCGAAGTCGGTTAAGACAGAATCCGTGCCAAATCGTGGTCATGCGCATAGTTATCTTGCGCGCATTATACAAATATTCCCGCAACCACACCAATACTTTTTAATATTGCGCAATCAACGTGCGAGACGATACTTGCACAATAATTTATAATATTAAGTGCATCTTAGGCGGAATCACCACCACCATAGTAGCGCTCGTAGCATAGTTTGACTAGGTGTTTATCAGCGATCACCGAAATTAAGCAACGTTCCGCACGGTCAGTATTAGGATGTGTGACCGCGGGTGGCATTTTCCAACTGAGCGCTACCGTGGTTCGGATGACACGTTAAATTGTAGGTCCCGGTTGTTTTAACCGTTTAGCCATGTCAGAGGCCTTCGGGCGGCCTAAAAACTCTGACACCAGGGCTAGCCACCCGGCCTATACGAACTTACCTACTTACTTACCACCACCATCACCTCGTCGTACCACCTGCTCGTATTAAGCGATTCGCTTCTCCCTTCATCGACTGCCTCGGTGGCTCAGTGGTTAGTGACCCTAACTTCTGGATCAAAGAGGCGTGGGTTCGATCCCCACCCAGGGCAAATATTTATGTGATGAACGTATGCGTTTGCTCTGTGTCTGGGTGTTATTTAGTTACTATCTATGTGTAAATAAGTGTGTATTTAAAAATAAGTGTATGTAGTATATCTGTCTCTGGCAGCCATATCACAAGCTTTGCTTGGTTTGGGGTCAGAGGTCGTGAGTAAGATGTCCCAAAATATTTATTTATTTATTAATTATTCATAATTCGGACCGCCAGGGATTGGCATGCCTCCGTCATTGTTTCCTTTTTTTTTATTTCAAATAGGTTTGCGTTTGACTACACACTGTCTGATGTTAAGCAGATATGCCTGACAATTACATTTTGGATATCTTCAAGTCAAGAGTGAATAGGTATCTTCTTAACTACAATAATATACAATACTACTTTATATGCTAAATCCACCTACACTACTACTACATAGAAAGCAATTGGATAATCCACAGACCCTTGAAGGTCTAAAGATAATCCAAATGCTCAAGCCCAGTGCCAGTTGGCAGCGTGCCCAGCATGCTGGCAACATTGCCACGCTGAATGGTAATGCATAAGCATTACCATTCAGTTGACCAAAATTTTGGTCACGCGTCGCGTCCACCAGACGCTCAGAAAGAACTTTTGAAAACTAGATGTGCTCCCGGCCCCCACGGACCCAATGTCTCAACTCCAAATGGCTCAAATATGTAACTACTACCGAGGTTAGCATATTTGCGCCGCTTGTGCTGCTCCGCCGAATCGGCCGCCGCTCCAGCCCCACTCTGAGTCTCAAAAAGATGTGACGGTGCGAAGTATCGACGCAAGTTGCGTCCCATACTAAGGGCCGTCTCCATGGGACCAGCGTCATGCCGTCAGGCCTTTTGCTATCACCACGCGCGAGCCCACTCGGTTCGAGTACGGCTGCGATATTGGCGGTGACAAAAGCCCTGCGTATTACATCGTTAAGGCTGGCGTGGCGGCCAATCCGACCAGCGCTTCCTGAGCTTTCTTGACCACACTGACAGCGATGGGCTTCATAACACCTTGCACCCAAGCGTAAGCCGAGAGCTAGAGGAAATGCACTTGGGTCTTGGTCACCAATATTGAAAGAGGGCTATGCTTATAGCCAAAGACCGGACTCCCATACAGAGACTGCAAGGATACGACCGCGATCCGCGACGCTAGGACACGTATCTAGAAGAAATTTCCGTGCTAGTCCGCAGATCGTCCGATCCCACAGTCTCTGCGACGATAAAGTCTTTGGAAGCTCGGTATTTGGGCAAGCGACCCTCCAAGCATTTGTATAATTAACTATCACTAAATACAAGACTTACATTATCTAAAACTAAACACATTGCTTTCTTTTACTTGTATTATTATACAATTCTTCCACATTCATCTCATACCTGATAAAATTATAGAATGTATTAGAAAATAGTGTGCCCAGTTGGAATAATATTTCAAGATAATCATTAAGAATTGTGTCTAATTGATGCAAAATATTTTATTTTAACTATATGAAGGTTGGTTAATCAGATTTGATAGAAATAAACTACCTGTTGTGTCACATACTTTTATTTGTCCTAACGAATCCAATATAAAAACAATCGGAGGGCTTGTTTTGTTTCTAATTGACGTATTAGACTCAGAATAACATTTACTTTCGTAAAATGTAACGCGTGCTGTGGTTAGATTATTATTATACCAGCCTCCATACATTTTGTGGACGTGTCCTTTTAATGAAGTAAGCACAAACATAATATTTTTTGTAGGCATGTAGATGCCTTACAAAAATCATACTTATTGTTTTAGAATCAATCTTTAGAAGTCATTTTCATGTTAACTGTTGATGCTTGGCTGGAAATAAATTCGTTTATTTCCTTGTCATTATTGAATTTGATCACATCTTCGGCTTTAATACGTTCAAATCGGCTAACATAAGCTTTGCACACTTTGATAAACTCTTTCACATCAACTTTTGATGTTATGTTCTGATATCGCGAATACACATTTTCAGCGTTTAAATATATATTGGGTTGAAAAATAGTAATCAGATCGCCGTGGAAATTCTTCTTCTTGCCAATATACTCGACGTACTCCGCCAGGGTGGGATATTTCTCCGATTGTAACACGCAATTAATAAATAGTTTATACAAGGACAGTATCTTATCAAACTTCAGCCCATCAACTGCTTCGTAGGAAATTTCAATTTTACGTATATCGTCATCATTATTGATAACTACTTTCTTAGTAACCTTGGCCAGTTCCGTGTAAAACGATTTGGTTTGATCAATAGTAAAGAAAGGACGGAATGTCTTGGCACATAATTGAAATGTGTGCTTGTTGGCTTTAGTAATATCCATATCACCTACATGATACATCATGTGTACGTAGTCATTCAAATGAACTTTTTCCTCGATCACTTTGTCATTTAACATGTCTTTGTGGTTCAGTTTGAGGTAGTTGAGTTTGTGCAGGTTATGTGGTTTTTCGATTTGGTAAACGAGGAAACCTTCTACAGTCTTGAATATTTCTGCCAATAAATAGTAAACTTTATCTTCCCGTGTTGGAATTCTTTTCAGAATGTTCACATGTCTAATCACATCTATACGTTTTTCAATAAATTCTGAGTCTAGATCGTAATTTAAATGCGTTAAAATCTCGATCATGGAGTGCGCTACGCCGAAATACATTCTTAGACGTTCCTGCATGAAATTTTGAGCATCGTCTTTGAAGATGCGAGAAGACAGTTCCAGGCAGTACCACAGCGCAGTTGGCAATGATGTCATCTCCTGAGGATCTAGTGGTAGTGATGACAGCCCAATTTTGCAAACAGTCTTGCTGATTCGTCGCATCACATATTTCTTGAATTGCTCAACGACATTTCTGTCCATCCATTCTTTGTTCTCACAATTTTTCCACAGCACGAAGTAGAACAAACCAATATTGTAATTAACCTTTTTGGAATCGAAATAGGTCGCCGACAGAATGTAATCGTTGTATTTGTCAAATTTATCTATGTCAGTGAGCACAAGACCGCCATGGTACGGTTTTCGAGTTCGCGGTTCCGTCTTTGTAGTCTTTTTTAACAACTGTTTGTAAACACGTAGAGATTCAAGATTCAAGATTCAAGATTCAAGATACTTTATTTGTCAGAAACATGGTAGTGTACAACAACATACAAAGTCGCATACAGTTGTTCGGAGAGTAGAGAACGCATGTTCTTGCCCATCATGGCGTACAAATGTAAATAGCATAGTTACACGTTAAAAAAAGACAACATTTGCAATTTTACAAGCAAAATTTTAAAATAGTAATGTCAAATTAAAATAAAGAATACTACTGATTTATAAGATGTCAAGATTGTCATAATAAAATAATTTCATGTAAAAAGTTAAATAATGTCAAATCATAATGTAATAAATCAATTTGATAATAATAATGTGATAAATCAATTTAATAACCTTAACTAAATAAATGTCAATCAAGAATTAGTCATGTCAAACATTTGTCAATTTTGTCATCCAAGAAGTCAGCAATACTATAATAACATTTGTTCAATAGTATTTTTTTTAGTTCGTTTTTAAACATGCCGTCACTTAATTCCCTAATACATTTCGGTATTTTATTGTACACAATAGGGGCCATACAGAAGACACTTTTGAGCATCAACGTCGTTTTTACACGTGGAATACTAAGTCTAGTATGATCTCTTCTCCTACGGTCGTTCCTATCAGCCCATCGTTCAAACAAGTCCGGGTTCGTTCTAACAAACATGGCTATTTCAAGTATGTATAAGGACGGTAAGGTTAGAAGTTTATATTTTAGGAAAAAAGGTCTACAGCTATCAGTTTTTTTTAGATTAAACATACATCTTAAACACCTTTTTTGGGCTTTGAACACAATTTCCTTATCAGTAGAGTTCCCCCAGAATATAATGCCATATCGGAGTACTGACACAACTATACCATAGTAGGCTGTTAACAGAGCTTCTTGGTTCATTATAGATGACAATTTAAACAATGCATATGCCGAAGAATTGACTCTTTTACTCAACACATCAACCTGCATTTTCCAATTTAACTTGCTATCAATCGTTAGACCTAGAAATTTGGTAGATTCTACTTCTTTCACGTCAATTTCATTATAATGTATCCTAATTTTATCTGGTACTGTACGCTGTCTAAAATGTATTACATTTGTCTTATCCAAGTTGATTTTTAAATTATTATCATTTAACCACTCAATTATTGATACTAAGGCACTATTGATGTCAAATTCATATGTCATTTTGTTGTCACATGCAATAGTCACGGTACTATCATCTGCAAAGAGAATCGTCGGGTGAGATATAGCTTTCGGGAAGTCATTTATATACAAAGTAAATAATATAGGACCAATTACACTACCTTGTGGAACTCCAAATTTGGGAGATCGTTCTCGTGATCGGTAAGTAACTTCTTGTTTCTTATTTATGTCTATTTTTGTAATTTCCGTGAATTGTTTCCTATTAGTTAAGCTAGATTGTATTAATTCTAACGCTATTCCTCTAGAGTAGAGTGTAGAAGTATCCAATTGATCCACTGATATCTGGATCGTTCAACAAAAAGAGCGGGCACTGCATCGCTGAATTAAACTTATTAAAACTGGCAGAAGACACTCCGCTTGGTTCCTTTGTTTTTTTAAAAATTATTTTGTCCAACAAATTGAATATAGATAGTATTATAACGGGGATTCCTTTCTCTTCTTCCATAATGATGTCAGGGAATTCGATTTCCTGTTCAGCCGTAAAATTGACGTCAACGATAGGCTCCTCCTCTACTGGCTGGCCGAATGTCGTATCAAACTTCAACTCGTCAAAGGAGAAGGATCGTTTTTCGTTCATTATATAATTAATTAAGGTTGACACGAATTTCTCAATTACCACCTCTATCCCGTGAGCTGGAGCAGTGAGATTTTTATACCACTTTGTGCAAATAAATTCACCCAAGAAAACCTTTTTGTCCTTAGTCTCCAAGTTAACTTTATCTTGTGAACTTGACGACAACTGCGCGAACAGTCGATTTCGCAACTTCTTTAATTTATTTATTTCTTGCAAAGTTTGATTATCTCGTTTAAATTTGACAATAAACTTCAGTTGGATGTAAGACTTCAGATGCTCCTTTTCGACTTCGAAGTTCTCGATGTTGACTTTGTCATAGTCAAACTCTTCAGTTATATCAATATCATCGAAAAGCTCGTAGTTATTGTATACCATGCAACGTTTCTTGAAAAAAGACGCCGCTACTGAAAGATCGATTTGACTAGGATCTTCATTAAACGCGTGGAAGACGACAGTTTCGTATTCCATGTTCTCGTTCAATTTTACGCATTTTTCTAGACTGCTGCTATCAATGTATCCATCTGTGATGATATAAAGCAACATGATTTTATCATTGTCACCATCGATACGATGCATTCGTTGGATCCATTCGACGATTGTTTCTGGATGTGTACCCATATTGCCACATTCCTTTAAGTGGTATGCTGTAACAGTTATGTGTTCGTCGACTTCGAAGCATTCGTCTCCCCAGTGCAAGTAAATTACTTTAGATTCTGTGGGAGGCTCTCCAGCTGTCGCCATTTTATTTGTTATGTTATTTACATGTTGTTTAAATTGATTAAGAGATTTCAAGCCATTGCTGTGGTAATGATCACTCTGATGTGTGGAATATGAAAAATCTTTAGCGTAAATGTAGTAGTTTACCATTTTCGAGGTGTATTTCGTTTGACTTTTCAAGCGGGGTAATGCCTTGCGAAATGTTTGGGAGTGCGCTTATAATGATAGTGAGGTGGAAACTCCACTCATTAATATTATCTAGTATATATCGATGACTTTATCTTGTTGATAAGCGCACGTGCGAGTTGAGGGTTCCTAGAACAAGAACATTTTGTTAGATACACATGTGTATAATAACAATGATAAAAAGCAAGGAAGTAAATCGTGTCGGGATTATATGCACTCGCTATAATCTTATCCTACTAATATTATAAACGTGAAAGTTTGTGAGGATGGATGGATGGATGGATGTATGGATGTTTGTTACTCTTTCACGCAAAAACTACTGAACGGATTGAGATGAAACTTTGCAATAATATCCTACTAATATTATAAACGTGAAAGTTTGTGAGGATGGATGGATGGATGGATGGATGTATGGATGTTTGTTACTCTTTCACGCAAAAACTACTGAACGGATTGAGATGAAACTTTGCAGTAATATAACTTATATATCAGAATAACACATAGGCTATAAATTATAATGATATATTGCGTATGCGGGCGAAGCCGCGGGTAAAAACTAGTTAGCTATATGGGGACATCCTCGAAATATCGAAAAAAAAACTGAAAGTCAAAAGAATGTTAATGGACTTATTCAATGGAACAGACAATTTATTTCGCGAATTCGGGGTTAGCAGCTTTATCATTAGCAAAATTACCGTCTTCTAGAGACGCGCTCTGTTTTTAGGGTTCCGTACCTAAAGACCCAACGGGTAATCATTATTTTTTACAAAAAATAGCATGACCGACTTCACCTGCGTACAGGATTCGCGAATATTTTGCACGGATCGATATAGCATTTTTCACATTATTTGTTGACTTACATCAAAAATGGCTCAGCCGATTTCGATAAAATTTAAATGGGACCAATTTTGAAGTATAGATAATAAAATAATTTCTAAAAAAAAAAATATTGAAATCGGACTACTATGAAAAAAGTTATGCGTTATACGTAAAAAAAATATATACGCGTCGAATTGTATACCTCCTCCGGTGGCTCTTCGGTCAAAAAACGGGACCCATCGTCCGTCCGTCTGTCTGTCAGTCACCAGAGCTCCCATACAAAAAACGTCAATTTTTAGCCGTTTTTTGCTCGATACAACAGCAACTGGCCAATCGCACTAAAAAATTACAGCTGAACTACAATTGAACTTTAACTGAACTTCTACTTTTTGCTTGGAAGAGTTATCCTCCGTCCCTGACTTTTTGTCTATTTTTGTATCGCACTAATGATTCTGACTAAAGTCGAAACCTATGTTTTGAATAAATATTTAGTGTTATTTCCGCTATCTTGTTGTAGGCAAATAAGTTTAAGGGCATTGAGTGCATTAAGGACATTTATATAAAAAAAAAAAAACAAAAAAAAAACCGTTTGTGGTTATTTCCCTATTTTAAAATTTTAGTCAAAGCGATTAATTGAAAAATCGTAAAAATATTTTCAATAGAGTCGTTTAACTTCCATCAACTACTACAACTTGATGAGCTTGATGACTCCCCTGAGTCAATGGCTGTTATTTTCCCTTGCCTATTCGTAGTAGTTTGCGGTTTAAATACGAGTTTAGTACACCTAAACAAATGTTGCTATCTCCACGTATTCCTTACATTCAAAAGCTATTTTGAACTAGAATAGCTGTTCAGAATAATATGGAATAAAAACAAAAAAAATTGCTTTGAATAATCATTTCGATCACTTAGAAATTCCAATAAGATTCTAGATAGAACGAGCTCTAAGGGAAATTGTTATAATCGTTAAGTATACCTATATGTTGTTATTGATAATGATGATGTTTTCTAGTTCAGCCTGCCCTAGATTTTTGTAAGCCTGCCCTGGAGTGGCTACTCAGCCTAGCTACGGCCCTGTAAAACAGGTAGACTCTTGAAATGGGGCTAAGAGGGATCCCATACTGTACCGAACTCTTCGTGCGCGAGTCCGACTCGCACTTGGCCGATTTTTTCACGAACTCAACCCTACTGTTGGCGCCTAAATGTATCATCCAATGTATTTTTTCTATAATAACTAGTTCATTAGCTTTCTCTTTCTGTCACATGGCAATATAGGCTAATTGAGCGATTCCTCGTCTCTTTCACCCCCACCAATCCCACATACCGCCACGCAGTCTACGAATAGCAGCCTGCGCGGACTGTCTTCGTGTCACTCGGTTTTGCAACAATAGTATATTGTGATGTAATTTTAAGTGTAATTTGAACACCCGCAAGTACGTCGGTACCTATAGACTAAATAACTACTGTGCGAACAAAATTTATAAAAGGTGGACATTTTTCTCGTGCTATTTGTGCGGCGCTGCCAGGACCTCGGATCCGGAGAAAGTACCAGAACTCTGCAGGTGCGTGGTTCCTATTTTCCTTTACCTAGATATCGCTCAATTGTCATGACATGTGATATGTAATCAGTGATCCTAGCGAATTAACAAATACAGTCCACTTAATTTATTGACGCCATAAAGCCTTCGGGCGCATAACGCTTCCCGCCAACGAACGGTCAAAATTAATACTTGGTAGCTTCACCTACACTACACTGTATGTGTCAACTTTTTTTTTTTAACAAATAAATACCTACTTCTTAACTTTGTTTATGAATTCAAATAGTGGCAATGGATGCCAATATTTGCGTTATTTAGAAATATGCGTATTGCATAAAAGTTCACCTTATTTGTTACAGATTTGATAAAAATGTTGGAAAATGACAGAGGAGCTCGGCTTCACCCAAAACCTCCTCGTCAAATCGCAATCTTCTAATAAATTCTTCAATTCATTCAGCATTTTCCCCGTATACAAACAATTCTCACACCAATCAATCCACAATGGAGGCCGAATTCCCCACACCGTGGGGAAAACCCCACAAGTCGTCAACATTATTGATCAGACGCTATGCGTTTGTTTGTTTGGAATTCGGAAGCATCGGTTCAAGGACAGCATAGAAGTGCCGGTAAAAAAACGTGATTCACTTATAAAAATCATTGTTTGTATCATCACTTGAAGTAAAAACTAAATAATTATTTTTTACAAAAAATAGCATGACCGACTTCACCCGTGTACAGAATCATTACATAGTATAAAACGAAGTCGATTTCCGCTGTCTGTCCCCATGTATGCTTATATTTTTAAAACCACGCAACGGATTTTGATGCAGTTTGTTTTAATAGATAGAGTAATTTAAGAGAAATGTTTATATGTACACCTGTGCCAGCCGAGGCGCATCGCTAGAACGCAAATATTATTATGCACGGATCGATGTAAGATTTTTCACATTATTGTTAATTTATCAAAAATGGTTAAGCCAATTTCGATAAAATTTAAATGGGACCAATTTTGAAGTATGCTCTTTCCAAAAAAAAAAATAATTATTGAATTCGGACTACTATGAAAAAAGTTATGCGTGGTTATATATAAAAAAAATATACGCGTCGAATTTTATTGTATACCTCCTCCGGTGGTTCGTCGGTCAAAAAAAGTATATCAGTGACACTTACCTAGATATTTTCAAGAAAACACTACCTACCTATATCCATGAACGTAGAAATCTACGTTCATGCCTATATCTAGAACTTTAATCTGTTTTCCAAGTTCACAATTATAAATTCGCTAGCGAGACTGCCGCTTAGTCCGGCAGTCGACTGCTATTACATTCTCTTTGGTCGACTGCACACTAAGTCTGGACTGAAATGTCAATCCATGCAAATGATGTAAACACAACACAAGCTGACTCATTCATTCATTGGAGTTTGTTCGCAGTGCGCGCAATATAACAGAGTGTCAAGTGGGAGTTTTGCAAATCAAATCGAATTACTTTTACGTCGCGTGACCGACCGTGACCGAGCGCGCCGTGCACACACGCGTGCACATTGACACACACGCTTGAATTAGCCAATCACAGACGTTGCCACGCTCGTGTTCGATCGGTTTGGCGCTCGTTACATTACCGTGAAAATACTCACACTTAGCTATTCAATTTTCTGTACGTGACATAAGATGGCGCTGTGCCATTTCCATAGAAATCACATCAAACGTTAACGCAATCATAAACATATTAATCTAAAATATTATTGTAAATTATGGCCAAATTTTACTATGGGACTAAGTAAGTAAGTTTGTATAGGCCGGGTGGCTAGCCCTGGTGTCAGAGTTTGGGACTGATCCCCTATTAGCTAGCTAAAACTGGTGAAGCGTAATAATATTTTGTTCTAATAAAATACTTAAGATAATTTTTTTCAAAGGCTTTTATTTTCTAGTTCCTATAAGTTGTCAAGTGCGTGTCGAGACATGCGTATGATAGGCTTCCGTAGACGTGACGATGATTATGATGATGATAAAAACCAATTTTTAAGATGTTTGATTACTAGGAAAACGTAATTTAGTATGAATTCTTGGTTGCCTGGAAGAATTCGCTTAAAGCGATAAGGCCACCAGTTAGAAACCTATTAACTGTATTTTTTTTATGTTATGTGGTTGTCTAATAAAGTGTTATTGTTTGTTTGTTTGTATGAAATATACATGTGAGGTCAATGACCTCTAATGTTTAAAAATTTATTTTTTTTCATTATAGCTCAAAAATTTATAATTCCACAGTGCTCAAAATAATTTACAGGGAAAGTTTTTAATATGGTCTGTAAACGGCGTCCGTTCGTTACACGGACATAACGAAGTTTTACTACGAAACCCTAAAAATGACTGAACAAAGTGACAGCTGTCATATTCTAGAATCCATACTAGGATGACATGTCAGGTCTCAAAGTGACAGCTGTCATAAATTTATATAGTTAAATGCGGTTTATTTCTGTAACTAACGATTTTAGACCAATGCTGTCTTCACAAAAGTGATAGAACTCCACAAGATCTATATTTCGGATGACAGCTCTTTAAAGTAATTTATCTCCATAACTGTCGTTTCTAGACCGTTACTTTAGGCACAAAATTGATAGAGCTCAACGAGATCTACATTTCGGATGACATCTGTCATGCCACTCTAGTATGAATTATATAATAATATGCCATATAATGGCAGCTGTCACTTAGACATCTGTCATTTTCGGAACTAAAAAATAAGTCCTTAAAAACCTATTACCTACAATGACTTTATAAGAACAAATATTAGGCTGAGAAGTTTTGGATAACCCTATACAGGTGATTAGTCCCATAGTAAAAGTTGGTCATAATATACAATGATAGTTTAGGACAGAATATTGATTACAATATTGCAACTCAACTTGCACAAGCAAATATATTCATAATTATATGAATATATTTGCTTGTGCAAGTTGAGCATTTTTGAGAACTTATTACAAGAAAATGTATACTTGCGAGGTCTACTGTTTGGAGAGCTACTAGTTAATAGTTTCAGATGTAAAAACCGCAGTACACTAGACACATACACCAAGTCTTGTTCCATTTAGATATAAAGTTCATTTACTCATGACAAAATTATGGGAATGCTGACTTTTTATTCGTTATATTGGGGGGTTAGTCCCATAGAATAAAGCCGTGGTTGTCAAGAGGTAGTGACACCCGCCTTACAATCGTGAGGTCGTGGGTTCGAATCCCCGGTCCCTGGCAATTTCACACCACTGGCTTTTCGGTGAAGGAAAACATCGTGAGGCAACCTGCAATACGTCCGTAGAAAAAAATCGATGGCGTATGTGAATCCACCAACCCGCACTGGGCCCGCGTGGTGGATATGGCCCAATCACCCTTCGTGGGTAGGCCTACGTCCTGCAGTGGACTATTAAAAAGGCTGGTACAGTCCCATAGTAAATGTTGATCATAACATAAAGATAAGTACAATGATATTCTAGAACGTATTCATGGCTTAGAAAAATATCCGGCATAGAATAAAGCACTTTATTTCCTTTTTTCCTTACTCCCGCCTAACCCACGGCGCGGCTCTGGAGCCGGATGACGTCACACGCGTAAATCCGTCGCGAGGTTTTTTGATTTCGTGCGGTCATGTTTAGACATCCATAACTCCGTCATTTATTAAGATATTCGAGTATTTTTTTTACTGTATCTAATATAATTCTAACGTCTTAAATGTATATAATTATTTTTAGTTTTTATGATAAAGGAAACTTCCTTATTAACAAGAATACATTTGAATGTAGATACCTTGACCATATGACCAAGGTACAACTGTTTTCACTATGGTCAAGGTACAACACTCCTATCCTTTTACGCATGATATTGTCATGATTTTTAATCGTTGCATCAAATTTTGATCTGATTTTTAAATATATGTCGAATGATATTTTCTAGTATTTGTAAGGTTAACATTTCTCTGGCTTGTGATTGGCCGATTTAACAACGAGCCCGCATTTTAGCCAATAAGAACTGCTTCCGGCGTAGTTTTAAAACAGCCAATCAGAAAACGAGAAAACAAACTGAAGAGATGTAAAAATATCACAGACATACAAGTACTATAGCAGACCGAAAATTAGGTATTAAACAGAGTGGCATATACACACACATTGAAACTCACCAAAGCGTGGGCCGTATTTAGGATTATTACTTAAAAAATTGATAAGTTTTTCATGAAATATCAATTTGGAAATGTCCATGCTAGTAATATTAATGTGAAATTATTTCTGTATTATATCTTACTGCCTAATTTAGCCAGGCTAAACATCAGACATCTTTTACACCGTCTCTGACCCCAAACTAAACAAAGCTTGTGATATGGCTGCCAGAGACTGATATACTAGATAGGTATACATAATTATAATAAATACATATATTTTATAGATAATAACAACCAGACAAAAAGCAAATACATAATGTTCATCACATTATTACTTGAACTGGGTGGGAATTGAACCCACACTTCTTTGACCCATGACTCAGGACAAGTAAATAATCAAAGGACTAAGGGTCACTAACCACTGGTCCACTGAGGCAGTCTATATCGTTCTTGATTGTTTTCACATTTAAAATACGATAAAATATAAATGCAGAGTTCAAACATTTAGCCTTTGTTACTGAGTCCGTCCTTCAGGTACCTCGGCTGTCAAAATTTATCATTACCTATCAAAATTCATCCTGATTTTGTCTATTTCTTTACCTTTAGGTCAATACTACTCACCAAAAGTAACTCAGATAAATAATCCTACGTAAAACGTTGTTAAATGTTACGATAATATTTAAATAAGCTAAGAAAAGACGCAAAAAAGTTCCGGTACACAACAAAAACACATAAAAACTTACAGATGAAACGTCAATCCAGGTGTTTTATTGTAAGAAGCACTGGCACATCGATACGCACTGCACTTCACCATAGTAAATGAATACTTTTGTGTTGTATTTTAGTCCCAGAAAAGCAATATTCTTAAATAAACACCAAATACTCGCACGTCTCTTAGGTCTCGACTAAGATGGCGGCGAGGAATAAATATGCCACGCATTAACTTTTGTTTATGGGTGAGTCAGTGTTGCAATAGGTGAAAGAATGAGATGCCACTATTGAGTTGTAACTGAGTACGAAAAGGGTAAAAGATCATGGTTTGACATATAAATATAACTAGGTAATAATATTCCGTCTGCTATAGTACTTGTATGTCTGTGAAAAATATTAATCTTTGGGTGAGAGCATTCTCGATTTGCGCCTCGAGGCGAAAGCACATATTCAGTCAATCTAAGTTGTGACAATTATTTAAGAAACTAATGTAAAATAGTTTATGGTGACCAAATACATATCATAATGGACTTATTAGTTTGATTTATTATAATTCAGCAGTGGACGTAACCTGCAGACCCACAATATGGTATGTACTTGTACATTTATATTTATTATATTTTTCATTTCAGTGTTTTGTAAGTAGCATTGGTACCGACTCTTAAATCTGTGAAAAACTGTTTTTACGACGCAACTAATTTGGGTGTTAGGTCGCGGTAAAGTTGATCAGACCGATTGGGGGTAGTATCATGATTAGATCAAATTTAACCTTTGGCAGTGTTACTGAACTGTCCTAAGAAATAATAGGCGTGGCATTTGATTAGTGTAACATGTGGTCAGGAACTCCTAGGCCGTGTTAACCTGATCGATTACTGGTAGTATCTTGGCTGAGACACTTCTCAACAATGCCGCTACTAAGTATATCAAAACTGTGTGCATATTTTATTCTTCTTACCTACCTGCAGAATAATAATAGGCATCTCATTTGATTAGTGTAACATGTGGTCAGGAACTCCTAGGCCGTGTTAACCTGATAGATTACTGGTAGTATCTTGGCTGAGACACTTCTCAACAATGCTGCTACCAAGTATATCAAAACTGTGAGCTTATTCTGTTCTCATTACCTACCCGCAAAATAACAATAGGCATCGCAATTGATTTGGAGTAACATGTGGCTTACTCCGCAGCGATGTTAACCCGATTGATTCCTGGTAGTGACTTAATCGAGACATTTCTCGACAGTGCTGCTACCGGGTGATCATAAAACTGCCCACTTCTTTTATTGTGCGGGACGCAATATTGTGATGTGAATTCTGTCATTATCGATAATACATATGTATAGCTACTGACGGGGTGCCACTATCAGAACAGGTTTATTCATATATGTTTGCCGTGCCTGGGCTATGACTAAGCCTAATGTAGGCCACCAGAAGTAGTTCTTTATAAAGACGCGTGATTGTACTATAGTTCTGCCATACTTTACGGGGATCGTTGACAAGACAATAAAAATGTTGCGTAGACTGCAGTGGTATCAAATACTTTGTTTCCGTTTGGTATTTAGCAAGGAAAATATTTATCGGAAACCCAGAATTTATATCACCAATGCTTCAAAATAAGAAAATAAAAATATGGCTAAGAAATGAACGACGCAAAAAAATGGCATTTAATGGTTATATTACTTTGTATAAAAAAATACTTTCTGAATTTATAATGGTTCGTATAGCCGCCAAATTTTTTAGAACAGTGTCATAATTATACTGTCAGTAATTATTTCGCTACGTAAACTTTGGTCGCTATTAATGAAAATACATAATAGCAAAATCATTTTCTAGCTAATATTAAAGTACGCTACAAGGTCATTGTACATTTTTGAAATATCTCATTTTAAGGGAGCGTCTTTACTCAATAGTTTTTGGCATAGGTATGGAGACGTTACCAGTCTTATTCCAATGGGTTTTACGCCTAACGTATCCACGGTTGTTACAGAATTAGAGTTAATTCAAGGATTTAAAACACGTCCCTATTACAAATCAAGATCTAACCTGGGATAAGATAAACCAATGATAGTCCATAGTTTAAGCGATAGCCACAGACGACAAAAATATATTACAATTTATTTACAATCATTCATTCGTTCTCGCATGTTTAAATTTTTTTAGAATAATCTTCAAATGCTTATAAATAACTGCGTCTTAATGCATAAATATATCCAAATTGTTGTTTATTTAAGTATCCGTCGAATACGAATACTTAATTCATTATTTTTACATTTTCTTTCTTGGCAAATGCGACGAGTGTATGTGAAGCCTAAATCCAGGCAAGAAAAAAGTGAGGCTTTGTTTTTGTCATTTTAGAACTTCATTTCTCTTATGTTTCTAAATTCTAATTTATAATAAGATTGCCGAGTGAAATAATTTAAATCAAATTCTAAGCTAGAATTTGCTAGTCCATGGTTTAAGTTCAGTACTAAAGTTAAAACGTGTTTTGGAATAAGGCTGTACGAGTCAGTGGTTGTTGTGTACTTATTCTGTATCGTTTATTCATTTTGATAATTTGCTTTGGAATGCCTATTTGTTACGCGAATACCCTAAGTGCACTTCCTTCTAATGTTTACTAAGTAACCCTGAATTTGAATCACGATTTAAAATATAGTAACGTGAATTATAATTTACATGTTTAACCATTGATGTGGAGCCATATATTTTGACTGGGCTATAAATAAATGATTTAGGCTATGTATGCCACCAGTAAACTAAGTAGAAGCTCGGAGACGCTTATAGCTTATATACGCCATAGGCGAGCATGCTACACCAATGTTCCAAGTAAAAGCCCGTAAATGCTTTCAGCTATAAGTAGGTACTTATGCCGAGGGCGGGCATGCTACACCAGATAGCCCAGATATGAAATCAAATGAAACTTTGACCAATTAGATAGCCCGGAGAAGCTCACATTTGTAACGTACTTAGTTACTTACATGCCGTGAGCGGGCTATGTCAGTCTACAAGTATATCGTGCAACGTGCGTCGATAAAATTAGTCGCAACGTGCGACTGGGCTACGTATGCCCTACAAGAATATGGCTCCGATTGGTTCATATGTTTATGCAATATAGTTAATTTACCATGTGTGACTAATTCAGCAATTTATAATAAGTTGAATTAATTAGCCTTAAATGTTCTTTGAATAATTTCAACTAAATATTTGAAAGGTTAATTCCTCATTGAATTGGGAAATTCTCTATAGATACAAATAGGAAAGTGTTATAGACACGGCCAGCTTACAATAATTGTTAATTGATTATTGGCTTTCCTTAGCCTGACAACAAAAACACAAAGTATGTGCAAGCTAGACACGATCCATAATTTGTACACATCAACTAGCTCACCCGGTTAACTTTATATCACCTTTATCTATCAGAATTTAAGGGTCGATTCTCATTTTGATGGTGTTTAGTTTAACGCCACCGAAGAACTTTAATGAAGTTCATTTTTAAAATTTACCTGAATGTGTAATAGATAAGTCTATTATTAAGACAGAACCTTGTAGATGACATTCACAGAAAACTATTATTAGTTATGTAGCAATGAGGGTAATAACATCTATGATATCTACCGTCGAGTGTGTCATAGACTGCCATCAGACTGCGATTTTATAGCCTCAGAAAGAGGATTTATATTTTTACTGTGGTCAAACTTGCCTTCACAAAGTTACATTCATAGTATATCCTGGGATGTGTTCAAACGAATAATTAAGTTATGTATTATCATGTTTGTGCAGCTCACAAGTTAGAGGTTAGAATCATCAAGACCGACCAAAACATTCACGAAAGGTTATAGATATTGAGGTTGTGCTACAACTGAACCATACGCGTTCAGTTCACAAGTCCTAGACTAAGTACCTACACCACGCCGGAATTGTTTCTTTATTCACCCGGCTGCCAACGATGGGTATTGTTTTTCGCGCGTATCTTGTATGTTTGTTTATCAATATCTTTATCAAATTTTCACTCAAGTTCGGTAAACGTAATTGTTTGCAGTTAGCCAAGAGGCAATATCATTACTAGTAGGATATTAAATATTACAAGTACATTAATACAGTAGCGTTTCATTGGCTTACGATTAACACCAATCAAACGCTTTTGTAAAATTATTTGATTTATTATTATTTTATACTACGGGACTAATCGCGCACTAAAATTACGAGATAAATAAATACTTCCTCATCCCGACGTTTAAAATAATAATGTGTTCAAATCGCGAAAGTTTAAAAACAATATTTGATTTAATCACGATTCACGGTTGCCCGTGAAATAATTACATGTTTACTAATAAGTATTTCTCTTCCTTTCCCGGAATTATGCTACGAGTAAATTACAAGACCCAGCTACAGTGCAAAGGACATAAGACCCAGCTACAGTGCAAAGGACATACACCCCGTTGTCTCCACGAGAGTTCTTTGGCAAATTACGTAAGTCACCCCAGATGATTGACCGCAGTTGGTGCTACGCATGTAGCATATGCTAGCTTTGTCATCACATCACTACTACGTCGCGGCGGCAGAGGCATGAGATTTATAGCGAAGAACTCGCAAGTGCTGAATTTTGCAGCCAAATAGAGGCTTAAAGTAAACTCATTTCAGTTGACATAACCTGTGGACGTGGACATAACCTTCAATTGAAACTGAACTACCTAATACTGATGGCGGATCTTTACCTTCAAAATTATATTATTACGACTTCGTTATACAACAACTTCTCAACAGTTGGCTGATTTCAACGTGTTCCGTTTCTGGTGACAATGAACATGATCGTTCATTAATTCGGCGTTAATCTACAATATATGGTTCAGATAGTGCAAATTCGAAATAAAGTGAAATCGGAGTGAAAAATAAAAGCTTTAAATAATGCAGTGAAGTAAAGTTAAGGTTCGAGATTACATCCCCAGTGTTGTGCAATTATGAGTATATAATATAAAGCGACCGTTTTATGTCACGTCCTCAAAATGAGTGTGAATTGTGTTTTCTATACTAAAATACTTTCTAGATAAGGACCAAAGTTTATAAAAAAAATGCGCATCCTACATAGTCATTTGTCCACAATAAACAGACAAGCCAGAATGCTCTAAAGATTATTCCGATTAAATTAGCTGTGGAAACTTAGAATCAGCATGATATATTATGATTAGGACACGTGACTAGGTCAGATGCCATAAGAGGTTAGCCCATTAAAACTAACATTTTTTCATTTTGTTTGAACAAGAAGTTCATTTTGTTTGCTTCAAAAACGATAGTAATATGAAAACTTTCTGTAGTTTTTGAATATTTCGTCACAGATTATAAGCACAAAGTTGATATGACGTAATTACTACGTAATGATGAATGATTAAAGCACATGATACAAGTATCTGTTCCAATTTCAAATCTAGATTTTCTAGTCTCTTTTCTTAAGTTGCTTAACGAACAAATATGTCACGTTTTTGCATTACAGGGCACGGGAATATGTAACTATTATACTGTAATCATACGTCATCCATATTTGTTCAAATTCATTGCTCGCACAGCTACTCTTAACGTACTTTTTGATCAAGTTTGTGCATTTTTTTCAGTTTGTTTTGTTTTTGTTAATAAGGTATACTTGTCACTTTGTATCCACAACAGTTAAGTTTGTGTTTTACATTAGTGTTTTAGAATAGAATAGAAATAATCTTTATTGCGTTGTTGTGTACATACAACAAGATGGTATAAGAAATGTGTTGATAAATAAATATGTTGATCCATTAGAACATAAAAATATTACAAAAAAATGTGCTCGGATATAAAATTGACGTAATACTCGTAGCTACTAGTTGAACTTGTATTTTTGTTAATGTTTTGACCGTTATACTCGTATCTTCTTAAGTGTTATGAAGCTATTTAAGCTATTATTTTTAAGCTTCTTAAGTGCTAATTACACGTAAATAGTAATTGTCTTTTTTATGTGTTTAATAAGTTTAGTAACGCATTGTTGCTTGAGACAATCTATAGTATTTTTTTTAAATTTTGTAAACCAATCTTATTACGCACATACACTAATCAATGATAATATTTTGATAAATGACAATTACCCATGGTCTGTAATGCAATTTTCTGAAAGGTAAAATTCCATTTATGACTGTGCGATGATAAGCCAAATGTCATGAGCTAAAATTATAAGATAGGTTTATTACAATGCTGTAGATAAGTAGTAATAGTAATCTATTTAATTGTAAAGTCGTATTACATTGTTTTTAATTACTATTATTCAGGGTGCACCAGGAGGTAGCACATGAGCCGGATGGCCGAATGTCATGATTTTTAATCGTTGCATCAAATTTTGATCTGATTTTTAAATATATGTCGAATGATATTTTCTAGTATTTGTAAGGTTAACATTTCTCTGGCTTGTGATTGGCCGATTTAACAACGAGCCCGCATTTTAGCCAATAAGAACTGCTTCCGGCGTAGTTTTAAAACAGCCAATCAGAAAACGAGAAAACAAACTGAAGAGATGTAAAAATATTAATCTTTGGGTGAGAGCATTCTCGATTTGCGCCTCGAGGCGAAAGCACATATTCAGTCAATCTAAGTTGTGACAATTATTTAAGAAACTAATGTAAAATAGTTTATGGTGACCAAATACATATCATAATGGACTTATTAGTTTGATTTATTATAATATATACCCTTTCGCACATGTGAATATGGAGGATAAGATTAACTCAAATAAGCATACTACATTCTAAATTTGGCTAAAGTACTTGTTTAAATCAAATGGTTTTAAAAATGAATGTAGTAAATAATAGAAGTAATGAAAGAAATTAAAAATATTAAATATCTTACTTTTTTTCAGCGAAAACGAAGTGATCTCCCATGCAAACTCGATGCAATGGCCGCCTGCAACTAACTTCATGTTGATTAGTCTTGTCAAATTTCACTATACCATATACAAAGAGACGGAAAAAAGGCCCCAAAATTTCAAAAAAATAAGTGGCACTAGGTACATAGGGTGTCAAGGTACAACAGGTTTCCCTATACCATGTAGTATCAGTGATAGTTGGATCAAACTTGTAAGATTTTAAAGTGGTAGGTAATAAATTGCTCTGTCCTCTTATTATTATCTAAAATGTTTACATTGAAATCACCAAGGATATTTACTTTGTATTGTTACTCCGGTATTCTCATGAGTTCAATAAGTAAATTTTCAAGTGTATTGATAAAATAACTATTTGGTGCTATGTAGGTATTTGTTGCAGAAGTTAAAAATTAAAATTGTGTGTATGACATAAATCCAAATTGCATACCTGACTCCGAAATCTCGACTATTGCAACACAAGTCTGATTTTGAGTGGATTTTCATTATTCACCTGTGACGTGACGTTTCTTTTGAGATTGACAGTGACATTTGTAATAAAGGTATTTTTCATGTATACAGTGATTTTAGCTTTACAGTCAAACATTTAGCCAACTGTAATGGAAATTATGGTCAAGTTAAAAGAAAAATCAGTAAAAAAACCTTTTTTTTTATATAACGATATAGTCAAGGCAGCAGAAACGCGGTGGATACAAGCCTCTTCCAATTTTATTAGAAGTCCATAAGAGAGGCCTATGTCTAGTAATAAACTAAATCCAGCCCTTAATCTAAAATAACGAGAAGATATAAGTATAGGATACGGGTATAAAAAATGAGGCAAAACTGAATTAAATCGTATTATTTTATTTCATTGTAATACACGTACAATGATTTATTTAAATATGTAATATTGTCTTACAACAGCTATACAGGGTTATTTCTAACAATTAGCATCCTTCTAGGGGCAATATAGTAAAATAGAACAAAAGTTGTTAGTTTTGATGTACAGAATAAGCCATTAGAAGGATGCTAATTGATTAGAAATAACCCTGTATATTATAACAGCAAACAAGCATCTTGGAAGTGATTAAAAAAATGTATTGTGTTGATGCTGCATTAATTTAGTTTAGCAACAAATATGAATAAATATGTAATATGTTTTAGATTTTATTTCAAATTCAATGTTGTTTTTTTATCTATAATAAAATACAATGAATCTACAGATTTATTAATACACAACATGCTAAGATATCAACCGTTTAGATTACACATAGAAATAATGTAGGTATGTAGGGAGTAATGTAGACAGAGTTTCATTCCAGTTTTTTTGTTTACATTATGACGGAATAGTACGAGTATCATTCGGAAAAGTACCATGTAGCCGTGGTGGTCAAGAGGTAGTGACACCCGCCTTACAATCGTGAGGTCGTGGGTTCAAATCCCCGGCCCATACCAATGAGTTCTTTGGAATTTATGTACGGAATTTCACACCACTGGCTTTTCGGTGAAGGAGAACAACGTGAGGCAACCTGCATTCGTCCGTAGAAAAAATTCTATGGCGTATGTGAATCCACCAACCCGCACTGGGCTAGCGTGGTGGATATGGCCAATCACCCTTCGTGGGTAGGCCTACATCCTGCAGTGGACTATTAAAAAAATAGGCTGGTACAGTACAGTACAGTATCATTCATTTGGTTAGGTATTTAATGGTATCATCTGATGAGGCAAATCGTTTTTGTCTTAAAAATTATTTTGAAATCGTTTTCTTCATATTAGCTTTGGCCTCTTCGCTAGCTATGAATTCGTTTATTTCCATATCATTATTGAATTTTATCACTTTTTCGGCTTTAATACGTTCTAATCGATTAACATAAGCTCTGCACACGTTTATGAATTCCGTGACATCTACTTTTGATGTTATTTTCTGATATCGCGAATACACATTTTGAGCGCTAAAGCAGGCATTGGGTTGAAAAATTGTAACCAAACCATGGTGGAATTTCTTTTTCTTGGCTATGAACTCGACGTACTCTTCCAGGGTGGGATATTTCTCCAATTGAATCACGCAATTAATGAAAAGATTATACAGAGATAGTATCTTATCAAACTTCAGCCCATCAATTGCTTCGTAAGAAATTTCAATTTTACGTTTATCGTCATCGTTATTGATAACTACCTTTTTGGTAACCTTGGCTAGTTCCGTGTAAAACGATTTGCTTTGATCAATAGTAAAGAAGGGACGGAATGTTTTGTCACATATTTCAAAAGCGTGCTTGTCGGCTTTAGTAATGTCCATATCACCTACATGATACATCAAGTGTACATAGTCATTTAAATGAACTTCTTCATCAATAACTTTGTCACTGAACATATCTTTGTGGTTCAGTTTAAGGTAATTAAGTTTGTGCAGATTATAAGGCTTTTCAATTTCGCAAACGAGAAAGCCCTCAACAGTTTTGAAGATCCCTTCCAACAAGAAGTACACTTTACCTTCCCGTGTTGGAATTCTTTTCAGTATATTCACATGTCTAATCAGATCTATACGTTTTTCAATAAATTCTAAGTCTAGATCATAACTCATATACTTCAAAATTTCGATCATGGAGTGTGCCACGCCGTAATACATTCTTAGACGTTCCTGCATGAAATTTTGAGCATCATCTTTGAAGATGCGAGAAGACAATTCGAGGCAGTACCACAGCGCAGTCGGCAATGATGTCTTCTCCTGAGGATCTAGTGGCAGCGATGACAGCCCAATTTTACAAACCGTCTTACTGATTCGTCGCATTACATATTTTTTGAATTGCTCAACGACATTTCTATCCATCCATTCTTTGTTCTCACAATTTTTCCACAGCACGTAGTAGAATAAACCAATATTGTATTTAACCTTTTTGGAGTTAAAATACGTCGCCGAGACAATGTAATCATTGTATTTATCAAACTCATCGGTGTCAGTGAGCACAAGACCGCCATGGAACGGTTTTCGAGTTCGCGGTTCTGTCTTTGTAGTCATTTCCAACAGCTGTTTATAAACATTCAGAGTGTAAAAGTAGCCAATTGATTCGCTGACATCTGGATCATTCAGTAAAAACAACGGACACTGCATTGTTGAATTAAACTTATTAAAACTGGCAGGAGACACTTCACTCGGTTCTTTTGTGGTGTGAAAGATAATTTTGTCCAGCAAACTGAATTTTGCCAGAATTATAACAGGGATTCCTTTCTCGTCATCCAGAATGATGTCAGGGAATTCGATTTCCTGTTCAGCCGTGAAATTAACATCAACAATAGGCTCTTCTTCAACGGGTTTGCTAAATGTCATGTTAAATTTCAATGCATCAAAGGAGTAGGAAGCTTTTTCGCTCATAATATAATTGATGAAAGTTGAGATGGCTTGTTCAATTTCCACTTCTATACCGTGAGCTGGAGAAACGAGTTTTTTATACCAATCTGTGCGAACAAATTCGCTCAAGAAAACTTCTCTGTCCCTTGTTTCTAGGTTGACTTCGGTCTTTTTCGTTCTTGAAGATAGCTCGACAAACAATCGATTTCGCAGATTCTTCAATTTATTTATCTCTTTCAGCGTTTGAATATCATGTTTGAATTTTGTGATGAACTTGAGCTGAATATATGACTTGAAGTGTTCTTTTTCTGAGGCAAAGTTGTCGACGTTGATTTTATCGTAATCAAACTCTTCAGTTATATCAATGTCGTTAATAAGCTCGTAATTCCTATATACCGTGCAGTGTTTCTTGAAAAATGATGCTGCTACTGAAAGGTCGATGTGATTTAGGTTTTTATTAAAAGCATGGAACACAACAGTATCGTAATGCATATGTTCGTTATATTCTATACACTGCGCTGCACTGTAGCTCCCGATTTCTCCATCTGTGATGATGTACAGCAACTTGATTTTATTATTGTCTTTGCTGAAGTCACAATTTTCCTGAATCCATTGGATAATTGTTATTGGTTCTGTTCCCATATCACCTTTCATTTGTTTGTATGTTTCAACAGTTGTGTCTTCATCGACTTCGTAACACCGAGTTCCCCAGTGCAAGTAAATTATCTTTGACTCCGTCGGAGACTCTCCCGCAGTTATCAGTTCTTTGGTTATTGAATCTACATGCCTCTTGAATTGATCTAAGGACTTCAAACCGTTGCTGTGATAATGTTCGCTGTTGTAAGTCGAGCCCGAAAAATCTTTAGCGTACATGAAGTAGTTCACCATTTTTATTTTCTTGAAGATATGTTGTGCAACTGAATGGACACTGCGTTAGTAATGACAGTGTGTCGGGAAATCCAGTTATGTATGAGTTATTGAACTTATCCTGTTATCTACAGCAGTGATATGGTATATATGTAGCTCCGGCACGGCACAGCAGAGGTTCCTAGAACAAGGGCATCATTTTAGATTTGTGTTTATTATAAGCCGTGATAAAAACAAAGATAAATAAGTGACTAATGTAGTAATATATTTATATTCACTTATCAATAAATTTTGGTATTATTTGTAATATCCACGATAAGAAACCAGACAATTAGGTGATAAATAAGTGACTAACTTATAGTTGAGGAAACGCAACTTTCTCTGTATTTTCTCTATACTGTCTATGTACACGTCGTAGCACGGGTTCCATACTTGCGAGGCGTACTCTAGTTGACTCCGCACCAAAAAGCAATACAAGATTTTAAGGGACTTGACAGTTTTGAAATCTTTAGTTAGACGGAATATGAAACCCAGGGTCTTCATCGTTTTTAGATTAGAATGTCATTTTTTTGCGTTCATTCTATGTTACTTTTGACAATATCCACCATTGTAGGCCTCGAAACACCCTGGCATCCCGACGTATCCGAGCAAATCAACTCTGCCTTGTTTCTGCGCGTCGGTATTGGCACATTTTCGTTCAATTTTAAACTGTTTACCGCGCTAATCGCATCACGCGTTAAAACCTTTTGACATGAAATTTCATTCACCTCAATCCCGGCCTCGTCTTTCCTCTTTTCAGGAGATAATATGTCACTATTGCTGGGCTGTTCTCGAGAAGCACGTTGAATGTTTTCAGTCTGTTGCCGCTCTGCATAAGACAAACGTTTGGACAAACGCTTGAACTTCTTCTTTGAGCACTGAGGTTCCGGAGTTTTCCATGAATCACTTTCTACGGCTTCCTCACCGTTATTTGAAATAAGAGCAGATTTATTGCTATTACTGTTACTCGAGGGAGATATTTGACGATTTGTAGTCACTGTTTTCAATTTTTCGAACTCCGCTTTAGTTAAGAAAGAGCTTTTTATTTCGTTCACATCCTGTTGCAATATTAAAATATCCTTCAACAAGCGTGTAGCATCTAAGTGGTCAAATGTTATAGGTGGTAACTTGTGAAGATCTTTCGCTACGAAAGCCGGAATTCAGTTTAAATCCCGAAACGGCTTGGGTGAGAGTTTTTATCTAATATCTTAGCAGTTACTGCACTAAAAATTTTGGAAAAATAAACATAATGATCAGCATCCCGATATCTCGAAATGGTTTTGGAATTTCATAGCCTTGTGAAATATGAAAACTTGTCAATTTTAATAATAATTTTAATTATAATTTTTAAAATATTTTATTAGAGTGTGCAATAACTTCAATCTCAGCTATTCAAAAGATGTAGATTTGTTCACTGCTCGACAAAACTTCTTGAAATATGCCTGTACTATTTTCTTTTTGGATGACTAGGTCTTTTCTCTTAGTATTCTTTATCTTCTTCTTCTTCAGCGATCTGTATTGGTATTGGCTCCTGTAATTGCACTTATGTTGCATAATACGTACCTAAATACTATACAACTTATATGATGCTTTATAACTGGAATGTTTAGCTATAGGTAAGTGAGAACTACAAGGCTTCTTTGTGTTTGCTATCGTACTATAAGTATTACAAAAGCTGTTTGTTTTCCAACAACGTATAAATAAATAACTTGACTTCACTAAATTGGTTAGAAGCCGTGGTGGTCTAGTGGTAGTAACACCCGAGCTGCAATCGTGAGGTCGTGGGTTCAAATCCCGATCCCGTACCAATGAGTTTCTTTGGAACTTATGTACGGAATTTCACATCATTGGCTTTTCGGTGAAGGAAAACATCGTGAGGCAACCTGCATACGTCCGTAGAAGAAATTCGATGGCGTATGTGAATCCACCAACTCGCACTGGGCCAGCGTGGTGGTTATGGCCCAATCACCCTTCGTGGGTAGGCCTACGTCCTGCAGTGGACTATTAAAAAGGCTGGTACAGTACAGTACAGTACTAAATTGGTTTGATTTAAGTTATTCGTTTTTTGACCGACGAAACGGATGAGGTTCTCAATTCGACTCGTATATATTTTTTTATGTGTAACTATAACTTACGCATAACTTTTTACATAGTGGTCCGATTTTGATAATTATTTTTTTTTGGAAACAGATTAAGTACGTTGAAGTTGGTCCCATTTAAATATCGAAATCGGCTGAGCCATTTTTGATAAATCAACATGTTATGTGAAAAATGCTACATCGATCCGTGCAAAATATTTGCGAATTCAGTACATGGCTGAAGTCGGTCATACCATTTTTTGCTAAAAATGAAATCAAGGACACCGTAGCGGTGCCGGTGAAAAAAACAATATAAATAGGTATATATTGTTACTTGCTAATCTTGCTATAATCATCACCATTTGAAGTAAAAACAGGTAAACAACATTATTGCAATAAAACTTACCTAGTAATTTGAAAGGAAAAACTATAGCTCGAATTTAGAACAGATTTATAAGTTTACGATTAAATATTGACTAGCGGACCAAAGCGAGACCGCCGCTAACTCCGACAATCCACTGTACACTGGGAGTGGAACATTCTGAAATACCAGATATATTGAGAATTAATGTAAACACTACGCAAGCTGAGCTGACTCATTCATTCCGAGCATGGTCTATTATCTTCTGGGTCATTGTTAGACAATAATAGATTGTAAGGTATGGACATATGACTGAATGTTGAATAAACATGGGAGGATATGATTCTCGATTTTTGCCGTAGACTTATATTCGATGCCGGTCCGAGTGAACTATTTTAAGTTTTTATATAAAAATAAGCTTCAATGATGTTTCATTGAAGCTTATTTTTATATAAATACTAACATGTAAAAATACTAACATGTGAAACGTTACACCATCTTTTTGTAAATTTGAGGTATTAGATATTTTATTTTCACACGTTCTAACTGCACAAGCTGGCATTTTTTCAATGAGCACTTCGCGCAGCGGATTCAATCAGATGACTGTTGAAATATCGATTGGTAAGTGGTTTTTATAAACGTGTAAGAATTATAGTTCTCATACCATGACAGAGGGGTGCGCGCGTAGAATTCTATTCCCGAGGATAACTCTTCCAAGATTCCGAGTTACTCGTAGGTCGCTCTGCGCATTAGGTATAGTAAGCGCCACACAAATCGAAGGATGAGAAGTTAGCCGCACATGACACTTCGCTGTGATTCGCTAACTATTGCGCATGTGTGCACAATGCCTATACAAATGACGTAGTAGTGAGCTCGGGCGTGTAGGGAGGCATGAGGTTAGCGGGCGGGTGTGCCCCGGCAAAGAATATATAATAATACTACGCCCCGGCGCGATTCTCTCTGACTTCCGCGCGTACCCATATTTCGGCTTTTGCGCAGAACGCTGCACATAACTTCCAAACTCTTCGTGTGCGAGTCCGACTAGCACATGGCCTTTTTTTTCATGTTTTTTTTTTATTTTCAATCGATTTCAAAATATTTTTTTTTAAAGGTGACGTCCACAAGTGGTATATTATTCAGAGAAAAATCGAACCAAGATGATATAATCTTGGTACACATCATTTGAAAGCTTGTTTTATGGGTTTCCCAAAAATATTTAATTTAGATTTTTTCACCCCTCTAATTCTTTTTAAATGCGAAAAATAACAATACAGCTTATTATTTTTCTAGTTTAGCAATAATAAAGTGCTTCTATCGTTATTTTACATGCATTCGTAGCTGGTTCTTTCACGTTCATCTCTTAATTTGCTAAAATTAAAAGTTATAACCTACCAGTGTGACCAGTTACAATGTGACAAAATAACACTTAAAAGTGTGTCTAATTGGTAAAAATGCTTTTATTTAACAATTTGGAGGTTACTTAATTAAGGTTGATAGAGATAAACTACTTATTGAGCCAAATATATTTGTTTTTCCTAATAAATTAAAAAATATTTTTTAAAAAATCGGAGTGCTCTTTTTTGTTTTTAATTGTTGTAATTGTAATAGACTCAGAAAAATATGAACTTTCTCGAAATGTAACAAGTGTTGTGGTTAGAATTTTTGATTATTATTATACCAGTCTCCATACATTTTATGGACATGTCCTTTTTGATGTGGGTTGGTTGACAACCATGTCATTGCTTTCAACTTGACTGTACATGTATATCACTAATTAAATAAAAGAGAGAGAGAGAACATTTATTTCAACATTAGTTTGTTAACATTTGGCTGTAAAACTACTGGACTAATTTAAAATTCTTTCACCTACAGCAACTGTAGTAAGTGTATAAATTAAATAAATTGTTTGAAAAATGGAAATACAGCTTACTATTTTTTATGTTTTTACAATAATAATACCTAATATGCTTCAATCGTTCTTTTACTTTATTTAATAGGACAAGTGCCTTTATTAAATATCACTTAATACAAGACTTACATAATCTAAAACTAAATACCTACTTCACTTTGCTTTCTTTTACTTGCATTATTACATGATTCTTCCACATTCATTTCATACTTTGCTAAAATTATAGTCATAGTACCTACCTATGTCAAATATGTTTATTTGTGAACAATATCACGCGATTTGAACGCAATATTATTATATACTACGGGACTAATCGGACGGTGAGTCTACCCGTGACCAGGGTCGATGCAACTCGGCCGAAACGTCGGGATGATGAGTTATTTATTTATCTCGTAATTTTAGTGCGCGATTAGTCCCGTAGTATATAATAATAATGTTTATTTGTCCTAACGAATCCGATATAAAAAAAAATTGGAGGGCTTTTTTTGTTTCTAACTGACGTACCTATTAGACTCAGAATAACATTTATTTTCTGAAAATGTAACGCGTGCTGTAGTTAGATTATTATTATACCAGCCTCCATACATTTTGTGGACGTGTCCTTTTAAAGAAATAAACACAAACATAATATATATTTTTTGTAGGCATGTAGATACCAGCCTCCAGCCTTACAAAAATCAGCAGATTCTACTCCTTCATTTTTTGGAGTGGAATCTGCCCCACTCATCCCATCTTGGTGGGGCAGATTCCACTCACTTTTTAGACCAGTGGAATCTGCCCCACCAGGGGTGTCGCATGGTTTTAAACTAAATTATTAGTGTCATAAAGTGCGAAATTCGACTTCAAAATTTTAATCATTATAACGCCCCACCAAAAGAACAGATAAGTGACGACATTAAATCCAAAATATTAAGAAGATTGTAAACTAAAAGCACAATTATCTGAATTCAAAAAATTCAGATTGTATGTATGTAGTATAGTATTTATGTCGCAAATATTTTCGAAGTCATCGTAACGTAAAAGAAAATTAAAAACTACATATTATCATTCCATTTATAATAATCCATTCATTGTATTGATCTTTAATAATCTATTCGAGATTTTATCTCAGTCAGCAAGTTACTTGAATAGTATGTAATTTTTTAAACTTTTTGAATTATAGAAATTTATTCAAAAGTCAAATTACATTGCGTCATTTAAAACATTAAATACAAAACTCAAGACTAGCTTACAAAAAATTAATCGAAAAGCCCGCCCCTGATTTTCCCCGGCGCAAAGGTCCCCATCACACTGGCTGCATTACCGCGCTGATTGGCAATGGCCAACCTCTGCACCAAAAAACAACCGAAGCGGGGGTCACCGTTTCTTTCCCTGATCCGTTGCCCAATCTCCCGAATCAGCTTCTTGCTCTCGGTCCCCCAAGAACCCAATGTTTCAACGGCGACGGGCACAAAGTAATATTGCGCCTCCAATACCGCATATTTTTGCCGTTTTCTAGCAGCGGCATCCTCCGCAGCCTCCGCAGTAGACTGGTTGGAGCGACTAAGGTGACAGGCAGCAACAGTGCTGACGCACGTGGCATCCCATACCAGACACTTCCCGTTCTTCCACCGCCATCGTCTAACAGGGTACCCAAATGAGGTGAAGGAAGCGCGTGCAACCATGCCCCAGATTCTGACTGCGACACAGCCTTCAGTCTAGCCAGATCAACCCCCGCGGCAACGCTCAGCAACCGCTCGTGAATTTGCTTAGCTCCGGCATCATCCCAAGCCCTCTGAATATGAGGAGATACAGGACTAACATCACCCGAGTTCAGATCAAATATAGTATGTAATTAAAATTTGCACCTATTTGCACCTACAAATGATAAACGTTTCCATCTTAATTGCAACCCTTATTATGTGTTATATGTGTTATCTCTATCGACCCTGATTAAGTAACCTCCAAATTGTTAAATGTAAGCATTTTTACCAATTAGACACACTTTTAAAGTGTTTGTTTGCCACAATTGTACCTACTAACTGGTCACACTGGTAGGTTATAATTTTTAATTTTAGCAAATTAAGTGATGAATGTATAAGAATCAGCTACGAATGCATGACAAATAACGATATAAGCACTTTATCATTGCTAAACTAGAAAAAGTAATAAGCTGTATTGTTATTTTTCATAAAAGCCCATAAAACAAGCTTTCAAATGATGTATATATCATCTTGATTCGATTTTTCTCTGAATAATATACCACTTGTGGACGTCACCTTTATGCAAAAGTCGTCATTCTGCTTGCTGCTTAATATTTTTATAAGTTGAAAAATGGTGAAAAATTGTTGCGTTAAGGGCTGTAATAGTGAAGCTTATGCTGGATGTGGAATTTCATTTTTTAGGTAAGTTTCTTGGTTTATTTACAAATTTCTTGTGTAGGGTGACAATAACAACAAAACATTTCGGGAATGTGATGTTAGGTTGTAGAGAGAAGTAATTACTACTTATATATAATCTAATACTACGTACGTTAGTAAGTCATTGTAATACTTCTATGAACTATGCACTTTTCTTGTATAATAGCAAAATAATGAACTGTGTTGTACTTAGTAACTAGTACAGAACGGTAACTACGGGTAGATATAATTTGCTGTCGCGCTATTTATCAGCTAATTTTTATAATATTTCGCAAGATGGTTTAGTATATTCTAACAAGAATTGTAAATATGAGCAAAACTGGTCAAAAGCGAGTCGATATTTTCAATTCGTTTATTTATAGAAAATGTAACTTACAGCACTCAATACTAGGCTTTATATTTTTTATCCTTAAAGACTACGAATTAAAAAATTACATTAAATAGAACGGAATAAATACAAACATCAATTAAAAGTTATAAGAACAAGAACGTGTTATTATTTTTTACGCTAACTATACCTACCGTTAAATTTTAGGAATATTTTGAGATCACAATTTGACTTCTTCGCAATATGAAAAAATATTTTTAGCAATTATTGTTGTCCATTCCTCGGCTAGCGGGTGGGAGGCGCTGAGGGCATTAAAATGATGGTGTAGAGATTATATTATAATGAACTGATGTACTCAGCCGAAAGGAGGTTTACTATAAGGCTATAGTTTGAGACTAGACTATAATTTGAGGAGAAAAATCTGCTGTTACATACAAATTGAAATTGGAAAAATTGGAAATTGAAAAGTGAAATTGGATTATTTTTGTTTTATTAGTGTTTAGTTCTAAGTTATGTAGGTACTTACCTACTTCAAGCCAAGTTTTCACATTTGTAAAAGTCTTGGTTATTTTGGCTAGTGCGTCATTCTCCGATGTGCAGTTGAAAAGTAATGATATATCATCAGCAAATATTACACAGGGGGTATCAACATTTTTTGGGAAGTCGTTAATGTATATCAAGAATAGTACGCATGATGCTATACTGCCTTGAGGGATGGATCAGTTGAGTGTCTGTACATCTGAATCTATAGTTTGTTTCATGGTATGATTATTTGATTGATGGTCTATTTGTAAGAATTGTTTTCTATTCGCCAAGTATGATTTTATCCAGTTATAGGGTTTACCTCGTATTCCTATTTTGTACAGTTTTTGCAGAAGTATATCGTGTGATACTTTGTCATACGCTTTTGTTAAATCCATGAGGAGGCCGATAGAGTATTCTCTATTTCTTATGTTTGTCAGTATGTGTTGCGTAAAGTTGTAGATTGCCAAGGTAGTGGAGGAGTTTTTGCGGAAACCGTATTGGTTTTTATTTAATAGCTTTTTTTATTTTACTAGCTGTTTTATTTTTTTAAAAATCATAGATTTGGTTTGATACCACGCGCTCAAATATTTTAGATATTGCAGGTAATATGGCTATTGGTTGTATTATGGCAATTAAACTTACCTAGATATTTTCAAGAAAACACTACCTATATCCATGAACGTAGAAATCTACGTTCATGCCTATATCTAGAACTTTAATCTGTTTTCCAAGTTCACAATTATAAATTCGCTAGCGAGACTGCCGGCAGTCAGTCGACTGCACACTAAGGCCCTCCGCACATGGAGCCACTCAAATATGACGGAATTAATCAGTAATTAGAATTACAAACTAGTTATAAACTATATTTCGCACACGACGCTACTCACATTGCAAGGTTTCAGTCACTCCTGTTATTTCTACTACCAAATAAACACGTGCGAAAAACCTAGCAAGGGGAAATATTGGAAGCAATAAAAATGTCGAGTGGATCGAGCAAAGATGACGATGTCATTATACTATATTATCATCATAACAGACGCCGAAGGAATCGACGCAGATTTTGGATTCACCCATATATCCAAAATAATTTCCACTCTTCCACTTTCTGCACAAATTTAATATTTAAGGCTTGATCATTCATTTTTCACATCAAAACACAGTAAACTCGGGTAACCTAGTAGCTCGGCGACCGGCACGACGCGTCGCGCGCGATCAGTTGCCAACGCGTTACTAACTGGTTAGTGACTAGTCGCGTCGTGTGCGAACCTGTATGGCAATGTATGGGCGGTGACGCTCAAAAAACTCGTTAGTAATTTGAGTTTGTGATTAGTTCCTTTTGAGTAGCTCCATGTGCGGAGGGCCTAAGTCTGAACTGAAATGTGAATCCATGCAAATGATGAAAACACAACACAATCATTCATTCATTCATTCATTCATCATTCGAGTTTGTTCGCAATGCGCGCAATATAACAGTGCGCGCGAGAGTCGGCGTCTGAGAAGTTTTCTAAAAGTTGTGGAATATCTTTTTTTCTTTTGTTTGGTTGATCATAAGTGCAACATTTCGTTTAGTGGCCCAATTAAAATATTTCTTTTTCTTTCAAATACTTACAAGTTTTTACTGAACAAGTAGGTACTCCAAGATGAAAATTTTCGAAGTTCCTTTGGCCACCTTCCAGCTCCATCATCAGATCAGCACATTATCATCATAATATTGCATTGTGACGCGATTTACACATGTATATGTTGTAGTTTATACTATAAACCTTTTTTTAAATGTTTCGATAAACAGCCTAAATTGTTTTTCTAAAGGACGTGTCCACAAAATGTATGGAGGCTGGTATAATAATAATCAAAACTTCTAACCACAACACTCGTTACATTTCGAGAAAGTTCATATTTTTTTGAGTCTATTGCATCAGTTAAAACCAAAAAAGAGCCCTCCGTTTTTTTTTAAATTAATTTTGAATCTATTAGGATAACTACATATATTTGGCTCAATAGGTAGTTTATCTCTATCAACTCTGATTAAATAACCTCCAAATTGTTAAATAGGAGCATTTTTAGTCAAAAGTTTAGTTTTAAAGTGTTTTTTAACAAAAAATTATACCTACTAACTGGTCACACTGGTAGATTATAATTTTAGCAAATCAAGAGGTGAATGTGGAAGCATCAGCTACGAATGGAAGTAAAATAACGATATAAGCACTGTATTATTGCTAAACTAGAAAAAATACGAAGTTGTATTTATATTTCATACAATTTATTAATAAATTATATTTAAATTATAAATTATATTTCATACAATTTATTATTCCCATTTAAAAAAAACGGAGGGATAAAAAAATCTAAATTAAATATTTTTGAGAAGTCCATAAGTCAAGCTTTCAAATGATGTATATATCATCTTGGTTCGATTTTTCTCTGAATAATATACCACTTGTGGACGTCACCTTTTGTATAACTTTTTAGCGCTGCAGATTGTATTAGGTACGGGAGAAGCCATTGGTTCTGAGATACAGTTCTAAACTAGTAAGAGAGCCAATGGACAATATGTATATGGTAAATAGTGTTTGAGACCAAATAAAGTTTTTATTTATTTTTTTATATTTATTTATATGCAAAATTTCAGCTCTTGATAACTGGGAAGTGGATCTTTAATTTGCAAGATTCAAAGCAAGTTAAACTAAATAAAACCTTGTAAAATGATTATTGTTTATTTTATAATGCACATAAGACAAACAGACTTAATTTTTTATTGTGTGCAAAAATATTAATAATTACAACAATAGGTACAAAGTAACAGTGTCTATACTTATCACAAATGGCGGCCAGCGACCTCTACCAGGCAACTACAAATAAGATTTTTTATTTAATTACAATAGTATTGTACTCAATACCCATATATTTATACCTACCTACAAATAACAAACTTTTTTCAATAGGTATCTATTCATTATTGATTATCTAAACATTGAGTCGGATTGATATCCTCCTCCGTTTTGAAGTCGGTTAATAATAATAATAAAAACGTTTAATTCGAGTAACTATTTAGGACTCATACATAAAACATCAAACATTATTGGCAGTCACTTTACATTACGATAAAATTAAAATAACATTACTACAATTAAATTACATAATACAATTAAATTATAAAATTAAAAATGTAATGAAGTAAATTATAACTAAAGGTTAAGATAGAATCCGTGCCAAATCGTGGTCATGAGCATAGTTATCTTGCGCGCACCATTCAAATATTCCGGCAACCACACCAACACTTTTTACAAGAGTTTCTTTAATCAATAAACTCCGAGTATTAATTCATTTCAGAATATTCCCTCTTGGAATTAGTTTTTTTTGGACTTTTTATTTTTCTTTAATATCTAACCATTTGTATAAGTTGAGATCTTCTTTTTCTGAGCGCTGTTATAGTAATAGGAGTCCGTTTGATGTTGTTTTAGCTATGAGGCATTTTACCAGTATAAAAACAATAAAATAATAAGTATGTGCGTTCCTAAACAGAATTAACCTTGACCATATGGCCAAGGTACAACTGTTTTACTATGGTCAAGGTACAACACCCCTACCCTTTTATGTTTATTCGCACATGTGAATATGGAGGATAAGATTAACTCAAATAAGCATACTACATTCTAAACTTGGCTTAAAGTACTTGTTTAAATCAAATGGTTTTAAAAATGAATGTAGTAAATAATAGAAGTAATGAAAGAAATGAAAAATATTAAATATCTTACTTTTTTTGCAGCGAAAACGTTAAAGTCACAGATCTCTAGTATTTCTTGTACTAGTAAAGTGATCTCCCATGCGAATTCGATGCAATGGCCGCCTGCAACTAACTTCATGTTGATTAGTCTTGTCAAAGCTCACTATACCATACAAAGAGACGGAAAAAGGCGCCAAAATTTCAAAAAAATAAGTGGCACTAATAACATTTGGTAACAGGTTTCCCTATACATTGTAGGATCAGTGATAATTGGATCAAATGTGTAAGATTTTAAAGTGGTAATAAATTGCTAAAATGTTTACATTGAAATCACCAAGGATATTTACTTTGTATTGTTACTCCGGTGCTCTCATGAGTTCAATAAGTAAATTTTCAAGTGTATTGATAAAATAACTATTTGGTGCTATGTATTTGTTGCAGAAGTTAAAAATTAAAATAGTGCGTATGACATACTCGTAAATCCAAATTGCATACCTGACTCCGAAATCTCAACGATTGCAACACAAAAGTCTGATTTTGAGTGGATTTTGATTATTCACCTGTGACGTGACGTTTCTTTTGAGATTGACAGTGACATTTGGAATGAAGGTATTTTACATGTATACAGTGATATTAGCTTAACAGTCAAACATTTAGCCAACTGTAATGGAAATTATGGTCAAGTTAAAAGAAAAATCAGTAAAAAATCATATTTTTATAAAACGATTTAGTCAAGACAGCAGAAACGCGGTGGATACAAGCCTCTTCCAATTTTATTAGAAGTCCATAAGAGAGGCCTATGTCCAGTAATATAAGTTATAGGATACGGGTATAAAAAATAAGGCAAAACTCAATTGAATCGTATTGTTTTATTTCATTGTAATACACGTACAATGATTTATTTGAATATGTATGTATGTATTTTATTGAATGTCTGAGATTTTTAACGGTTTAGATTTTATTTCACGGCATGTTGTTTTTTTATCTATAATAAAATACAATGAATCTACAGACTTACTAATAAATAACATGCTAAGATATCAACCGTTTAAACTACACATCGAAATAATGTAGGTACGAGTATGTAGGGAGTAATGTAGACAGAGTTTCATTCCAGTTTTTTGTTTACATTATGACGGAATAGTATCATTCATTTGGTTAGGTATTTAATGGTATCATCTGATCAGTTGCAATTTTGTTTTAGAATTATTTTGAAATCGTTTTCTTCATATTAACTTTAGCCTCTTCGCTAGCAATGAATTCGTTTATTTCCATATCATTATTGAATTTTATCACTTTTTCGGCTTTAATACGTTCTGATCGATTAACATAAGCTCTGCACACTTTGATGAATTCCGTGACATCTACTTTTGATGTTATTTTCTGATATCGCGAATACACATTTTGAGCGCAAAAGCAGGCATTGGGTTGAAAAATTGTAACCAAACCATCGTGGAATTTCTTTTTCTTGGCGATGAACTCGACGTACTCTTCCACGGTGGGATATTTCTCCAATTGAATCACGCAATTAATGAAGAGATTATACAGAGATAGTATCTTGTCAAACTTCAGCCCATCAATTGCTTCGTAAGAAATTTCAATTTTACGTTTATCGTCATCGTTATTGATAACTACCTTTTTAGTAACCTTGGCTAATTCCGTGTAAAACGATTTGTTTTGATCAATAGTAAAGAAGGGACGGAATGTTTTGTCACATATTTCAAAAGCGTGCTTGTCGGCTTTAGTAATGTCCATATCACCCACATGATACATTATATGAACAAAGTCATTTAAATGAACTTCTTCATCAATAACTTTGTCACTGAACATGTCTTTGTGGTTCAGTTTAAGGTAATTGAGTTTATGCAGATTATAAGGCTTTTCGATTTCGCCAACGAGAAAGCCTTCTACAGTTTTGAACATCCCTTCCAACAAGAAGTACACTTTATCTTCCAGTGTTGGAATTCTTTTCAGTATATTTACATGTCTAATCAGATCTATACGTTTTTCAATAAATTCTATGTCTAGATCATAACTCATATACTTCAAAATTTCGATCATGGAGTGCGCCACGCCGTAATACATTCTTAGACGTTCCTGCATGAAATTTTGAGCATCATCTTTGAAGATGCGAGAAGACAATTCGAGGCAGTACCACAGCGCAGTCGGCAATGATGTCTTCTCCTGAGGATCTAGTGGCAGCGATGACAGCCCAATTTTACAAACCGTCTTACTGATTCGTCGCATCACATATTTTTTTAATTGCTCAACGACATTTCTATCCATCCATTCTTTGTTCTCACAATTTTTCCACAGCACGAAGTAGAACAAACCAATATTGTAATTAACCTTTTTGGAATTGAAATACGTCGCCGAGAGAATGTAATCATTGTATTTATCAAACTCATCGGTGTCAGTGAGCACAAGACCGCCATGGAACGGTTTTCGAGTTCGCGGTTCTGTCTTTGTAGTCATTTCCAACAGCTGTTTATAAACATTCAGAGTGTAAAAGTAGCCAATTGATTCGCTGACATCTGGATCATTCAGTAAAAACAACGGACACTGCATTGTTGAATTAAACTTATTAAAACTGGCAGGAGACACTTCACTAGGTTCTTTTGTGGTGTGAAAGATAATTTTGTCCAGCAAACTGAATTTTGCCAGAATTATAACAGGGATTCCTTTCTCGTCATCCAGAATGATGTCAGGGAATTCGATTTCCTGTTCAGCCGTGAAATTAACATCAACAATAGGCTCTTCTTCAACGGGTTTGCTAAATGTCATGTTAAATTTCAATGCATCAAAGGAGTAGGAAGCTTTTTCACTCATAATATAATTGATGAAAGTTGAGATGGCTTGTTCAATTTCCACTTCTATATCGTGAGCCGGAGAAACGAGTTTTTTATACCAATCTGTGCGAACAAATTCGCTCAAGAAAACTTCTCTGTCCTTTGTTTCTAGGTTGACTTTGCTCATTTTCGTTTTCGACGACAGCTCAGCAAACAATCGATTTCGCAGATTCTTCAATTTATCTATCTCTTTTAGCGTTTGAATATCGTGTTTGAATTTTGTGATGAACTTGAGCTGAATATATGACTTGAGGTGTTCTTTTTCTGTGACAAAGTTATCGATGTTGATTTTATCGTAATTGAACTCTTCAGTAATGTCAATGTCGTTAATAAGCTCGTAATTTTTAAATACCGTGCAATGTTTCTTGAAAAATGACGCTGCTACTGAAAGGTCGATTTGATCTAGATTTTTATTAAAAGCATGGAACACAACAGTTTCGTAATGCATATTCTCGTTAGATACTATACATTTCTTTGCACTGTGGCTGTCGATTTCTCCATCTGTGATGATGTACAGCAACTTGATTTTATTATTGTGTTTGCTAATGTCACAATTTTGCTGAATCCATCGGATAATTGTAATCGGTTCTGTTCCCATATCACCTTTCATTTGTTTGTACGTTTCAACAGTTGTGTCTTCATCAACTTCGTAGCACTGAGTTCCCCAGTGCACGTAAATTATCTTTGACTCCGTCGGAGGCTCTCCCTCGCTTATCAGTTCTTTGGTCATTGAATCTACATGCTTTTTGAATTGATCTAAGGATCTCAAACCGTTGCTGTGATAATGTTCACTGTTCCTAGTCGAGCCCGAAAAATCTTTAGCGTAGATGAAGTAGTTCACCATTTTTATTTTCTTGGAGAAATGTTGTGCAAGACTGAATGGACACTGCGAAAGTAATGACAGTGTGTCGGGAAATTCACATATGTATAAGTAATTGAACTTATCTTGTTATCTACAGCAGTGATAAGGTATTTAGCTCCGCTTCAGCAGGGTTCCTAAAACAAGGGCATCATTTTAGATATGTGTATATTATTGTCCTTGATAAAAACACAGATAAATAGTGACTAATGTAGAGATAAATTTATATTCACTTATCAACTTTGGTATTCTTTGTAATATCCACGATAAGAAACCAGACAATTAAGTGAATTTTTAGTAAATCGATTTTTATGTAATAATAGTTAAATGATAGCATGTAGAATCTGGCTAACGAAAGTTGATACTGACAAAGCGCGGCAAATTTAAAAAATATCAGTATGGCAGCCCTAAATTGAGAGGGAAACACTTTCTCTCACTCACACGATGTAGCATTGTTACCATACTGCGATTTTGATTCTTCCAAATCTTTGGGGGAATCGCAAAAAAATCTTTTTTTCAAGCTTTGACTTGTCGTGTAGGAGTTTTATATTCATTACGTTAATTATTTTCTGTTTTATTGACGTTATTATTATGCCAAACTGAGGCTTTTCATTGCTCTACAAATGATTCAAATGATTTCAACAGGTACCTATCAACTTCATTACGATGAAAATTATAATAATATAATGAATCATTTTGTTCAGTTTAGTACATGAAGTTTGAAAAAGTTTTTAATACAAAGTAAAATACCCCAATTTAAAGGTAAATCCGCGATGGTAGTAGCACCGTGTGTTGTCATTTAAAAAGTTTGCCAAAAATTCCAGTATCAACTTTCGTTAGCCAGACTCTAGTATTGTATTTTGTAGCGGTTAATTAAGGTGCTTGCCGTAAACAAATTAAAGGAAAGAGTAAAGTAAGTTCATATGGGCATATGGCTAGCCCTGGTGTCAAAAATTCAAAGCCACTTCAGGGCCTCAGTTATGGCTAAACGATTAAAAAAATGGAATCCACAAATCAACGTGTCATCTAAGCAACGGTAGCGCTCATTTGTATATGCCACCCAAGATCACTTATACGTATAGACAATGTCGAACGTACCTAAGTAACTTCAGAGATCGCTAAGAACCATTTTGTCAAAGTACGCTATGAGCGCTACCTACATAATAGGCCCAATTATGAAGGCGCTATCGTAATTGTTGAGAATAAAACCGTCCCTGCGCGCGAGTTACTCAGCTCGGTGCAAGTACGGCAGTGTGTGACTTGGACGCCGTCGCGGATGACGTCTGCGGAACGATTCTAGGATTAGCGGCCTAATTCTTAGTGTGCCAATTATATTAAGTGGGGCGCGGATCGCCTAATTTGTGTTGACTGTTGATTTGAAGTGCAAGTGATTGGCGGCGGATGCAATAGAATCCTGAAGACACCTCATCAGCTGTGAGTTCGTTCCATTTAGTTTTGGTCGACCAAGGGGGTAGGATTCGGGACGAGTTTAGGTTAATTCCAGGGTGGAATGAACTCGTCGGCTTGCGCCGCAGCATTCGCGAATTGATGGTAATCGAATTCCTGTTGTTTTAATTATTATATGGGCCCAGCACGATTTAGTAGATTGGTTGGAGTCCAGTCTACCGGTATTTTTTGGCGGAAACATTTTGGTACCAGGCGTGGTTCTCAACATTTTGTTAGCAGAAGCGTGGTTCTCACGAAGTGATTTTCGTGCCACGGAATTGAAAATTGCATTTAATATTGTATTATTTGTAAGTTAGATGTAAAATGCGGTCATTTTATTTGGTTGTTTTTTGGTTAAATTGTGGGTAAATCGTAAACTGACTTCATTTTACTGTGAAGGTTTACTACGATTGTGGAATAGTTTTGCATTGTATAGCACCTTATCGTAATAAATACGCGGTCGTATTAAAAGTAAAAGGTAGGTACATTTGTAAAACTCAACTCATTAGTTTGTCGTAAATAAATTACTATTAGCAATCTTAGTAGGGTTGCATATGGATAATTGTGTTGCATTATTGCTATTTGTTATTGTTTCGTATTTTCGCAATTGATAATTGTTTGTTTTGTAATTTTAAGTCGCACGATTGCGTGGTACTTATTGTTTACTTTAGAAATTATCCATAAGAAGCGTAGGCTTGGCTTTTAAATTGCTTCAATATTTTATTAGTCAATGGTAATTAACTAGGAATTGATTCGGTTTGTTTACATTAGAGTAGGTTGTGTACGCTTGCCGTTATCTTTATTAGTTTCATTTTAGTGCGCGGTCGCATTTAAAACTATACTTAAGTTTTAATAAAATTTAGGGTTCAGCTTAATATACCACGGGGTTCCGTACCATTTATATTAAAATTAAATTATAATTTCACTGTAGGTTATAATTGTGTACCTACTATTGTGATACTATTGTTTGCGATTGTTACCTATAGTTTGGGCTGTTGTCACTCGGGGTGTCACCAAGTTTAACTGTGTCATTTTTTGGTCTTTTATTTACGGATCACAGTTGTTTTTATTGTTTAATTTACGTTCCTTTTCGTTTCACTTACTTCGAATATGGCACGGCATGCGGCGAAGGACATTTTAGCCAAGGAGTTAAGATGGTTCCTTGGAGCTAAGGGGCTTATCGGTCGACCGGATCGGAAGTCTGCACTACGTCTACGCGCGGAAGCCGCGCGTGGCAGACTTGAGAGCGCTGAAGACGCTTTCATGACATTAATGGCCACTGATCCTTCGCCAGAGATATTTGCCAGTTATGAGGCAGATCTCAATCAAATCTCTGAAACATGTGATGAGATTATGGAGGCCGTGGAGGCCATGAAGGCGGCGCAGGTGGGTGGCCCGCCAGTCGCTGGTGGAACAAAGACAGAGCCGGGACATGGCGTCACGGGCCGGCTGCCAACTTTGGAATTACCCCATTTTAATGGGGACGTGGGACACTGGGTGTCCTTTAAAAATATGTTTATGTCGCTGGTCGACTCGCGAAGGGACCTGACGTCGGCACAGAAAATGGCGTATCTGTTGTCGACACTTGAGGGCGAGGCACAGTCGCTCATCCGGCATCTTCGGGTCGAAGATGATCAGTATAATACCGCCTGGGAGCTGTTGAACTCCCGCTATCAAAACGTCCGACTACTGGCGGACGTCCATGCGAGCCAGATACTGAATCTGCCGAAGATAGGGTCCAGGGCGGACCTTCGGCATAAGTTGCTCACGCCTCTAACAGTTGCGTGTAACTCGCTGCGCACTCTGGGGTTACCAGTGGACGAGTCGGCGAGTGGATACTTGCTCGTCCACCTAGTTTTAGGCAAACTCCCAGCCGAGCTGCGTTCGAGGTTCGAGCGAGAGCACGGTGCGGGTCCAGATGCTCAGGGTGTCGACGCCCTCCCCAAGTTCACGGATCTGGTGAAGTTCCTCGAATGGGAGGCCAGGATCGCCGAAACCTCGGCCCCGGAAGCTACCTCAAGTGCGCAGGGGCGCATCCCAGGGGGGCCTTCGGGAGGAGGAGGAAGGGCGCGGGGGAAGGACGTCCGCGCAACACCGAATTGGAAGTGCAGCAACAGGGTTGCTACATTGGTTGCCGGCGAGGCTCGAAGGGCTTGTCGGCATTGCGGCCAAGAAGGACATGGGCTGTTGCAGTGCCGCTCCTTTAAAACCTTGACGGTACCGGAGAGGCGCCGGTACGTTAAGAGCAGTAACCTATGCTTTTCGTGCGCTGGGGCACATTTTCACAGGGACTGCTCCGAGGCAAAACCGTGCACGTGGTGCGGAGGCGCGCACCACCCCATGCTATGCATGAACAAGGGTGACGCAGGCCACCAGGACAAACAGAAGGCGTCTGTCACGGGCGGGTGCGCTCCCCCCCGAAGCTCTTCTCCGAGGGACGGAGGAGGTGCCCGGGCACAAGGTCAAGTGCAACACAGGGGCTGGGGGGGGTCGTCCTCTAGTGAGCGCATTGGAGGGCAGAGCCCTCAGGTAACCGGACATGCGGCGGCCGCATCCGGTCCTTATTACGCTCGGGCGAGCATGGCCACCCACTCCAGGGCGGAGGGGTCGGCAAATTGTGATAAGGGGAAGGGGGCCTCGGCAACGGCGCCAATTGCGGTCGGCCATCCCCCATCACGAGGCCAGGAGGTAATGACCTCGCAACATGAGCGGTACTCGCCGCCCATGCATGAGTACCCACGGTTGGAGTATCACCCACCGTACTATCGGTCCGGCAGGGCTGCCGGGTACGTGGTGCCAGCGAGGACGCTGTGCGTGCGTCCCGCACGTCCCACGGAATATCAGGCCTATCCAAATTGTTCTCCGCCAGCTAGTCAATAGCTAGCTGGTTCCTCTGAGGCAATAGGCCCACAAACTGTGCTGTTACCTACCGCGGAGGTCCGCGTTTGGGGTACAAGGGGGGACAGCGTACGGATACGAGCCCTTCTTGACACGGGGGCACAGGGGTGTCTAATAACAACGCGTGTGGCACGTAAATTGCGTTTAGAGCTGGAACGCGCATCGAAACCCATACTGGGTGTGGGTGATTCGGAAGTATTGGGTGTGAGGGGCCATACATACGTCTCCTTTTCTTCGGTGCACACTCCAGCGCTGAGGATTTCTGTTGCCGCCATGGTACTGGATACCGTGGTGGGTTGGCATCCATCAGTGGATATCCCTACGGGAAGGGTATCGCTGACAGAGGGGTTGGACTTGGCCGACCCACTCTTTCATCAACCAGGCCCTGTAGATCTGCTAATCGGAGCAGATGTATTGGGATGGGTATTAACGGGAAGACAGAAGACATTAGGGACTTCTTCCTTGGTAGCAATTTCTACTATTTTTGGACATGCGGTCATGGGTCCGGTGTTTGAGGACCAAACTCAGGGCGAGTCATCGGTCACTATCGCTAGTTCAGCCCTTGCCAGAATTATGCGGAAGTTCTGGGAGGTGGAAGAACCCCCTGAGGCGTCACGGGTAGACCCGAATCACGACGAGTGCGAAGCGTTCTTTAAGGACAACACGGTTAGGCTTCAGTCAGGAAGGTTCATGACTAGGCTACCCTTTATTACCTCGCCGCCCTCGTTGGGGTCTTCTAGAGCGTTGGCCGAGAAAAGACTGCTGTCCATGGAGCGACGTATGCAACGAGACCCAGTTCTCCGGGAAAAATACATCGACTTCATGCGTGAATATGAAGCACTAGGTCACATGTCGCCTGCTCAAGTCGATTGGAGCTCGACTGAGCACTACTTCTTGCCTCATCATGCGGTGCTGAAGGCATCTACGGGTAAATTAAGGACCGTATTTGATGGTTCTGCTGTTACCTCAACGGGAGTAGCTCTCAATCATTGTTTGCACGCGGGTCCCAAATTGAATCGTGACGTTGTCGATGTCATTCTGAACTTTCGGAGACATCAGGTAGTTTTCGGGGCGGACATCCGGATGATGTTCCGTCAGACTGTCATTCACCCAGAAGATAGACGCTTTCAGCTTATTCTCTGGCGTGAAAATCCCAACGACCCAGTGGTCGTATATGAGCTCAACACCAACACGTATGGGTTGAGGTCGAGTCCCTGGATTTCGACTCGCGTGCTCCGTGAGTTAGCGGAGTGTGAGCGAGTGCGTTTCCCTCGGGCTGCTGCAGTTTTGCGTCGCGATTTATTTGTGGATGATATCTGTACGGGTGCGCAGACTTGGGAGGAAGCTATCACTCTACGCGACGAGTTGGTTGCCATACTGGCGACAGCTGGTTATGAACTGCGTAAATGGTTGTCGAATGATCCTAGGGTAATGGAAGGTATCCCAGAAGAACACCAGCAGAATCCGGGCCTCTTCGCGGACGGAGAGGACCCAAATATGATAGCTGTGTTGGGTATGAAATATCAGCCAGTAGCTGATACCTTTACGTTCCAAGTGGATCTGGAACGACATCAAGTGTGGACAAAGCGGACTGTTCTATCCGCCATCGCACGGACCTTTGATCCAAACGGCTGGGTTAGTCCCGTGATCTTCTCAGCCAAATGTCTTTTACAAGAACTTTGGACACTGGGTATCTCGTGGGATGAGCCACTCAATGGAGCCCCATTGAACACATGGCTTGAATTGCTTGATACCATTGAGGAGGTCAATCGGATTGCCCTTCCTCGACGAATACTGCCACCGGGAAAATACCAAGCCAGTCTGCATGGCTTTTGTGACGCCTCAGAACGAGGTTATGCGGCGTCAGTTTATGTACGAGCGGTTGACGCCGAGGGCCGGGTCTCCGTCGTATTACTGATGGCCAAGAGCAAGGTTGCTCCTATTCGGACCAGGTTGACAATACCTAAATTGGAGCTGAGCGGGGCTCACCTTTTAATGCGTTTGTTATGCCACATTGGCAAGGAGTTAGCGTCCACTGTAAATATTGAGAAGATATACGGATGGTCGGACAGCCAAGTGGCCCTGGCGTGGCTTGGAGCTGCACCGCACACGCTGGATGTTTTTGTGGGAAACCGGGTTTCCCAAATTCAGAATGCCGAAGTTCATATTGATTGGAGACACGTTCCGGGCGAAATCAATCCGGCTGACTGTGCGTCTCGGGGCTGTACAGCTGTGGAGCTGGTGCAGCACCCACTTTGGTGGGGACCGGACTGGTTATTGGAACCAGAGTCCTCTTGGCCTGCTCCAAGGAAGGAGAGGTTACTATCGGTGCTGCCGGAGTTGCGCGTGAATGCAGTGGCAACTGAACCAAAATTGGATAAGGATTGGTTGGTGGGGAGATACAGCAGTTTGGAGAAGTTACTGGGTGTGACCAGTTGGATAAAACGCTTCATCCACAACTGCCGCCACCCGACTCGGAAGCAGCTTTCACCCACTACGACGCCGGAGGAGCGGCGAAGCTCGTTGTTATATTGGATCAAGATTATTCAGTCGGACTGCTTTAAGGCGGAATTATCAATCTTACGCTTAGGACGCGCGAAGTTGAAGGGAGCCGTGGCTCGGCTTAACCCTTTCATTGATTCTGATGGTTTTTTGCGGGTCGGAGGCCGCCTTCGAAGGGCTAACATTCCATATGGGAGTAGGCATCCGTTACTACTTCCGAAGCAGGGAGCTTTGGTAGAACTTATCGTGCGAGACAGACACATTCGCAACGCGCATGCAGGGTGCACTGCGTTGCTTGCAATTTTACAACGAGAATTTTGGATTTTATCGGCCCGGAGGGTTGTCCGGGGTGTTATATTTCGTTGTATACCTTGTTATAGGGTCAAGGCAGCTACGATGCAGCCACAGATGGGTGATCTACCCTCGGATAGGGTCAATCAAGCGAGGCCGTTTGATGGGGTTTCTACCGACTTTGCCGGGCCATATTATGTGAAATCGTCTACATTACGAAACGCTAAGGTTACTCGCGCTTATCTATGCGTATATGTCTGTTTATCGACAAAATCGGTTCATTTCGAGGCGGTATCCTCGTTAACTACTGAGGCATTTATTGCTTCTCTAGACCGTTTCGTGTCGCGAAGAGGTCTCCCGTCACTGATCCGGTCTGACAATGGTACAAACTATAAGGGTGCAGACAATTATTTAAAGGAAGTTGGTAAATTCCTACAAGCTAATGGAAATAGTATAAGTCAGGCTCTTGCCCAGAGGGGAATAACTTGGCTAACGAGTCCGCCAAATTGTCCCCACTGGGGAGGTATATTTGAGGCCGCGGTAAAGTCAGCCAAGACGCACCTACGGAGAATATTAGGAGAGACGGCTCTCACGTTCGAAGAGCTTGCCACTGTGTTTTGTAAGGTGGAAGCTGTTCTGAACTCACGTCCGCTCTGTCCATTGTCTTCCGACCCAAACGACCTAGAGGTCCTCACCCCAGGTCATTTCTTGATTGGGCAGCCACTCGCGGCTTTGCCAGAGTATCCGTGGACGGATGTCAATACGACACGGTTGTCGCGGTTTCAGATGTTACAACAAATGGGTCAAGACCTATGGCGTCGATGGTCTTTAGAGTATTTACACATTTTACAACAACGGGTTAAATGGACAGATCGGACGGATCCTCCACGGGAAGGGGATTTGGTTTTGTTGAAGGAAGCGAATTTGCCTTCATTGTTTTGGCGCAGGGGGCGCATTATAAAGTTAATTATGGGTCCTGATGGGACTCCTCGCGTCGCCGAAGTGCTGGTCAGAGGCTCGACTTTACAGCGGGCTATAGCGACGCTCTCCCGGCTCCCGGTGGATTAAGACTAGCGGCTGGCTTCTCCAGCCGGGACGGGTGGTTGTTGAGAATAAAACCGTCCCTGCGCGCGAGTTACTCAGCTCGGTGCAAGTACGGCAGTGTGTGACTTGGACGCCGTCGCGGATGACGTCTGCGGAACGATTCTAGGATTAGCGGCCTAATTCTTAGTGTGCCAATTATATTAAGTGGGGCGCGGATCGCCTAATTTGTGTTGACTGTTGATTTGAAGTGCAAGTGATTGGCGGCGGATGCAATAGAATCCTGAAGACACCTCATCAGCTGTGAGTTCGTTCCATTTAGTTTTGGTCGACCAAGGGGGTAGGATTCGGGACGAGTTTAGGTTATTTCCAGGGTGGAATGAACTCGTCGGCTTGCGCCGCAGCATTCGCGAATTGATGGTAATCGAATTCCTATTGTTTTAATTATTATATGGGCCCAGCACGATTTAGTAGATTGGTTGGAGTCCAGCCTACCGGTATTTTTTGGCGGAAACAGTAATTATATAACTATTTAGAATATTTCTGTTTCTTTTTTACTTTAGGCATTCGATAGAGATAACCTTTTTGCGTTGCTATTAAATATACGATGGCGCCTTCATAATTGGGCCTAATATTCACTTAAGAATACACATTAGCACCTACACATAACTACATAAATTAATTTTCAATCATAATAGAACTAATATCAACATAATATCAATTCAATTTTATTGTCAATGAAAATAATTTAATTATTTTCAAATCTTTGTTTTGAATAAATATTTAGTGTATTTCCGCTATCTTGCTGAAGGCAAATAAGTTTAAGGGCATTTAAAATATATATATATATATATCTATAAAATAATATGACAAAAAAATAATATTTTAGATTAGTTTTATTTTAGTAATATAAGTTTTAGTATTTAGTATTAGTTTTTATTTTAAGTAGGTTAATTTTAATAGTTATAGTTTTTAGAATTAAGTTTTGATGTTTTATAAGTTTTGTTGTGATAATAAATAAACTTTTAATTAAAAGTTCCTAATATATGACAAAATATTGAAAACACTTTACTAATAAATAACACCCTTATTCCCACTGCACTACACTCTGTTCGACACGTGTTTCGCCTCTCAACGAGGCATCTTCAGGACGTGTTGACTCTTCGAGGTTGCTCGCAAGAATCATTTTATCATTTTTTTTAGTCCAAGTTTTTTTTTGTTTTATTATTAAGTGGTAATTGATCGAGCATAAGTGAGGTCTGAGAGTCTACTGGGACGATCCGGCATTTGGGTGTATGTTTGTATGTATATTTATTCGACGATAACTCAAGTACCGCTCAACCGATCTCCATGAAATTTAACATGAACGTAGTTTATATTTACAACGCGGTCACATTAACTTGACGCATCGCTGGAATTTTTAAGCAATTTTTACTCGATCTTAATTAACAGGTAGAAACTTATCTTTTATAGATGATGGTTCGGAACCTTTCGTGCGGGAGTCCGACTCGCATTTGGCTGGTTTTTTTTGCACACCGTACTAGAGCGCCAAAAAAACGTCACATGTTCAAGCGTCTAGTTAATGTGACCGCGTTGTATAGAATTTTTAAGTTCGAATATGAGCATCTTCTGTTCAGTGGTTGCGAAGAATGTGCTGTCAATGGATGAATGTGTTTCTCGGTGTGCCAAAAAGAGGCAAAACGGCGCCACTTTCTGCGGGAGTTTCAACATTTGTTTAAAATAAATAATTAAAATATATGTATATATAATATTCATAACTCACCAAATATTAATAATTATAATAAACTCAGTACAGTAAAATAATAAAATATAATTAGCCTGTGTATAGTTTGAGAAATTCCTATGGTATATTGCAACCCTATTACTAACTTGTAAATAATTTAATTTAAATACCTACATTGTTACACTTAGTATAAATAGTAATAAGTAATTAAGAGTACTTATTGTTCTCTTGCAGCGCCCTAACGGGGTCTATGTTTTGTACTACAATTAGTTTTAACATTGATATGTACACTACATTGTGCAAATAAAGAAATAAATAAATAAATAAAAAAAATATATCGCTAACTTTCGTACAAATATTGTTACTTTTTTTTTCAAATCCCAGTAGGTATATTTAATATATGATATAAAATAAAAATAGCGCGAGGGCCAAGTCCGGGGCGGACTACTAGTATATAGTTTAGTTTATTATTAATGTTATTTAAGTTTTGTTGCAATACCTAAGTATTTTATCAATCAATTATTAGCTGATAATGATTAAGATTTTTTTTATTTGAATCTTACTAGCTGACCGGGTGAACTTCATCTATCAAATTAATTCGGTTTATTTTAATTTCGATGGCGTTTACGAACATTTTGTATGAAAATGTTAAATTGATGTTTTTAAATACTTAATTCAAAGCAGAAATTAGCCAAATCGGTCAGCCCTTCTCGAGTTTTAGTGGTAACTAACAAACAATAATGACTCATTTTTAGGCTTCCGTACCTCAAAAGGAAAAAACTGAACCCTTATAGGATCACTTTGTTATCCGTCTGTCCGTATGTCAAGACTTTATCTCGGTAACGCGTTAAGATATCGAGTAGAACGTATATCTATGGTCTTCAGTTGTATAAAAAAAAAACTTCTCAGTTATCTTATAAAAAAATTAGAGCCGTTTATGTCGTAAAAACCACATATTTCGACACTCACAAAAATCAAAAACTACACTTCCCGTTTTCATAGAACTATGAAGTTTGGCGAAAAGCATTGTCTCAGAGTACACATATAGAAATAAATCTGACTGTACATTTTTATTTAAATCACAAAGAAAATAGGGCCTCAAAATTCACAAAATATGGGTTCAAAATTCAAAGTGAGTAAATCGCATCATGTAAGGTATTATATAAAAAAGCTTCATTAGCACATGCTAAAACAGGTTTTTAATTATTTCAACAATGTGTCATTTTCGATGAATGAAGTAAAAAAAAATTTTTGTCGATGATTATAGTATAGAGATTTTAACAACGTACTTCCTAATTTTGTGAATTTTCTGGATTTGTCCGGGATCCTCGGTGTGCGAGCTTGACTCGCACTTGTCCGGTTTTTTTTATTAATTATAAATTATACCTAACTAGCTGAATAAGCTGACCTCGTAAACGTTGCTTTACCACATGAAAAATTGGCGTGGGTCACTATTATCACTTAGGGGTATAAAAATGGTAAATGACCCATTCTTAGACCTGTTGTTAAGTAGGTACCTACTTACCTATATAATTATTACACTAGGAAAAGGTGACGTCAACAAGTGGTATATTATTCAGAGAAAAATCGAACCAAGATGATATATACATCATTTGAAAGCTTGTTATATGGGCTTACCAAAAATATTTAATTTAGATTTTTTCACCCCTCCAATTTTTATTAAATACGAAATATAAATTGCATGAAAAATAACAATACAGTTTAAAAAAAAATTCTAGTTTAGCAAGAATAACAAAGTGCTTTTATCGTTTTTCTGGGATAAAAAGGAGCCTACAGAGATGTCACTTTCCTTCTTTCAAACTGCGTTCATGCCAAAAATCAGGTTAATCCGTTGCTCCGTTGTCGCGTGAATGAGGAACCCACAAACACACTTGCAGATTTATAATATTATTAAGCTTTATATAATATGAACCAGTAGGTGTAGTACTTATAGTAAAGTGCTAGTGAGGATAAGGACAATTAGGTATAGGCCGCGCCACACAAGTCGGCGGATGCGAAGTTAGCCACAAGCTGCGCAATAACCAATCCTGACTGAAGCTCACATAAAGCCGCGCGTTGATTGGCTATTGCGCAGCTTGTAGCTAACTTCACGTCCGCCGACTTATGTGGCGCAGCCTATACCTAGGTACTGAAAAATATCATGTTATACTTATCTAATATAATAATAAGTATCTACAAGTATTTATAAATGAACATAAGGATAATATCTATTATCTATTATTTTTATCATTTATTACATATATTATAACTTGACTTCACTAAATTGGCAACATTTGATGTACGTTATTCGTTTTTTGACCGACGAAACGGAGGAGGTTCTCAATTCGACGCGTATATATTTTTTTATGTGTTACCACGCATAACTTTTTACATAGGTAGTTGTCCGATTTTGATATTTTTTGTTTTTGGAAAGAGTATAAGTACTTACTTTGAAATTGGTCCCATTTAAATTTTATCGAAATCGGCTGAGCCATTTTTGATAAATCAACATATTATGTGAAAAATGCTACATCGATCCGTGCGAAATATTCGCGAATTCTGTACACGGGTGAAGCACAGTAAATATGTTATACTGTGGTTGAAGTCGGTCATACCATTTATTGCTAAAAATAAAATCAAGGACACCGTAGCGGTGCCGGTGAAAAAACCAATATATATTATATTGTTACTTGCTAATCTTGCTAAAATCGCATTTACTTGTAAATATCATTTATTATATCACCATTTGAAGTAAAAACAGGTAAACAACATTATTGCAATAAAACTTACCTAGTTATTTGAAAGGAAAAACTATATCTCGAATTTAAAACAGATTTATAAGTTTACGATTAAATATTGACTAGCGGACCAAAGCGAGACCGCCGCTAAGTCCGACAGTCCACTGCACACTGGGAAGTAGGAGTTGAACGTTTTGAAATATTATACCTAGTCTGAATTAACCCTACAGTGGTCGCGCGGATTACATATGTAATCCAGTCATACGAAACGGCTAATATTATTAACACTAATGACCCAAAGTTTACGTTTCCTGGTATTTTAAGCTGGATAACTAACGAATGCGCTTAGTGCTGCGCGAGCTTCGGTCACACGCGGTCGTCCGTCCCCACTGCAGGTCCGCAAAGTCGGTGGATTACACCTGTACGCCGCGCGACCAATTACGTAAGTATTTTTCACTTAACTTTTTTTTTGTTTTTATTATTTTTCTATCTATAACTAGTGTTACACAACACACATAATCATTAATTATATTTGCTTTGGGATGTGTCAGCAATTGATAATCTTGTTTTTTTAGGAATAAAATGAATAATCGGGAAGATGAACAAATACTGTGATGGCTGGCTGAAGATGTTGATGAACGATGCCATCGGTGCTCCATCGAGTTCTGACGCCAAAAAAGATTGTCTTGAGAAGCAGAACCATCAGTCGGAATTTGAACAAGATAAGGCATTGGAGAATTCTTCTGAATTCAAAGATGATGAGGATTGTGGGAGACACGATGATTTTTATGCAGGCATTGATAAAACAATATGGGCAAAATCGGCTTCATATGTTCCCAAACCAAACAAAGTGGTGACTGGCCTTGTAAACCTCAGTGCACTAAACGCGTTGTGCATCTTTACGGCAAACAAAAATTACGACCCTGTTTGTCGTCGTGACTTCCTGACGGACCTGTCTCTGGCGTGGAGGAAACCCCTGGCTCGCCAAAGATACAAAGACATTACCAAGAAGTCTTACATTTAAAATTAATGACTTTCTTTGTCTTTCTCAACAAGAAAACAAACCAGCGCCGTCGACATCGACGTAAAGATCTTCCGTCGGCCGTTGCTATGATTGCGGGAGAGCACGTAATAAAAGCACACGAAAAGTGTGTAACGCGTGCTCAAAATTAATTTGTGGTGACCATTCCAAGATTGTGTGTCTAAAATGTCTCGAAAACACTAATTAGAATCAAATTTTTACCAATATTTTTTTATGATCTCAATTTTTGTGAAAGATGTGATTTTTAGCGCCAAAATAGAGGTTTTTGCACTTTTTACCATTAATTGTTACACAGAGGTTGTGTTTTAATTTTGTTGTTTTTTTCTAATTACAATATCCCTATTTGTAAAATTTTTAAGGTAAATAAAAATAATTTAAACACGGTTGGCTTTTTATTTCAATTAGAAATTGGTATACATATGTAATCCGCGCGACCATTCCCGCAACTTTTCGAGGCGCGACTACTGTAGGGTTAAATTATAATGTGAATGCAAGCACAAGTTGAGCTGACTCATTCATTCATTTTGAGTTACTCGTAGGTCGCTCTGCGCACTATATATATTTTTTGTAGGCATGTAGATGCTTTACAAAAATCAAACGTATTATTTTAGAATCATTCTTAATAAATAAAGAAGGATGCACGGAATTAACCTGTCAATATTTTTTATTTTTATTTTGTTAGTAAAAAACCAAACATATTTTCTAAAAATGATATGTGCTTCAAAAATATAGGGATTTTTTGCTGTTTTCATATCACTAATTAAAATTAAAATTAACCCACCAGAAAAATTACAATGATTTTTTTATTGTTTTTACATTACGGATTACATACATAAGAAGTGGCGGTATAGTCTTAAAGGCTTTAGTGTCCAAAAATGGGCGAATTATTTGAAATAAAAAACAATCTTTTATTACTGTTGCTGTCAAAAAAAAAGGAAATGTCAAATTCAGTCAATCAGATGACGTATTTAGTGTTGCCAGACTTCGTTCTCGGTATCCAGACTTAGCAATTTTGGAAATGTTGTCGTGTTGATGTAATAATTATTTTCTTTTTTAACTATTGGCACATTATCCTGCGTTAACTCGTTTTAGTCCGTAATGTTTACAAACTGCACCTCAGTTTGTATAGTTTATTCCTCAGTTTATTATACATTTTTATAGAAACATACATTTTTGTATACTAAAAGATTATCAAAAAGAAAGAATATTCTTATTATTTTTATATGTACTTTTTATCATACACTTTACTACTAAAAACAAAAAGCAGTAGTTAAAGTTATCCGAGAAATTCGTGGCAATTTTAATATTACTCGTAATAATCCTTAAGGGTGCTATTCGAATCTTTCACTTGTTTTACTACACTTGCAGCAGCTGCACTAGGCCGGCTGTGGCTACACAACTGAGGAGTTAGTCTAGGTTTACACATAAATTGAAATTACATCTGTTCGATATTGCCCTATACATTTTTGTACAGCGCCCCTGGCCGAAACGATGAAGAACTAACCAAAATGTATGGAGCAAAAGCAGCTTAAACGCAAAAGTTTAAGTAAACAACACAAAACCTGGACTAAGACTAGAGCCCTTGCTCTGGTTATCTACGTAGTTGTATGAATTTCTACAAAAAGATTCCGAACAACGGCTGCGGCAGCATGTGCTACCGAGCCTCGGCTGCAAGTGTTGTTAGCCTGTTTAAACAAGTCCAACGTACCTGCGATGTACGACGTAGGCAACCAGCATCGGAATCATTCCCGACTGCGGATACAAGCAGCGGCTCATGTGTGTGCTACCTCCATTCGCAACCTGCATCCGCAGGCTGCAGCCGAGCTGAATTTATTCGAATAGCTGCTTTACTTATATTCTCAACTTATAGTTGCGGTTCTTGTACTTTTGCTAATGAAATGGATGAATACCGAATTTTCTTTATCATTCCGTTTTTTATTTTCTTTTTATATCAGTCCTAGACATTGATTTTTTTGACGTGACAACGTCTTATAAATCGATGAACTCCAAAAAGTAATCTGATATTACAGACAAGATGACATGCACTGTTTTAAAAATCAATATAAATATATGACTAAAAATACATGACATCAAGTTTTTAAAATCGAGCACCATTTTAGCACTCTGAACCATGGATTTATCATATAAACAGGATTGAGTACTGGCAAAGAAAAACGTGCCGACAAGGATACCACATCAGATGATTGTGTCTCTTTTCCAAGTAGGATGACCAAAACATCTCGATCATCTTGGGATATAATTTTTCTTTGGAATGTTACTGCACGCAGGAATCGCAGTTATCTTACCCCTAACTCGTCGTCCTTCGTCATCGTCGTCGCTTTAGCCTCTATGAAACCAATCCCCATAAAAACAATGGTCTAGAATTAATATATACGGAGATAATTCAGTTTCAAGTTTGACAGCTGTTATCGGAAATGTAGATCTTGAAGAGTTCTTTCACCTTTGTTGAGACAGCAATAGTCTAGAATTGATAATGATGGAGATAAACCACTTTTAAGTTTGACAGCTGTCATCGGAAATGTAGATCTCGATGAGTTCCTTCACTTTTGTGACGACAGTAATGGTCTGGAATCCATATTTACGATGTTGAACAACGTATAAATTTCATAGATGTAATCTTGACACATATCACGCAACTCGTGTCAGTACTTACGAGCGAAAAATTTTTTCACAAAAACTTTTTCACGGAAAACTTTGTCACAAATAGAATATATATCACGAAAAATCTTAATCACGAAAACTTGTCCACGAATAGACTTCCGTGGTTAACAGAATTTTAAGGCTTCCGTAGTAAACAAGGCATCCATTTTGAAATAAAAAATAGCGGTCTCACTTTTTTGAAAAAGTCGTCATGGGTGTAGTTTTCGAGGTTTTTGGGGGTGTATATTTCAAAATTGGCATCCATTTTGAAGTAATGTTTGCCATCTTCAATTCCAAAATGAATGCCAATTTTGAAATATAAACCTCCGAATTTTCAAAAAATAACACTTATGACGACTTTTTCAAAAAAGCAACAGCTGCTATCTCTAATTCCAAAATAGATGTCATTTTTGAAATCTACACCCCCAAAAACCTCGAAAACTACACCCATGACGATTTTTCAAAAAAGTGACGTCCACCATCTTTAATTCCAAAATGGACGCTAGTTTTGAAATCTACACCCCCAAAAACCTATTAAACGACACCCATGACGACTTTTTCAAAATAGTGACGTCCGCCGTCTTTAATTTCAAAATGGATGCCATTTTTGAAATCTACACCCCCAAAAACCTATTAAACGACACCCATGACGACTTTTTCAAAATAGTGACGTCCGCCATCTTTAATTTCAAAATGGATGCCATTTTTGAAATCTACACCCCCAAAAACCTATTAAACGACACCCATGACGACTTTTTCAAAATAGTGACGTCCGCCATCTTTAATTTCAAAATGGATGCCATTTTTGAAATCTACACCCCCAAAAACCTATTAAACGACACCCATGACGACTTTTTCAAAATAGTGACGTCCGCCATCTTTAATTTCAAAATGGATGCCATTTTTGAAATCTACACCCCCAAAAACCTATTAAACGACACCCATGACGACTTTTTCAAAATAGTGACGTCCGCCATCTTTAATTTCAAAATGGATGCCAATTTTGATATCTACACCCCAAAAAACCTCGGAAACTACACCCATGATTTTTTCAAAAAAGTGACGTCTGCCGTTTTTAATTCCAATATGGATGCCAATTTTGAAATCTACAACCCAAAAAATTAAAAATGACAACCACGACTATACACCAATTGTACACCCAGCATGTTTAAGAAATATGTCCAGCATAGTCACCCTACTACACTTCTTTGTATACACCATAGTACGCCATTTGCAATCGACGGTGATACTCTAGTCAAAAATAAAAAATAACCGTTAATCATAAAGACGTAGGTATATTCATACAAAATAAATATCAAACTCTGTTTATTGGCATCTATTCGCAATTTTAACTAAAATCTTAACAAACTACATTGTTAAAAAAACTAAGAAATGGTTAAGACAGTCTCCGGCTTTACAGGTAATAATTCTACCATATATAAGTGTCGTTTCGAAATGGCAATAGTGCGAGCGGGACAACTTCATCACTTTGGGAAGTCTCACTCGGCACAGCGTCTCTCTTATGCCATTTCAAAGGAATATATGTTTTGTTGCAACGCATTAAGGTTGAATTTTCCTAAACTAACTTTGAGCCAAATTTCGTCTGTGCGCAGTCCAGATAGTATACAAAGTCCTTGCTCTGAACATAACAAACCTGGCAATCCATAATCTTTAGTGTGTATACATGTCTATAAATAGGTACTTATAGCTTGAAAATTGTTTTCGTTTTTTCTTATTTTATATTCAATTTTAGCCAAATTGTACATATTTGAACAGTTTTAGAAGCGTCATAAATCACATTGGTGAACATATCATTCTTAGAAAATAAGGGAGGAAAAATTAGTCGGTTCGTATATAACAGGTCCTGGAATGTATGGGCTCGCGCATCCTTCTTTTAGATATTTTTATTACATGTTAACTGTTGATGCTTGGCTGGAAATAAATTCGTTTAATTTCTTAATTTCATTTAATCGAAGTCAATTGAATTTGATCACTTCTTCGGCTTTAATATCACACCACCACAGTGTCGTACGGGCGTCGTACGGGCTTGTCCCGCGCCCGCCCCGTCCTAATATTTTAAATCATCCCTAAAAGTCGAGTTCAGAGTGGAGTAATAGGTATTTCGAGATAAAATTACTACTTATTTATATCATTGGAAATCCCGTTGCACCATATTACATTCAAAGAGGAAAGTAGTATTAATTATTGTGCAAACCGCTGTATTCTGGCTGTATGACTCACGCCCGCCACGCTCCAATCTCAAAGCTCAGTCAATTTCGCCCGTCAGTTTGCCGTCGACCATCCGAGCAGTGGTCTCGAACCTACCGATTTTTCGGTATTTCTACCGATATGGGCTCTGTCCTACCGAAATACCGAAATGCAACGATTTTTCCACGATTTCAGAGAATATGTGGAAATTCTCCCGATCTTTTTACCGATTTCACACTTCTAACTTGGCAGCCCTTTTCATTTATGTTTTAAGTTAAGGGGAATCCCTCAATAGCAATAGTAAGCGCACAGCTTAGTAAAATCCCTGTTATAGGGGATTCCCGTTTGAGAATTCCCTATAACAGGGATTACCCAAAAACTTTCGCTCGGCTATATATATAGGATTTCGGGGTTAATTTATTCATTAATATTCTTAACTTCGAAAAGAAAGTTTGCGAAGTGTTTAAAATTGTGAAAATTATTAAGTTAAAATGTCGTGTGACGAGGAACCGAGTACAAGCGCAAAAAGAAAAAAATATCTACAATTTTATAGAAAAGAATGGGAGGAAGAATTTTCAGGATGGCTGCAAGAAAGTAGTAAAGGCGTAAATTATGCCTATTGTAAGAGTTGTAATAAGGATATTAATATAACATCAGGGAAAGATGCTCTAAAGAAACATAGTTCTTCACAAGGACACTTGGTATCATCAAAGAATATAAAATCACAACCGAAGATATCATCATTTACTGTGAAAAAAACTCAAAAATCTGATACACTAGTTAAACAAGGTAAACATATTTAGTAATTTTTTACAACCTACTATCTATTTACCTACATTGTTATTATTATTTTGTTTTCTATTAATCGTTGTGTATTATACTAGATGTCATCATCATCTTTATCACAACAACCCATACCGCTGTAGGACACGAGGATCCTGGCCTGGCATTCCCCTGCTAGACATAGTAAATGCCCTTATGACCACTAGACATACCTACGTCATTTTAATTCTTTATTTTATTTTCAGGTGAAATAAGATTGGCCTCGTTTGTTGCTGAACACAATCTACCATTCACTATTATGGAGCACCTACCGAAACTGATACAATCCATTTGTCCTGATTCAAAAATAGCAGAAGAGATCAAATGTTCTACGACGAAAACTCACGCCATAATAGATCATATTATAGGTAAAGAAAGTTTCGATAATTTATGTGAAGATCTGCGACAAACTAAGTTTTCGCTTATTATTGATGAGTCCACTGATCTTAGCACAATCAAACACTTGTGCCTAGTCGTGAGATATGCCAAAAAACATCGCATCAAAGATTGTTTTTTAGCTCTTATTCCATTGGAAGATGCTAATGCAGTATCCTTATTTGAACACATTGTTAACTTTTTTAGAAGCAATGATATTCCGTATAAAAAGAATGTAATAGGTTTTGCATCTGATGGGGCAAACGTAATGATGGGGCGTAATAATTCTGTTGTGAAGTTGCTGCAAAACGAAATTCCCAATATTTTTATACTTAAATGCACCTGCCATTCGTTTCACCTTTGCGCTTCATATGCTTGTACCAAACTGCCACGCTTTGTAGAGGATCTTGTAAGGGACATTTACAACTACTTTTCTTCTAGTCCAAAAAGAGTGGCAGAGTTTAAAAATTTTCAAATGTTTTGTGACTTAAAAGTACATAAAATACTTCACCCCTCTCAGACACGCTGGTTATCAGTCCATGCAGCAGTGAAAAGAATATTAGAACAAGTTTCTGCTCTAAAACTATTTTTCATAGACCAAGTATCTAATAATGATCATCTCTTAGCTGCAGAGCATATATTACAGAAGCTCCAAGATCCCACGACATTATTATTTTTGGAATTTCTAGATTTTGTGTTACCACTATTTAACGATTTGAATAAAGAAATGCAAGCAGAACACCCGAAAATTCACAATTTATATGACAAAATTACTGGAACATTAAGAACTATTTTTGATTGCTTTTTAAAAAGAGAATATTTAGCCAGCACGCCAATTGAAAATGTTGATTTTAAAAACCCTAGCAATTTTGTGGATATCGACGCCGTATACTATGGTGCTGCGGCGTCTAATACACTACTTAGTAGTTCAGCAGATCTAACACCAGATCAAGTAAATTTGTTTAAATGCAGATGCCTAGATTTTTATATAGAAGCCTGTAAGCAAATAACGACACGGTTTCCACTGAAAAATAATCCATTAAAAAGTTTAGACATAATTGAACCAACAAATGTTAAAAGTGGCAAAACTGCGTCGATAGTTCCTATTAGTAGGCTATTTCCCAATATTGTTCAGTGCAAAGATTTCCAGGAAATTGATACAGAGTGGCGCATTTTGAGAAATAGTGAACAAATCAAAACATTTTCCGATGATGTAGAACTATTTTGGGATGAAGTCAGTTTATTAAAGCGTGGCGATGACACTCAAATGTTTCCTTTGTTACCTACTTTTATCTTTAATATTTTATCTTTGCCGCATTCATCCGCAAACGTTGAACGCATATTTTCGCACATTAATCTTATGAAAACAAAACAACGAAATAGGCTATCTACTGAGTCAATCACTGGTCTATTACATGCTAAACGACTCTTCAATGACGCAAATTGTTATGACTTTGAAATAAATTCAAAAATGACTGAGAATATGGCCAAAGAACACTGGTATGGTACTAAAAACTAATTATGTAAGTATTTTTATGTTGACAGCCTATTTAGCTGTTTTGTTGTAGTTTTTTTTTGTAAATAAGCTACTAATAATTAATAAGTCTTAAGTGTGTTTGTAATTAGTTTGTAAGTTAACTATTTCTGTATAATTAAACGAATTTAATTGAATTTTGTATTTTTTTTTGTCATATACCGATTTTGGGAACAAATAGGTACAAATATACCGATTTTAGTGGATAGCTCTACCGATTTCGCAATTTGACGTTCGAGACCACTGCATCCGAGGTCGCGGAAGGCTCGTACCGGCGACCAAAGTAAATAAATATTTAGGTAACTAAATTCCTTGTCCAGAGCTCTCGACGGTGCAAAGCAAACATTAGATCAAAATTCTATTAATGTTATCGTTTTGAAAAGTGACTAAAGTTCGTGATTTTAACTCCGTGAGTAATGTACTTTTGTATTTTTTAGCGTTATGCATAGATTGCATCGTTGTTTTTAAGGCGTATGGTGATAGCTGATAGCGTAGGTAGCTCGGTTTTGTTGTTTGAGAGAGAGAGAGAGTTGGGGGACCAAAAAACTTTGAAGACACTTTACTATTATGTTATACTTAGTAATGTGTTTACAAAGTTGACCTGTTTTTAGAGTTTATCATTAACTATTATTATTATGTACAGATACATTATCACTAATTATTATAAAATAATAAATAGCGCGCAAAATTCAATATTTGTTGGGTTTTTGCCGGTAACAGATGAAATAGGTGGATGAACTCAAGGATTGTATGGTTTAGTTTAATACCTAGAATAAAGAAGGTAGGTATTAGTTTATTTCCTCTTTATATATTTTTGTTTCCTGACTAGTATATTAAGATGTATATTACATACGTATTATAGGATCAGTATAGAATTATAAATTGCATATTTTGTACATGTAATTATTATTTTTAACATCAAATTTTCCATTGTTGTATACCCCGTCGTCTCCTTTTATCTCTTATCACCTATCCCTATCCCAAGCTTGTCTGGAAGATATCGCTTTAAAAAAATAAGGCCTCCAATTATTTTACTAGTATTTAATCCTTTTTTTTGTACCTAGGTAAGTATGTTATTATATATGTATCATTGGTAATTGTAACAATAAAGTTTTATCTATCTGTATGTACCTAGGTACCTCCTTTAATTTTTTACTTTACACATGGTTACTGGTGATCTATTTGCATCCTCTTAGGGGCTATTCTGTACATCAACACTGACAAATTTTGTTATACGACTTTTAGCAAATCTAAAAAAAATGCTGTTCCATAAAAAAATATCATGCACCCTCGACAGATGTATGGAACAGCTGCTTTTTTTTAGTTTGGACAGAAGTCGCAGAACAAAGTTGTTATAAATAAAGTTGTTATAGTTTCGATGTACAGAATAAGACCCTAAAAGGATGTCACTAGATTACCAGGAACCATGTAGGTATAATACCTACTGCACGGAAAATTAGGCTAAGCTAGGTAGCTTACACACATAGGTATGTGTGTGGGCGTTTTTTTTTGCTTCATATTAGTACATTTATTGCCAAAACTAAAAAAGAAATGTGGTTAATTTATTTACATAAAACTTAACTAACATTTCATAAACTTTAGGTATATGTATATATTACAAAAAAAACACTTGAACTAAAAAAATTAGTATGTATAGATGACGATGAAAACCCTAATCTTAAAGCCCACGTGACAATGGGACCAGCATTTTGGGAACTGTGCCCGCTGGTAGTGGGCTTTTAGATTAGGGTTTTCATCGTCATCTATACATAGGGTGAAACAGCCAGTTCACGACCACTTAGTGGACTAATAATCTTTGAAGTGACATTATTCACTATAATGATAATGTTCTGATTCAAATAATACTCAGAAGTTTAGAAAAAACCTTAAATAATTGAAAAAACATAAGTTTTTTTGTATTTTATGCTAGTAAGTATAAAATAAATAATGATTTATCAAAATGTGCTATTTTTTAGTTCCCGACCACATGTGGTCAGTTTGCGTCCGTAATTTTCGTTAGTTGACGTCCACTCAAAAGCCATTGAAAAAAGAGCCTTAGGGCATGCTAAGAACATGCCCTAAGGCTCATGGTCGTAAATAATAACAGCATCAAATAATCATGTTTAAATTACATTTCATTTTAGTTATCTAATCTTATTCATTCAATTATTTTAATGATATTTATTTTTCATCTATTCACACTTATTTAGTAATTTTAATATTAGTATTATTAACTTATTTAGTAATTTTTGTATGGCATAAGACACGTGGTCGTTAGCTGACCGATTGCCGACCAACGAAATAATGCTTTATATTTTAACGGTAATCAACACATTTTGCTGGTCGCATTCTGAAGCGTACATAAACCACGTCCTAAAGATCAAACTGACAAAGACTAAAATGCCGTACCACGAAGTATCAGTTAGATTTATGAACAAGATCGATAGGAAATAATCATTTGCCGACCATGTGGTCGTGAAATGACGCATACACAATTTTAGTAGGTAGGTTAGTTTGCCGAACACCTATTATTTTAATTAAAAGCGCTTATTTTACATTAAAATTACCCTTTAGGGGTAAAAACGTGTTTTCCTAAACATTTCAAGCTACATTAGGATGCGTGAATCTCAATAAAAACTTGTTTTACTTGCGGTTGAAAAAGTGTCCTCTCACTATTTTTTTCGTAAAGTGCAACCAATTCCGACACGTCCACTATGTTATATCTATGGTCTCTTGCAGTTGTGTAAAAGAAAAACTTCTCAATTATCGTTTAAAAAAGTTAGAGCTATTTATTTCGTAAAAAACCGCATATTTTGACACTTACAAAAATCAAAACCTACAGGGCACTTCCTTTTGACATAGAACTATGAAATTTGGCGAATAGAATTGTTTCAAAGTACACATAGGGTGAAATGGCCAGTTTGCCGACCACCACCGGTTCACGACCACTTTTTCATAAAACCACTATAAATAGTTAAATAAAAGCGCGCTAACGTTTGTTTTGTTTTTTGAACGATACTTTAGTCTATCGCTTCCCCTCCGCGACACTGTGATTTGTCTTCTGATACGTGATGCACTTCAATGAGCCTGTGAACCAGACCCATAGTGGACGTGTCGGAATTGATTGCACAAATTTACGAAAAAAATAGTGAGAGGACACTTTTTCAACCGCAAGTAAAACAAGTTTTCGTCGAGATTCACGCATCCAAATGTAGCTTGGAATGTTTAGAAAAACACGTTTTTACCCCTAAAGAGTCATTTTAATGTAAAATATGCGCTTTTAAATAAAATAATAGGTGTTCGGCAAACTAACCTACTAAAATTGTGTATGCATCATTTCACGACCACGTGGTCGGCAAATGACTATTTCCCATCGATCTTGTTCATAAATTTTCTAACTGATACTTCATGGTACGGCATTTTAGTCTTTGTCAGTTTGATCTTTAGAACGTTGTTTATGTACACTTCAGAATGCGACCAGCAAAATGTGTTGATTACCACTAAAATACAAAGCATTATTTCGGTGGTCGACAATCGGTCAGCTAACGACCACGTATCTTATGCCATACAAAAATTACTAAATAAGTAAATAATACTATTATTAAAATTACTAAATAAGTGTGAATAGATGAAAAATAAATATCATTAAAATAATTGAATGAATAAGATTAGATAACTAAAATTAAATGTCATTTAAACATGATTATTTGATGCTGTTGTTATTTACGACCCTAAGCACATGCTCTAAGGCTCTTTTTTCAATGGCTTTTGAGTGGACGACAACTAACGAAAATGTCGGACGCAAACTGACCACATATGGTCGGGAACTAAAAAATAGCACATTTTGATAAATCGTTATTTATTTTATACTTACTAACATAAAATACAAAAAAACTTATGTTTTTTCAATAATTTAAGGTTTTATCTAGACTTCTGAGTATTATTTGAATCAGAACATTATCATTATAGTGAATAATGTCACTTCAAAGATTACTAATCCACTAAGTGGTCGTGAACTGGCTGTTTCACCCTACTCGTATAGGAATAAATCTGAAAACTGTACATTTTTATTTAAATCACAATAAAATAGGGCCTCAATCTTCACAAAATATGGGTTCAAAATTCAAACTGAGTAAACGTACCTATCATGTAAGGTACTTCATTAGCACATGCTAAAATATGTTTTTTATAATTTTAACAATGTGTAATTTTCGATGCATGACGAGAAAAGTGAAAAAAAAAACTTTTTTGTCGATGGTTATAGTATAGAGATTTTAACAACGTACTTCCCAATTTTGTGAAATTTTCTGGATTTGTACGGAACCCTCGATGTGAGAGCCTGACAACAGTCACAGAACAAAAGTTGTTAGTTTTGATGTACATAATAAACCCCTAATAGGATGCTAATGGATAGGAATAACCCTGTATACCGAAGTACTAGGTACTGTACTGTACTGTATCAGCTTATTTTATAGTCCACTGCAGGACGTAGGCCTACCCACGAAGGGTGATTGGGCCATATCCACCGCGCTGGCCCAGTGCGGGTTGGTGGATTCACATACGCCATCGAATTTCTTCTACGGACGTATGCAGGTTGCCTCACGATGTTTTCCTTCACCGAAAAGCCAGTGGTGTGAAATTTCGTACATAAATCCCAAGGAACTTATTGGTACGGGACCGGGGATTTGAACCCACTACCTCACGATTGTAAGGCGGGTGTCACTACCTCTTGACCACCACGGCTTCTTAGTACTAGGTAATTAGGTATATTTGTGTGAAAGCCCAAATGGAATTTGGCTATTTATTTTTGTCTATTAGTCATTCTTGTGTGGTTTATTTATTTGTACATCATTATCTAACGATATGTTTATCTGTATAGATATTATTTCCGAGAAATTGTGATTATTTGCAATATCTTTATCAATTTCTGTAGACGTGTAACCAATGACGTGTACCTACCTACTGAACGAAGCTCGATCGCAATCTAATTTTATAAACGTACTAGCTGACCCGGTGAACTTCATCTCACCACCTGTCAACTGTCAATGACAACTTTTAGGTACATGCAGGAACATTTGTATGGGAATATTAAACTTTTATTTATTATTTTTTAAATACAGAATGTATTTAAAAAATAATAAATAACAACCTACTTAAACAACACCCAGACACAGAGGAAACATCTTTTTTTTTTATTTCGAATAGGTTTGCGTTTGACTACACACTGCCTGATGTTAAGCAGATGTGCGGTTAACATCTATGCTCATAACGTAAACGCTTGCCCTGGGCGGGAATCGAACCCACGCCTCTTTGACCCAGCAGTCAGGGTCACTAACCACTAAGCTACCGAAGCAGTCAAATATTATTTATTTATTAGTTTATAGGCGAGCAGTGTATACTGATATGCCTATATCAAGCAGAGTCGAATTAAATTAGTATTTATCTGACAAAGAAATGTTTTCCTTCTTTATCCAAAGGTCCAGTCTATTCTTAAATGTGTTTATAGTTCTTGCTGAGATGACATCCTCAGGCAACCTATTCCAATTGTAGACAACTCTATTGCATAGTATGTGGTGTCCAGTGTTGGTTTGTGATGGTGTAGGCTGCAAGAGAAACTTATGGCGTCTGCTATCGCGCATATTTTCCTTCAAGGTATACATGTCGTGAATATCCGGAAGATTGTAGAAGCCATTGAGAATCTTGAAGGTCTCAATAAGGTCTCCACGCAATCGTCGTTCTTCCAGGGTCGTGAGACGAAGAGCTTTTAACCTATCTTCATAGGTTTTGCGGCGCAGAGCATATATGGAATCCTGGTGGCATAGTTGTTATTAGCATGGAGAAGTGATGTTAGTATGGATTAGCTTATACGTTATGCCAAATAAACACTAGCATTTTGGGCACGCGTCGCGTCCACCAGACGCTCAGAAAGACTTTTGAAAACAAGATGAGCTCCCGGCCCCCAGGGACCCAATGTCTCAACTCCAATATGTACCTAACCACTGCCGAGGTTAGCTTATTTGCGCTGTGTGTGCTGCTCCGCCGAATTTGCCGCCGCTCCAGCCCTACTCTCATTGCCATTCAGCGTGGCAATGCTGCCAGCATGCTGGGCACGCTGCCAACTGGCAGTGGAGTTGAGCATTTGGATTATCTTTAGTCCTTCAAGGGTCTGTGGATGATCCAATTGCTTGTTATGTAGTTTTAGATTATGTAAGTTTAGTATTTAGTGGTAAGTAGTTAGTAAAAAAAAACCGGACAAGTGCGCGTCAGGCTCGCACATCGAGGGTTCCGTACAAATCCAGAAAATTTCAAATACGAATTAATAATACAAATATTTTTCATGATCTGATTTACTCACTTTGAATTTTGAACCCATATTTTGTGAATTTTGAGGCCCTATTTTTTGTGATTTAAATAAAAATGTACAGTTTTCAGATTTATTCCTATATGTGTACTTACTCTGAGACAATGCTTCTCGGCAAATTTTATAGTTTTATGTCAACGGGAAGTACGCTGTAGGTTTTGATTTTTGTAAGTGTCGAAATATGCGGTTTTTTACGACATAAACGGCTCTAACTTTTTTAAACGACAACTGAGAAGTTTTTCTTTTACCCAACTGCAAGAGACCATAGATATACGTATACAGTTTAAATTTACTAGATATCTTTACGCGTTTCCGAGATAAGGAGCCTTGACATACACACAGACGGACAAGGGTTCTGTTTTTTTCGTTTGAGGTACAGAACCCTAAAAAGTATGGATTAAGTAATAATATTAATATGGATTAAGTAGTTTGCATAATTCTAACATACCTATTCTCTATTGTTCTAGGAACCCCATCATACGCCGGAGTTTTTGCCGGCGCAAAGCAACACAAAGTCAAAAATATATAATAGGTTGGAGCATATACAACAAAATATAAGTTGGAGCTTCACATACCTATTATTCCGGAATCTTCGTGCTTCAGTCTTGCACAAAATTCTTTTGTAAACTTCGAGAGAGTAGTTATTACATCGTCAACATGGTTAACTACTACATTTACGCCAAAGATTTTTCGGGTTCTACTCGTGGAGTGAAGCATTTTCATACCAACGGCTTGAAATCTATTGAACAATTTAAAAGTCATATAACTGAAATAATGGCTAAAGATGCGAGTTCCGGCGAGCCACCGGCGGACTCCAAAATAATTTACTTGCACTGGGGAGACCGCTGTTTTGAAGTTGACGAAAACACGACTTTAACAGCATACAACCGACGCCAGTGTGGGAACATGGGTACGCAACCGGAATCAATAGTGCGATGGATTAAAAAAAATTACGACATCTGTGAAAAAAATAATAAAGTCAAGCTGCTATATATCATCACAGATGGTATGATCGATAGGTCAAGCGCACACAGGTGCATCAAATTGAACACCGAAATGAATTACGAAATGGTTGTTTTCCACGCATTCAATAAGAAACCAAGTGAAATCAATCTTTCAGTTGCGGCGTCTTTTTTCAAGAAACGTTGCCTGGTTTATAAGAACTACAACCTTTCTGATGATGTTGATATTTCTGAACAGTATAATTACGATAAAATCAACATTGCTAACTTTGCAACAGAAAAGGAACATCTGAAATCTTATATTAGATTGAAGTTTATCACGAAATTCAAACACGATGACCAAACATTGCAAGAGATAGATAAATTGAAGGCGTTGAGAAATCGACTCTTTGCGGAGTTGAAATTGAGATCAGAAAAGGTTAAAGTGAACCTGGAGACAAAGGATAGAAATGAATTCCTGCAGGAATTCGTTCGCACGAACTGGTATAAGAATCTCAAAGCTCCAATACAAGGCATGGAGACAGACATTGAGAAATCCATCACCACCTTGATAAATTACCTTGTCAAAGAGAAAAAATCTTACTCATTCAACGCGTTGAAGTTCGAGAAGACATTTAGTCAACCCGTTGAAGAGCAGCCTATCGTTGATGTTAATTTCCCGCCTGAGCAGGAAATCGAGTTCCCTGACATCATTCTGGATGACGAAAAAGGAATCCCTGTTATAATTCTGACAGATTTCAGTTTGCTGGACAAAATTATTTTCAATACAATAGATGAATCGAGCGAAGTGTCTACTGCCAGTTTTAACAAGTTCAATTCGGCGATGCAGTGTCCGCTGTTTTTGCAGAACGACTCAGATATCAGCGAATCAATCGGCTACTTCTACACTCTGAATGTTTACAAACAGCTGTTGGAGAAGACTACAAGGACAGAACCTCGAACTCGAAAACCGTTCCATGGCGGTCTTGTAATCACTGACACCGACGAATTCGACAATTACAACGATTACATTCTGGCGGCGACATATTTTGATGCCAAAAAGGTTAACTACAATATTGGTTTGTTCTATTACGTGCTGTGGAAAAATTGTGAGAACAAAGAATGGATGGATAAAAATGTTGTTGAGCATTTTAAGAAATACGTGATGCGTCGGATCAGTCAGACGGTTTGCAAGATCGGAATGTCATCGCTGCCTTTGGATCCTTCGGAGAAGACGTCGTTGCCGACTGCGCTGTGGTATTGCCTCGAAATGTCCACTTGCATCTTCAAAGATGATCCTCAACATTTCATACACGAGCGTCTGAGACTCCATTACAGCGTAGCGTACTCTATGATCGAAATATTGAAATATTTCAATTACGATCTAGATATAAACTCTATCAAAAAACGTGTAGATCTGATCAGACATGTGAGTACATTGAAGAAGATCCCAACACGGAAAGAAAAAGCATATTACTTGTTAAAAGATATCTTCGAAACTATAGAGGGTTTCCTCGTCTGCGAAATCGAGAAACCTTTCAATCTACAGAAACTCAATTACCTCAAACTGAACCACAAAGGCATGTTGAGCGACAAAGTGATAGACGAACAAGTTCATTTGAACGACTACGTACACTTGATGCATTTCGAAGGTGAATACAGCAAGCACCAAGCCGCAGAAGATGCTTTTGTAATTTGTGAAAAAACATTCCGCCCATATTTTACTATTGACGAAGATAGATCATTTTACTTGGAATTGGCTGAAGCTGCTAAAAAGGTAGTTATCAATAACGACGACGATAAAAATAAAATTAAAATAAGTTTTGAAGCAATCGACGCGCTCGAGCTCAATAAAATCGTGTCTCTGTACAATCTGTTTATAAACTGCGTGAAGGATTTGGAGAAATATCCCTCCCTGGCTGAGTACATCGAGTATATTATCAAGAAAAAGAAATTTCACGGCAACTTGGTTACGATATTTCAGTCCAATATATATTTTCGCGCTAAGAACGTATATGATCGTTATCAGAGTATAGTATCCAAAGTGGATGTCGGTGAATTTATCAAAGTGTACAAATCCTACATTAGTCGCCCTGAACGTATTAAGGCCGAAGAAGTAGTACAGTTCAATAATGACAACGAAATTAATGAATATATTTCCAGAGAGGAATTTAAGGTTAGTTTAAAAAAGACATCGTAATAAATTACTTGGTGTGGTTGGCTATAGCCGTCCGGTACCTGATTTTGATGAAGGTGTGAGTGTATGGGTATCATTGGAGTCCACCTGAAGCTCTTCCAGCATTTTTTTTTGCCGGAGGCGTAGTTTAAATTAATTATGATTAAATTAAAATTTAATAAAAACATGTGAAATGGAACGCAATGTTGAGAAAATGGTACAATATTATGCATTAAGTTGTCAAACTGAGTGAAACGAAACGTATTACAAGCAAAAAAAGCCGGTATTTTGTCTTACTGACAGATGGACTGTCATCCATTTATTCCGTTTATCTCGTAGTTTCGTGAATGTATGCTTTCTTGTTTTTCGATTTTTGTTACGACTTTGGAAGTGCCAGAAGCGAACCGCCTTGATAGATCAGGTGTGAAACAAAACATAGGTTAGGTTAGGTTAGAACATGACAAACAACGCACGAGCCGAGCGAGCGAAGCGAGCGTGCCGCGGCAGCGGCCGGCGAAGTGCCAGAAGTGAACCGCCTTGATAGATTAGGTGTGAAACAAAACATAGGTTAGGTTAGGTTAGAACATGACAAACAACGCACGAGCCGAGCGAGCGAAGCGAGCGTGCCGCGGCAGCGGCCGGCGAAGTGCCAGAAGTGAACCGCCTTGATAGATTAGGTGTGAAACAAAACATAGGTTAGGTTAGGTTAGAACATGACAAACAACGCACGAGCCGAGCGAGCGAAGCGAGCGTGCCGCGGCAGCGGCCGGCGAAGTGCCAGAAGTGAACCGCCTTGATAGATTACGTGTGAAACAAAAAATAGGTTAAAAATACTGATGTAGCCGAAAGTGAGGTTAAGTACTAAAAAAAATATTACTCAAAAACTAAGGGCCTCCGGCGGGGGGGGATTGCAGGGGGGGCTTCCCCTCTCCCCCCACCCCCTCCCCCACCCCTTCTTCCCCCTCCCTGCGGGTACCGGACGGCTATAGTTTAACCACTTGGTGTCTTGTGGCCTAAGATCCGCCGAAAATCGACCTTCCTTTCACCCACGTGATAACCAGATGATTTTTTTATAAATTATAATATTATATTATAAATTATTAATTATTTTTAAACACGCCTATGATAGCTTGCTTATCGAAAATTGTTCATGGCTGTTTTTTTATTATTTTTAAAACTAGCGACCCGTCCCGGCTTTATTTGTCGACGGGTGGATTTAAGTTTTTGTAAAAAGTTTATATTATTTATAAATCAGTTTATATAACCTATGTTACTCAAGGAAATGTAGATTTCCAATGGTGAAAGAATTTTTGAAATCGGCACAGAAGTTTTCGAGCTTATTCATTACGAACATACAAACTTTTCTTCTTTATAATATTAGTGTAGAAGTGTAGATATAGGAGTGTAGATATGTCACGAACAATTTTTTTGAGCGCAAGCCTATGTATGTATGATTAATTTTGTGATGAAATTATCTTTCTTATGATACTAATTTTGATTGGTTATATGATCGGTTTCGTACTCATATTGACATATTTGTACTCGTTCACACTACTTAGCAACCAACTATTGCTTGCTAAGTAGTGTGAACATAATTTAGTAGTAATTTAGTACAAACCTACAAAGGTATATTCTCTACATTAAAAACTAATAGTTAGAATAAAAAAATACCGACTGTCAAATGAGAGAAGGTAAAAAAATAATTTCCAAAAAAACTTTATCGAATTAAATATAGCCACGTAACACATTTTGATAAGCAAGATATCACAAGCAGGATGTAATAACATTTATATACAAATAGGCTATAATTCTTTACAGTTATGTATTATATATTGTACATAATGAGTTTAATTTGTAAATAGGAGCAAATGTTTATTATTTTTGCAATGTTGTTTCAGTTTGTCAAACTAAATAAATGTTTATACAGTTAAAAAAAAATTACATTTCATAAATTGTATGTCTCATCTGGTTATCAAATGGGTGAAGGTCGTTCTTCCACGTCTCTCGGCCTATTATGTCAAAAACAAATTTACGGTATACCGAGGATTCCGTACAAATGTGAGAAATCCCACGAAACCGTGAACTAAGTTAGATATATATATAACCTTACTTAGTTATATTTTTTAAATGTTTGTACTTTGTAAATAAAAACTGAAAATTAAATCACTACGTAGTACAAAACAAAGTCGTTTCTCTTCTATGTCTGTCCCTATGTATATTTATATATTTAAAACTACGCAACACATTTTGATGCGGTTTTTTTAATAGATAGATAGTGATTCAAGGGGAAGATTTATTTGTATAACACACCTGTGCGAAGCCGGGGCGGGTCGCTAGTGTAATAATAAAATAAACCTGTTGTACTTTCTTTCAACGAAGCTCTCTTATGGTATTTCAAAGATGTTCTTGATTGACTGATTCTGAAAGAAAGAGCTTCATTTTTCGCATAGACCCTATTTCCTTTATGTTTCCTTTAAGTATATTCTTTTTTGTGTACTAAATATAAAATAATGCTTCTAGACAAATTTCATGTTTATAAGTCGAAGCGAAGTTATATTTCATAAAATACATGTAAAATATAAATGTTTAATATTAAAATTAACATTTTCTAAATTATTTGTGACAAGATTTAATGTACTCAATTATGTTATTATAATTTTACTGACTGAAGTTTTAAGTTACATTTAAAATATAAGTAGTAACGAAGTAGGTATAATTTAATTTTGTATACTTACTGGCTTGCCACGTACGACTGATACTAGCTGCCCGTCCCGGCTTTGCCCGGGTATGATTGGCTATACATATACTTAACACGTAATGAAGGTATGCGTCACACACATGCTAGACATACCGGATGAACCATTATGATGAGTTAAAACCTACCCAAATCGCGAGAGTTTCCGTAGTCTTAAACTGTTCGAAGTTTATAAAAAAGAGATAGTAGGTATTGGCATATCTAAATAAAAGTGAGTTCGTATGTGTCGGGTGGTTGTACATAATATATAGCCCTGATTTCAGAAAATGACAATGATGAGTATAATGAAAGCGACGTTAAAATATTAGAGACCCAGTCTATACATTCTACCCATGTAAGTTAGTTTCTTGATCTTGTCTTCACTCGAGAACTTTGAAAAACATTGGACATCAGTTCTACTTCTACGAATTGTGTGCCCTACCTAAGACCTCTTCAACTTACTAACACAAAGAGCTGTGATGGAAGGAATCGAAGCGCTGGCATCCAACGTGTTCCGGACGTCACGACCAGATCTTAGATTCACGTGAAGACCTTCGCTACACTTGCCAATACATTGTCTATATTCGAGAACTTTAAGGTCCCATCGACAATTCGTTTCACATACTATGTGTAGGGGCGTAGTTACCGCAGTATCAGCCGTGTCAATAATACGGGGCTCCCGGGCTACAGGGGCCTTTATATGCTTAATCTCGTGCTTCCCGAAAAAAAATCATCTCTTTTTTCCCGGGTTAAGCATTCTTCCAAAAGTTGTCCTAAGAGGCAAACATTTTATAACAACTAAAATCGTCTTCAGCTAGACTTACTTAGCTGATATAGGTAATTATATTCTATTCATTATCAATTATCAATTTCCCGAAAAAAAGGCAAGAAAAGTGTATATTTCATTTGAATTGTTTGGCTAGCTCAATTTCTAGGAAGAAGTGACAACTTATAAATAACCGTCTTACCACAAAAGTTTTACGCAGGCTTTAGACAATGTTTAACAGTACAAATTGTACGGCTAAATAGTGTTAAAGCGTGTTTAAATCTTTTGCGGTAAGGCGGTATATATTTATTTCAATTTAATGCAAGCATTTTTGTTTCTTTTGTGAGAAATGAGTGATTTGGGCTCCCCAACTATGTTTGATTCAGGGCTCCTCCAAGGCACGCTACGCCACTGCATACCTATTTACTACCAATAAAACATAAATCGACACCCTAATGGCGGAGATATATAACTTTGGTGGTCTAGTGGTAGTAACGCCTGTCCTACAATCGTGAGGTGGTGGGTTCAAATCCCGATCCTGTATCAATGAGTTTCTTTGGAACTTATGTACGGAATTTCAAATCATTGGTTTTTCGGCGAAGGAAAATATTGTGTGGCAATCTGCACCAACCCACACTGGGCCCTGGCACTGGTGGTGGATATGGCCCAAGCACCCTTCTCAATTCTCAATGACCCGTTTCCTCGAATCTCGACGTTATGTCACCTAATAAGTGCCTGTAACCGAGCACTTTGGCATCGCTCGGCGTTGTAGTCGGCTTGGAATCGCCTTACGACTAACTAAAAAGCCTGCCCACTACGTAGCCTAGCTTGGGCAGGATTTTGGCCCGGACACTTTTTTTCACGATTGTGACTCTATAGATATAATTATTTGCTCGAAGTGAATTTTGTATTATGTACATTGTACAAAGTACATGAAATGCCAAGCGGAGTGAGCGGCGAAACGGAACTTTTATTATACTTACATTTTTGAACTCGTGATATCTTTGTAATAAAATATCTGAATTAAATAATTTAAAAAATTGCATAAAGCTATTGAAACAGTCTTGAATATGAAATAATTTATTTTGATAAGGATTAATACCAAGATACAAATTAAGATCCTTTTCCTGCGACGGTATTTCAATTAATTTTTAAGAATAAAAGAACAGTTATTACGGCTTAACTATAATAGTTAGATATATGCTGTCGCGACATTTTTTGTAAATTATGGTGTGTTCTATAAAGTCGTAGTACATTATTTTATTCCATCATCAATAGTTTTCGCAGCGCACGCGATGTAAAGAATATTTAGGCATTTTTTTACACCTTGGGTAACATTATTACAGTTTTAATAGGGATCCTCATTTTTTTTCTTGCAATTAAAATAGCCTATGTTACTCAGTGATAATGTAGCTTTCTAATGAAAAAAGAATTATTAAAATCGGTCCAGTACTTTTTGAGTTTATTCGTTACATACAAAAATACAAATCTTTCCTCTTTATAATATTAGTGTAGATAGGCAATAAATCTATTATACAAAATATTGTGTCTCATTTTCCTTTTGAATGGAACCCTGCAGATATCCCAATCCTCTGTACTGTACCAGCCTTTTTAATAGTCCACTGCAGGACGTAGGCCTACCCACGAGGGGGTGATTGGGCTGTATCCACCACGCTTGCCCAGTGCGGGTTGGTGTACTCACATCCGCCATCGAATTTCTTTTACGGACGTATGCAGGTTGCCTCACGATGTTTTCCTTCACCGAAAAGCCAGTGGTGTAAAATTCTGTACATAAATTGCAGAGAACTCTTTGGTACGGGACCGGGGATTTGAACCCACGACCTCACGATTGTAAGGCGGATGTCACTACCTCTTGACCACCACGGATCACCCAAACCTCGAGCTTCTGTAATGTGAGCTTCAATCAGGATTGGGGTTTGTTTGTTTGTTTAAAAATTCTTTATTATCAACATAATTTTTTAACTACTAAGTACAACACAGTATACTAGTAGCAACTTAAAAATGTAGCTTGGCTCTCAGGCTAAATACACCTAAGTATATGGTCATTTTAAAACAATATAATTGTTAAAAGGGTACATACATTTTGATAACATGACGGTCTAAAAAGTATGACTATATCTACCTGCAATTGAGTTTAATTTATGAGCATTTTGTTCCAAGCTCATATTTAAAAGTTAAATTAATTGACGTTGTGGGCCCTAAAGCGATCATTACATTAATTTACGGAAACAAACATGATGTTCTATGGCTTTAAAATTTACATAATTAGGCACCTACCTAGGATAAGGTATTCATTTTACTTGACCACAACAATGGAACATTTTTCAAATCATAATATTATAATGGCAGGATTGGGGTATCTGCAGATTGTAGCGCCGAGAAGCGAGTCGCTCTACGTAAATAAAAATCAGAAATTATTACTCAAAAATATATTTCATAATTAATAAGCAATTTGACACCTCAGAGCAAATAAAAAAATCCAGAGGGAACGTCGTTGAACAGCCAAGTGAGGCCGGTTTTTTATACATGTGTGAGTGCGTCGCTGTTGCGCCGCCATAGTTTGACTGACCAGCCAAGGCGTAGTTTCATAGTTACCTGGATGTGTGCGTAATTGTCTGTGCACGGCGAGGCGTAGTTTTGGTTGGCTTCACTTGTTTGTTCACAACATTCTCTCTTGATTTTTTATTTGCTCTGAGTTTGACACCAGTTACTTCATTATTGTCTCTTTCATGAAACAGAGGCAAAGCTCTGTCTATGATGGCGGTGTCCGTCATATAGCGGTCGTAATACAGCGGAGAATGACGTAACTAGGACATTTCTACAAACAATGGTTGTTTAAAGAGCTGTAAGTTCGTACAGGCCGGGTCGCCAGCCCTGGTGTCAGAGTTTTCAAGCCGCCTGAAGGCCTCTGACATGGCTGAACGATAAAACAACCGGCTCCTACAATTTAGCGTGTAATCCGAGTCACGGTAGCGCTCAGTTGTGTCACCCACCCGCGGTCACCCATCCGAAGACTGACGGTGCGGATCGTTGCTTGACTTCTGTGATCGCTAACACCTAGTCAAACTACGCTATAAGCGCTAAAGAGCTGTAACTGACGCTGTAAAATGAGAAAGAGCTTAAAACGTCAGTAATATTACGAACGCTATATGACGGCACCGCTATTCTAGAAAACAAGACCTTTGTATACTAAGCGTCACACAAGTCAGCGAATGGGAAGTTATGCGCAGAACGCTTCCGAAAAGCCGAACTATAGGTATGTGCGGGAGCCAGAGAGACTCGCGCCGGGGCACACCCGCACCTCATGCCTCCCGCGCGCTCCCTACGCCCGTGCTCACCACCACGCCACTTGCGTCGGCATTGTGCACACATGCGCAAAAATTAGCAAATCACGGCGAAGTGTCATCTGCGGCTAACTTCTCAACCGCCGACTTGTGTGGCGCTTAATATACAAGTTTGTTTAGTAAACGAAAACTATTTTGTTAGTTCTTGTTCTTGATGTATAAAAATGTATGAAGCCACAAGAAAACTATGAGCTGAATCACACAAGTCGGCGGGTGCAAAGTTAGCTACAAGCTGCCAATATCCAATCAAGACTAAAGCTCACACAATCTGCGCGTTGATTGGATTGAACTTCACATCCGCCGACATGTGTGATTCCGCCTATCTACACATATATTTTAGTTTGCGTTTACGAATTTACTCATATTAACCCCTCAGGCCGATTATACAATTTTTTTAATGCTGGCAACAATACTACATAATGACCTGGTCACACCGCAGATCAAATGTACCTATTGCGGAGTTTTTGGCGGGAACGCGGAAAAATCATGTCGCCTCATTGTATTATTTTGTTAAACTTGTGTTTTTATCAGTGATAATTAGTGAAAAATGGTGGTATTTCGTTTATTATGAGCTGATTTACGTGCATGAGTGTAGGCAAGTGATATAATGTGACGTATCATGTTGTTTCGTGTTGTTACCAAAACTCCATAGACGCCTCTAGTAAAGTCTCCACTGCTGAGAAGAAGAAGTTGAAAAAAAGCATTATTTAAGACTTCGACTGAAGGACTCTGTATCCATGGTCATGAGTAGGTTTAATTAAAAAATAAAATGTACCTATTGCCAATTTATTAGCAATTTATTTTACTTGAATTCTTGTACAAACTAAATAACCTTAAAAAAGCAAGCATTTCGGTCACCAACTTCGAGCAAATATCTGTTAGAGTCAAAATCGTGCTACTGTGCTACTAAAAAAGTGTCCGAGCCAAAACAGTGCCCAAACTACGCAGTGGGCAGGCATTTTAGTTAGTCGTAAGGCGATTGCAAGCAGACTACAACGCCGCGCGATAAAGTGCGCGGTTACAAGCACTAATTAGGTTCTAACTATGTACTAACTTCTCATCCGTCGACTTGTGTGGCGTTGATTATAATTCAGGATAATAAAGTTTTCCATGACAAAATAAGAAAAATAGGCACCTAAATTATTATCACTAAAATTAAGGAAACTCTAAATAGGTAATGTTAGTGACCGGAAGCATACAATGGAGCCAATTCTGTTGTATTATTCTGCGATTTAAAAAAAAAATTGTGAATATTTTCCTCCTAAGAGTGTAGGTGTACCTATTTATGTTATCAACACCGTCAGGTAGTAAACCCGACCGACGGCGTATCCTTTTGTCTAAGACTATTGTTCAGGGTGAAAGCGCAACAGCGCCCCCCTTCTTTTGTTTAGATAAGCATAGTGTAAAATAGAATAAGTTTTGTCAAGGATTAGTTAAGTTACCATGTCAGTGAACAGACTTCTGTTAAGTTAGAATAAAATAATTTAAGTTACAAATTGTTGGTCCTCCTAAATTCAGTAGTGCCACGGGTAATGACCAAGTTCACGGGTAATCAGATTGTATAGACTAAGCAGCCATAGAAAATTAATCGTGCCACGGGAGAGAAAAAAATCCTTTGGCACTACTAGTTGAGCCAAGCAGTAGAGCCACGGGGGATAGACGGTTTAGAATATAAAGTAAATGACTTCAAAATCAGGCGTACTTTTTATTGATAGCATTAATCTAAAAACACCACCGCGACGCTCCCGAATCTTGACTACCTACAGCTTGCGGTCTGTTTGGACTGGATCTTCTGAAGCTCACATAAAGCCGCACGTTGATTGGCTCTTCATACACATCCGCCGACTTGTGTGACGCGGCTACTACGCTCAATATCAACTTATTTTAGTTCCCCATTTTTCCAAAATACCTATCTGGTTTTCAAACATATAGGCTGAAACAAACATCTTGACGTGAGTGAAGTTAGCTACACGCTACGTAAAACCCAATCCTCGCGCAGCTGTATGCAGCTGCAGGATTGGGTTACCCGCACCTTGTAGCTAACTTCACAGCCGCCAAGAAGTTTGATTCGGCTTATACATACCTTTTTCTCGCCAAAAAATCGGGTGAAATCTACGCTAAGTGTAAAAAAAATTGGGTGAAGTCTACGCTAAGTGTAAAAAAAATTGGGTGAAGTCTACGCTAAGTGTAAAAAAATTGGATGAAATCTACACAAATCCATCACACCCGAACTTATTAATTTTATGTAATTTTGAAAGGTTTCACAAACTAGCATTGAGCTATCTCGGCAGTCCAAACTCAAAAAGGTAAAAAGTAGGAAGGTAAAATTGTCAGAGATTTGAACCTTGTAACTGGAACTAGAGGGTTTAAATTTCCGATCATATACCTAGCAATAGACAGTGGAACCAAATTTTAACCATTTTGACATTTCAACTTGTGATTTTGACGTATGCCTCACTCTCACTCACTCTTACGTATGCTGTATAGCCAGATATGAATAAGACAGCTGTAACATAGTTTTTATTTCAGCAAAATTTAGTAAGTATTCTATTATGTACTTCAGTTCTAATTCTCTGGTTTAAACCATTTAAATTAATTTTTATACTATATATAACGGGACTGAACTCACGTGTGTCGCATTCTGCGACCTTTCTCAAGTTGGCGAGTGCTAGCACGCGGAGCCGTCTCGCAAGCACCCGCGTGCTAGCACTCGCCAACTTGAGAAAGGTCGCCGAATGCGACCGAAACTATAGTCGTTACGACTATCCCCACACGTGAGTTCAGTCCCGTTATATATAGTATAAAATGCTTGTGTGAAAACCACGTTAATTTCCATTTAAATTAAGATTAGTAATTTAAAATTAAGTTTAAGAAAAATAGTAGGTAAAAGGAAAATATAATTTTCCACGTGAATATCTTTAAAAAACTAAACTTAGGCACGTAACGCGCAAGTTGTTATTAAAATACCTACTTTATTTAACTGTGTAAATGTTATACACCTTTCATTTATTGTCAGAAAAATAAAACACAAACTCAAAAGGTCAAAAAATTTTGATGTTTAATACAACAAAATCGGACAAAGAATAAATTTCTTAAAATTATATTTTAACATTGTTTTTTCATAACAAATGGCCTTGAAAAAAAACTTATTATGCTACGTTGACAGTTAAAGACGCGATAAGGCAAAAGACCTCGCCATAGAATTATAATAATAATTAATAACATAATTACGACTTACATACTAAAAAACGGGGTATATTTACAGGGTTTTCCAGAAAAGGTGTGCTAAGCCGGAAGCAGGTGATTCAGATCATCATTACATCAACTTTTATTAAGGGCCCGACCAATAATTAGAGAAAAAACAATAATTTCACACATTTTGTCTATTTTGAGTTGCAATGTTGTATAGGACAGCAATTTTTTTTTTATCGAATTCTGTATTAGCCCCATAATAGTAAAAGTTGTTCATAATCGGCCCCCTTTTGGCTTTTTACACCCTTTCTAAATAACCGTGTTTATATTTCAATAATAAGTCATTATTACTTATTTTACTGTTAAATAATATTAATACACAGATCTTAGGCATAAAAAATATTTAAAGGAGATTGTTGACTTTTCTTCGGGTACTGGGCCTTTTCAGTTTTTTATTGTACAATCTTGCCATTGATGATTTTATTTATTTTACTAATTCATAAGCTTTTTGCATTGTTAAAATGGCGATTTGACGTGTATTTTATAAATCATAACCTAAGATCTGCCTGTGTATATAAGTATTAAGTATAGCACGTGGTGTATTAAAATGTATAAGTATTTAATAAAAATTGGTCCCGATGTTATTTGTGACATTTTGTTTAAGGAATGTGTCCACTATATATATAAAATATTATTATTCTACTACATAAATATTATTATGTACTTACTACGGTAAGAAAATATAAGAAGGCACGATGTTTACTCATTTTAAATAGAAAAAAAATTAAATACAAGTCAAGCAAAATATGCGAATTTCTTTTAAGAGGCGAAATTCAAAAAAAAAATGTCAAAATTATTGATTACCTGCTATTTTTCATCCAGTAACTTTTTTCTCGCGTTTATATCAAACGAATAAAATGACTTGAAATTGACATAGAGTATTTCAATTAGACAATTAAGATAAATTTAATAATCTTTCATCTGTTCACATTTTTTTTATTCCGACCAACCTTTAGAAAAAAATACAATGAGTAAATAAACTACTTGACATTTTTTTTGCTGGTTACACAGTAGTTTCGTTGAATTACGCGTGTTTTTTACATGTGGCTTTGAGGCCTCTTCTTCCTGCTGAAGAGGCCTCCAAAAACGCCCTTCTTGTCCTTCTTTTCCTTCGTTACACCGCTCACGGAGAGCTCTGACTCACCAGATGATCTGAAAATAATAAAATGTTTTTTTTTAATTTACTTAAAAATCGATAACACTGCCTATTCATGAATGCTAAATGAGTTTTAGTAAATAAGTAGTTTTTAAATTCCAGAAAACCCAAAATAAAAAAGAATCTCGCGCGCTAACTGAGGACAACCACCTTAAAGCATATATCATGCTTTAAGGTGGTGGTGGTGGTGATGTCAGTAAGCACTAATTTAAAATTTCTAGTTCTTTTTTTTGTTATTTTTTTTATTTCAAATAGGTCGTTTGACTAAACACTGCCTGATGTTAAGCAGATATGAGGTCTAGGATGTAGCACGCTTACCTAGAAGATACCTATTTACTCGAGATTTGAAGACACCTACATTGTACTTTAACGGAAAGACAGACTCAGGCAAAGCGTTCCACATTCTGGCTGTTCGTACGACGAATGTGGACTCAAAACGCTTGGTTCTAACGCGCGGGATGTCCACCATAAAAGGGTGGCGCTTTATAAATAAACTACTATTAAGTTTACTAAAACTCATTCATATTTTCTGATTTTCACCCTATTTTTTTCTGTCGCAGAGAGACTCCAAGCATAGCCCTTTCCATAGCTCGTTGGGCTACTTGGAGCTTATTAATAAGCCCCATAGTAAGAGACCAAAGTTCTGTAGAAAAGCTAAAGTTACCGATATAGCCCAACGGATCGGCAAGTTGAAATGACAGTGGGCAGTATACACAGAGCGGAGGACTGATTACCGATGGGGTTGAAAAGTTCTCAAGCGAAGATCACGTACGCGGCATGCACAGCGTAGGACGTTTACCCACAAGGTGGAAGGATGACTTCATTAATACCGCAGGATCGCAAGCAGCTTCCAACCGATCTTATTGGAGAATCATGGGAGAGGCCAATGTCCAGCAGTGGACGACCTATTGCTGATGGGTGATGTATGGAATTTCAATTCAACGATCGTTTAGCAGATTATTGTTTTTACTATTTAAACATCTCTCTGACACTCATTTGTCGAATAAAATAAACAGAATCTGAAAAGCAGTTCTCACCTGGAGGCCGGTCGCTGGTCAAGCGCGGGGGATCCCCCGCTGCCGGCCACGGACGCGGGCCGCCGCTCCACTCCGCTCCCGCTGCCGCCGTACGCTGCACACAATATACACGTTATTATTGTAACAACACTAGTAAGATATACCAGACTGATTTGATTAATAAAATCCCATCAAATCATAAAAGCCAATTACGAGAGTCAAGTTCAATTTAAAAAAAAATGCGTCGTTGGCGACCTCGCCGATAAAAGTTCTGTGTAGAAAATCTTAAAATTTTAGTAATAAGAACATATGATACAATATTCTAATTTAGGTTAGAATGTTGTATCAACTATCACATGATCTTAGTAAAACAATATCGTATTTCTTGCTGCTACCATAACATTTAATATTTAATTGGTGATATAAATTCTTAAATTTTCACAGACAAATATTTCGCTCAAGGTTTGACTTAGCCAGTCGTATACTTTTATATAGCCAAAAATATACACTCTAAATATATACTCGTTGATGGCTCACAAAGAATCCACAATTTTCAGGAATTACCCAAAATCAATCTGATATATCATGTAGAAGGTAAATGACAACCAAAATATAAATAGTACAATACAACCCAACACCAGAAACAGCACAATATACAGGAAGCAAAACAACAAAACACAACAACACATTTTTCCTTGATATAGATAACAGATACAAAATAAAATACATTTTTGACTAACAGAAACAGAGGCGTGAAAATTTCAGAAAAATATATAGAAACATTTTAAACATAATAATAAATATCTAATAACCAATTCTTTTTTACAGATACCAAAAATAAAATAATTTCCATAGATTTTAATACTACGAAGAATAACATATATTACATAAATTTCTGAAATGTACTCGTACTTATGCCAAAAATTTTAAACTCCTTTATGATTTTACAGTTTATTTTACCATAATAAAATACTATAATAGGAACATCACATAAAAAGCAATGATACACGAAGATTACAGAGAATGCAATAGATGAGGTGGTATAAAATTGCACGAAACACGCAAATATCGAAAAACATGCAAAATTTCGAACAATGCTTCGACATAACACACTGACAAAAATCTTGACGGATGTTACCAAGAGAACAAATAAAAAGAAGTAAAACAGAAAGCAACTCATATTTCATCAATAAAATAGTTTTGAATTTACTAGTATTGAAATACATCTTAGACTTTTGTCAGTGGAAAAAAAGCTTGCGCAGACAACATGATTTTCATAAATTTCAATCATAATAAACACCTTTTAAAGTAATGTGAACCCCGAAATCGCAAAATATGCTCTTCCATACATTTCGACGAGTGTAGAAATTTTTTTGTATGAAATAACAGTTTTTTTTGCCATTTTAAGGTAGCTCCGATAGTAAAAGTTGTTCGTAATGATACACATAAAAATACTAAATGTAGTAAAAATAGTAGTATTTGGACGAAATTACGATGTCTACGAAAACTTCGAACCCAAAAAAGCGAAGCTACATAAATACAACATACAAACAACATATACACATACATTGAACGCGGTGAAGTACATATAATAGATGACTGGATCCTGAAGGCGTGTTCAAAGTAAAAAACGTAAAGAATTTTTTTTTTTACAATATTACCGATTAATAAATAGTAAAGTATACAATTTGCTAAATAAGCGTAAAAGGAATATTAAATAAAGGACCTTCGAGACTGACAGATCACTTGTTTATTTTTTTTCTATTAAGTACTTACACGTTACTATACAATTATAATATTTTTAGAATAATAAATTGCAAAGATTACTAAACGGAAACTAAGCGCTACAGTATTTTTTTTCTGGTAATACATAAAATAAAGTTTCATAATTTTTAGTGCAATCAATTCACGTATAAAGCAATACGCAAAATAAGTGTCACTTTATTTCAATTTTGACATCACTAAAATGCATGCTTTCACTTATTTGTTCCTACAGCAAAAGCACGAGATTTAATTTAGTTGGTAGATATTGGAATCCAAATGTCTATTTGAAGTGACAAAAGATCTATTTAATTTTTAAAGCATTGATATTGTAAATCAGAAACAGTTTCGTTTCGACAGTCTCGGAGGTGCTTTATAGATACAAGCTTAGGCGTTTTCTACAGCAAGCTAAAATAAAATAAAAAAAATAACTACGAAGTATACATTTTAAGCTAAGCGTAAGTAAAGTAAACGAAATAATTAAAAATAACAACATATATATATTTCACAAAGCTTAGACTTATTATTAGCCCGCGTATCTATGGAATAGTATCTAATCTCCTTTTAAAGTATCCTGGATTTTTCTCTAGACGAAGGACATTTTCTAGGATATCATCGTAATCATCATTATGACCAACGTAGTTATAATTACTATGGGAAAAATCCCAAATAATGAGCTGTTTCACACAAAAAGATTATTGAGTCTTTACAAAACATATCTCGTCGTTTTCTTTTATAATTTTAGACACTAGGACAAGGCTTTTTTGAACAAAAGAGATTCGATACTAAAAATCTTGATCCGTTAAGAATATCCAAAGTACAAATGCTACATATTTTAAAGCTAGAGTAAGAAATATCCCAAAATACAATCTTTATAAGAATAAGTTTCGAGCGGTGAATTGCATAAAACACTAAAACTCAACTAGTGGTTAGTGCTACATTATAATATGACAAGTTGGTGACATCACGCTGAATAAAAAAGAACAACTTATTAACAAGATAATTTTAGTGAAAGTTTTTTACACTTTTTGATATTATACGGTTTAAATAAAACAAATTGGACAAAACAAGAGGTATTTTTTACATCCGCAAAATAAATTCACTCGCACGTGGGACAGATATGTTAATTAGCGTAAGCTTTTCGAGGGCAGGCTATTCAGTAGATTATTAAACCCTAATACAGTAGGGATACATACATGACAAAAAAGTCATAGTTATTATTTTAATGTAAGTTCTAAATAGCTCATTGATACGAGGCCAGGATTTGAACCCACGATCTCACGATTGTAAGCCGAGTGTTGGTACGTGCTACCACTAGACCACCAGGGCTTATTTTTTTTAATAAGTTGATACTCATGACAACCGTGACAGTATCACTGACACGATTTAGTTCAAGTTCTCAATCTTACTTATAAGTTAAACGCCAAAGTTTGTGAGTGTATGGATGTTTGTTACTCTTTCACGCAAAAACTACTGAACGGATTGAGATGAAACTTTGGAATAATAATGCTTATACATCAGAATAACACAAATGCTATAATTTAGAATTTATATTATTATATTTAAATGGCTATATATGGCTATATTTTTATTAGAAACGAAGTTCACCCGGTCAACTAGTAATCACCATCCCGTGATGTCACCAACGTCAATTCCAACAAAATCCATCCACCAAATATGACAACTAACCGACGTCGCCCGTAGAATAGTACGTGGTCTCCACATTCTGATAATTGTTATTCTGTCTCTCGTGCCAGGAACTCGAGTTCCTGTTAACATCCCTGCCTTGGCCCATTCTCTGCTGGTAGCTGTTAACCAACGCTGTCACGGACTTTTCAGCTTGATTTGACCCGCGTTCGGGTAATTTCGGCCCGCGTTCGGGTACGATCGGGCCTCTTTCGGGCAAGTTCGGCCCGGGAATATTTCGCTCGGTTATAGTCGTCATGCGTTCGGAGTAGAAGCGTTCAGATCGCTCGGGCAAGTTCGGGCCGCGTTCGGGCAACACCGGCGGCCGTTCGGGCACGATCGGGGGTCCGGGCGGGAGTGGGGGTAGGCCACCGTCCGCTGATTGGTTAATGAAGGGGTGAGATATTGGACGGTTGTGTAATTCTGGTACATGGTTCAAGGAATTTTTACATGTTTTGGTCAGGTTATAAGAATAGAATAAGTTTAGTGAGGTTATAAATGCTGTACTGAACTGAAATGAGAGCATTGCAACCTATCAATGTGAGAAACTTTTACTGTAAGACCAATCTTAAAATTTAATCACAAAAATCAACATAATACCAAAAGTCGATCTTTGAATAAATTGGTGCCACAGCTGCCATTTTTTTCGATTATAGGTTTGCTCCCATAGATAAAATTGTCCATAAGTATAAGAACACAATGATCTCTTTTCGGCTTAATACAGGGCCCGATCATAATCACGTCCTTTAAACATCGGTAACTACGTAAAAAACAAAGTATACCAAATTCTTCGATCTCCTTTATGCGATTTCATAGTTTCGAGTTTAATTACCAGAATTACACAAATCCATTACAGCAAAAAACATAACACAATAATTCAACAAAAAAAAACAACATTCACAAATGAAGAAATAGATATCACAAAATCCCAGATGTAAATTATAATTTTTACAATACAAAAAAGAACGAAAAACAAAATCGATGGAAAAAACATCGGGCCCTTTATTTTAATATGAAAAATATACTTTTAAAATTATTTGAATGTTTTCCAGCACCCCTAAAGCCGGGGCCATACATTGGCTATGTTGGCTAAAAACTGTAGTCTTGGTTCCAACACTCCAATGTGTGGATCGATCTTGGACTGACCTTGGACGCAAACCGAACCAAAATAATTGAATCTGATTAGCCGCGTACCCACCTAGCGCACAGGCTCGCGCGGCAGCCTCGGTGTCCAGATCGCGAGCGATGGCTCCCGCGGCAGCCTCAGTAGTTTTGTTCAATTTACACGAGGCCGCCTCGCGAGGCAGGCTGAGCCATCATAAGTCCGCGATTATTCGAAATGGACAGTCGTGTAATCTCAGCTGCAGCTATTTTCCTAGCTGCTTATTGTTTAAAAAATTGAAAACTGTCACGTATCAAGGAAAAACCTAGCCGCTTCTGGATTAGAAAAAATTATGAGCGTCTGCCCATTATATCAATATTATAGATAGAGACAAACACGGTAATGGACCAAACTCGAAGTAGTTTCGCGCGCGAGCCAGAACATAACCGTTCCCACCTAACACACAGCGCTCACTGAGGCACCTTTGAGCGCGTCAAGTTTACCGACAACAGATGGCTCGGGGCCGAGCCGTGCTCGGCCGAGCAAACGCGCGCCCGAGGCAGCCCGAGGCACGTCTACACCAGCCGAGGCATTTGGCTCGCGAGGCTGCCGCGCGAGCCTGTGCGCTAGGTGGGTACGCGGCTATTAGCTATTGGGTCTAATTCGTAGCTTGGACGCAAGTCGCCGTCCAATGTGTGGCCCAACATGGCAATTATATAGTTTTTCATCCAAAGTATGGATTGACATTGACACTATGCTATAAGGTTCAAAATATAAGCTCTGCCTTGGTTTGTCCGCCATATTGCTGAGACACTATTATAAACTATTATTTCATTCGATCAGTAGTTTTAGTGTTACTTGTGTCAAGTTATGTCGTTGATTACATGGGAGCGTCAGTGCGTTTTCGACGCCATCTTACTATGATCATGGCTTACAATGTTGCCACCTTAGAGTATTTCTAAGCCTTGAAAAGAAAACAAAGTAAGTAAGAATTGACATAGAAAACTAACATTAATAGTGGATAAAATTGTATTATCTCTTTGCCATGCTAGGGGTGCTGGGGATCTATTTCTGAGTTTCGAACGACTAGGAACGTGTACGTAATTTTGACAGTGACAGATCAATAACTATTAGCCATATTTGTTTTGTTTTTTTTTTAATTAACGTTCCATTTCACGATTTCTCCTTTTGCAGTTTACGGTTTGTTTTAAAATAGCCGTTGTAAAAAAATAATTTAAAATACATTTCGTAAAAAAAGTCGTCCGTAAATGTCGTCCGAGCCATACGAAGGTCAAAAATAGAGCCTCTGAAAGGTTACTTTTTTCTATGTTTTTTATAAACATCTTACGAATAAACAATATATAGGTAGGCACAAGAAATACCTGTTTGTTGCGAGCGTATGAACTCTGCGTTGATATCCCGGCCGTTGGAGAAACGAGAGCGGCCCCACGACGCGCTCGTCGACTCCGCTTGATTCCTACAAACAAACAATGCACAATATATGTATTACCAAGATACATTTTAGATTTTTTTTTTATTTCGATTAGGTTCGCGTTTGACTACACACTGCCTGATGTTGAGCAGATGTGCGGTCTAGGGTGTAGCACGCTTACCTAGAAGATACCTATATACTCGGGATTTAAAGACACTCACGTTGTACTTTAACGGGAAGACAGACCCAGGCAAAGCGTTCCACATTCCGACTGTTCGTATGAGGAATGAGGATTCGAAACGCTTGGTTCTAACGCGCGGAATGTCCACCATAAAAGGGTGGCGCTGTGGTCGCGTCCGTCTAGCCGTGCGATAGAAGAAAGGGGCAGGGGGGACCAGGTTGTGCAACTCCTGGGCGCACTCTCCGAAGTGTATCCGGTAAAAGGCTCACTACGCTTAGATGTTTTAAACGTGGTCTCTAACTATGATGGGCCTTATTAATAAGCTCCAAGTAGACTGACGAGCTATGGAGAGGGCTATGCTCGGAGTCTCTCTGCGAGATCGAATCAGGAATGAGGAAATTCGCAGAAGAACCAAAGTTACCGACATAACCCAGCGGATTGGCAAGTAGAAGTGGCAGTCGGCAGCGCACATAGCGGCCTATGACCGATGGGGTTGAAAAGTTCTCGAGTGGAGACCACGTAACAGCACACGCAGCGTAGGACGTACACCCACAAGGTGGACGGATGACCTCATTAAGACCGCAGGATCGCGCTGGATGCAAGCTGCTACCAATCGGTCGTATTGGAGATCTATAGGGGAGGCCTATGTCCAGCAGTGGACGTCCTTTGGCTGGTGAATAGATGGATGATGAATTTTAGATGTTAGTTTTTTTTACAGGGTCATAGGTATTAAGCGCAAAACCTTTTAAGGACGGGTCTAGTACATCTAGGCAAACAACTATTGTACTATATCGTATGAAAATTCTCAAAAAAATATCGCTTCTCCATACATTTTGCCGCGTTGACGAACTGTTTCTATGAAAAAGCTGATTTTTACTTCGCGATTTTCCAAAAGTCCTAGAACAAAAGTTGTTTGTCGATATTTACGCAAAAAACAAAGAAACCAAAAGTATACCAAATTCTTCAATCTCCTTTTATGCAATTTCATATTTCCCCCCCTTAAAAGGTTTTGCGTTTAATACCTATGACCCTGTACAAACAGGGTTACCTTGCCCTGTACTAAGCTTCACGGGGGTGATTAAGACCATCATTATGAACAACTTTTACTACGGGGACAACAGGAAATTCAAGAAAAAACATTAATCAACTGTTCTACAACGTGTAACGGAAAGGCTGTATACATAAAAAGTGGGTTGATACTATACCTTATATAGATGCTGTATTCGAAATTCCGAGCCAAAATAGCGACATTCACTTTAAAAAAAAAATTAAATATGACTGACTAGAAAAAAAAAGGATAGCAGTTCAAGGAGGTGTGGTCTGATTTTGATGGGCAAGGTCGTGTTATTGACCTCACAGCTGTTTAGTGTGATAGTGCTGTGCAAATGTGAATTAGTCATAAAAATTACTAGTTTTTCAAAAAAAGATTAAAAATCAGCAAACGAACTGACACGGCTAAACATGCCCCATCTAGTTTGTTGCCGTTATCTGATTTGGTACTTTCAGTATGTATACAGTCTTTCCGTTACACGTTGTATACAAAATCGCAACTCGGAATTGACAAAATGTATGAAACAGCTAATTTTATCTCGAATTTTGGGTTGAGCCCCATAGTAAAAGTTGTTCATAATGATGGTTTTAACCACCCCCTTTCGGCTTAGTATACGGTAAGCAGATAACCCTGTATACTTAAATAGAAAACGTAGTTTCTCATAACACATTTCTTGTATCTTCAATATCGCCCAAAATGTCGCTTGGCAAAACCCGAACCATACAACTTGGCGGCTGTGACTGCCACAACCTGCGGATAACTCTGTACTGTACCAGCCTTTTTAATACTCCACTGCAGGACGTAGGCCTACCCACGAAGGGTGATAGGTGGCGGATAGCTCAATACTAACTAAAACTCACCGAGAATAGGCTATTTGACAACATAGAAAATATACTATTGATTGAGGTAATCCTTAAAGATAATAGCCTGAAAAAGACATATTTCACTTTATTTAAACTAAAATATGTCTAATTTTCGCTTATCGCACGAAATAAAATACGATATTATTTTGATATTTTATCTGTGACGTAAACGCTCTAAGAAGGGCGGCAACTCTGGTGACGTCACATGATAGTAAACAAGAATTTCTCGATTGACTGTTGTTTGTGTAATTTGTGTTTTGTGACTTCGGAGTCATATTACAGGATCTGTAAGTTACTTTTAAAGTATTTTTTGTCAATTTTTAGATTGGAACTACCGTATTTACTGGTATTTACTAAACTTATTTACTAGTGTATGACGTCAAAGACCAGCGCCATTATAGAATGTCGTTTTTGGTGGGATCTTGAATGTCTATTCTTTAACACAGATTTTCATTGTTAATACAGTAGATCTCTCGGAAATATAAATGTAGTGTGCTTATTATGTACTAACGGAAAATTTTAAATGATTTCCAAAAACTAGTCAAATACCCTATTGGGTTTTCCGTAGCTTGTAGCTAACTCCACAACCGCCAAGCAGTGTGATTCGCCCTCTAACTTGACGATGATGATTACCTGAGCACTACATCAGCATCGTCGTCCTGCGGCGGTTGCCGCGGCGGTAAAGATGGCAGCACTGCTGACTCTGCAAGCAAACAGGAAAAGAACATCTTCAAACAATGGATTTATTATATAAACAGGATTGAGTACTGGCAAAGAAAAACGTGCCGACAAGGATACCACATCAGATGATTGTGTCTCTTTTCCAAGTAGGATGACCAAAACATCTCGATCATCTCGGGATACAAAAGGTGACGTCCACGAGTGGTATATTATTCAGAGAAAAATCAAACCAAGGTGATAAATACATCATTTGAAACCTTGTTATATGGGCTTCTTAAAAATATTTAATTTAAATTTTTTCACCCCTCCGATTTTTTTTAAATGCGAAAAATAAAATGTATGAAAAATAACAATACAGCTTATTATTTTTTCTAGTTTAGCAGTAATAAAGTAGTTCTATAGTTATTTTACTTGCATTTGTAGCCGATTCTTCCACATTCATCTCTTAATTTGCTAAAATTAAAAATGATAACCTACCAGTGTGACTAGTTAGTAGGTACAATGTGACTAAAAATCACTTAAAAAGTGTGTCTAATTGGTAAAAATGCTTTTATTTAATAATTTGGAGGTTACTTAATCGGGGTTGATAGAGATAAACTTCCTATTGAGCCAAATATATTTATTTTTACTAATAAATTCAAAATTAATTTAAAAAAAATCGGAGGGCTCTTTTTTGTTTTTACTGTAGTAATAGACTCAGAAAAATATGAACTTTCTCGAAATGTAACGAGTGTTGTGGTTAGAATTTTTGATTATTATTATACCAGCCTCCATACATTTTGTGGACATGTCCTTTCTTTGGAATGTAACTGCACGCAGGAATCGCAGTTATCTTATCTTACCCCTAACTCGGCCTCCTTTGTCATCGTCGTCGTTTTAGCAATAGGACGCCTACTGCTGGGCATAGGCCTTCCCTTAAGATCTCTATAAAACCAATCCCCATAAAAGCAATGGTCTAGAATTAATATATACGGAGATAATTCAGTTTCAAGTTTGACAGATGTCATCGGAAATGTAGATCTCGAAGAGTTCTTTCACCTTTCTTAAGACAGCAATGGCCTAGAATTGATAATGAGGGAGATGAACCACTTTTAAGTTTGACAGCTGTCATCGGATATGTAGATCTCGATGAGTTCCTTCACTTTTGTGATGAAAGTAATGGTCTGGAATCCATATTTACGGTGATGTGGTAAACAACGTTTAAGTTTCATAGATGTAATCTTGACACATATTATATCACGCAACCCGTGTCAGTACTTAACAACGAAAAGCTTTTTCACGAAAGACTTTTTCACGAAAAACTTTGTCACAAATAGACTTTATCACGAAAAGACCTTATCACGAAAAATCTTAATCACGAAATCTTTTCCACGAATAGACTTTGTCACGAAAAATCTTAATAGACTTTAATACGAAAAGTCACAATCATTTTTAGGCTTTCGTAGTAAACAAGGCATCCACTTTGAAATAAAAAATGGCGGACTCACTTATTTGAAAAAGTCGTCATGGGTGTCGTGTTTCATTATTTTCGATTATAGATTTCAAAAATGGCATCTATTTTGTAATTAAAGATGGCAGACGTCAGTTTTCCAAAAAGTCGTCATGGGTGTCGATTTCTAGGTTTTTAGGGGTGTAGATTTCAAAAGTGGCATCCATTTTGAAGTATTTATCGCCATCTTTAATTCCAAAATGAATGCCAATTTTGAAATATACACCGCCAATTCTCAAAAACGACACCCATGACGACTTTTTCAAAAAAGCAACATCCGCCATCTCTTATTCCAAAATAGATGCCATTTTTTAAATCTACACCTCCGTGGCCCGGCACCGGGCCAAGTCACCGGGTCAGATGGGATACGCCCGAAAACTAACCCCATGACGACTTTTTCAAAAAAGTGACGTCCACCATCTTTAATTCCAAAATGGATCCTAGTTTTGAAATCTACACCCCCAAAAACCTACTAAACGACACCCATGACGACTTTTTGCAAAAAGTGACATCCGCCATCTTTAAGTTCAAAATGGATGCCATTTTTGAAACCTACACCCCCAAAAACCTCGAAAATTACACCCATGACGACTTTTTCAAAAAAGTGACGTCCTACATCTTTAATTTAAAAATGGATGCCATTTTTGAAATCTACACCCCCAAAAACCTCGAAAATTACACCCATGACGACTTTTAAAAAAAAGATATCTTTAATTCCAAAATGGATTTTAAAATCTACACCCCCAAAAACCTCGAAAACTACTCCCATGACTTTTTCAAAAAACTGACGTCCGCCATCTTCAATTCCAAAATGGATGCCAATTTTGAAATCTCGCTCGCTGGCTGTTCCTGTGCTCCAGTAGGATGACCGCCCGAGTGAGACGTCGCGGCTATCTCGCTCACTCACCGATATTCCTGTCCTTGTCTGTCCTCTCAGGCGTGTGCGAGGCGCGCTGGCTGTTCCTGTGCTCCAGTAGTATTTCCGCCTGAGTGCGACGTCTCGTTTCCGGCGACGAAGCAGCTGATGATGATGATGACGCGTTCCTGTACCACAGATAATACAAATTACAGCTGATGTTATCACATCAATCTCAAAAGACATTGACTGCCTCGGTGGCTGAGTGGTTAGTGACCCTGACTCCTGGATCAACGAGCCGTGGGTTCGATCCCAACCCAGAGCAAGCATTTTTGTGGTAGCATATAGGTGTTTGCTCTGTGTCTGGATGTTATTTAGTTCTTATCTACATAAGTATGTATTTAAAATATGTATTTAGTATATCAGTCTCAGGCAGCCATATCACAAGCTTTGCTTACTTTGGGTTCAGAGGCCGTGTGTAAGATGTCCCTTAACATTTAAAAAAAAAATGAATCGATGTATAAAATTTTATTTTCAAAAACCACTCAACCGATTTCATCTGCTGACTGCAAGCTGCTTCCAAGCAGTCTTGTTCGAAATATATAGAGGAGGACTATGTCTAGTGGTTGATACGTTCTTTGGCTGAAATTATGATATATTTGGATAAATGAGGAGTGATACTTACTAAGTAAAGTGATACTTACTGAGCGAAGTGATACTTACTAAGTAAAGTGATACTTACTGAGCGAAGTGATACTTACTAAGTAAAGTGATACTTACTAAGTAAAGTGATACTTACTGAGCGAAGTGATACTTACTGACTGAAGTGATATTTACTGAGTGAGGTGATACTTACTGAGTGAGGTGATAATTACTGAATGAAGTGATTCTTACTGAGTGATGTGATACTTGCTGAATGAAGTGATATTTACTGAGTGAGGTGATACTTACTGAATGAAGTGATACTTACTTAGTGAAGTGATACTTACTCAGTGAAGTGATACTTACTGAGTGGAGTGATACTTACTGAGTGGACTGATATTTACTGAGTAAAGTGATACTTACTGAGTGAAGTGATACTTACTGAGTGAAGTGATACTTGCTGAGTGAAGTGATTCTTACTGAGTGAAGTGATACTTACTGAGTGAGTCGTCTCCTGAGCTCCGCGGTAGGGGAATCCCCGGCTGCGCTGTATGGGGTGAGCTGCAGCTCGGGAGGTAGATTGGCATGGAAAGAGATTTTCGCCACCCATTCCTGAAAAACAATATTTATTTTAACTAACTAACTATTATAAAACGCCAATTTCTAATGAAACAACCGAAATATCAATAAAAGAAAGGGAAACAAAATCAGCAACGAAATATTGGATTTTGACCTTATTACACAAATAAATTCTATAATATTTTAAATTAAATAATATAATAAGCAAAATTTATAAAATTAGAAAACACAGCAACAAAAAGATTAAGAAAATTGTTTTGTCATGGCTCAGTAATTCTGACTACAATGGGATTACGGATTTGTTATTTGACTTTCAAATTAGCTAACTAAACACACACACACACACACACACACACACACACACACACACACACACACACACACACACATACAAACACGTGTAACGCTGCAAACCTCGACTCTCATTAGATCTCGTGTATTGCAGAGTACACACATGCAAACATACACTCACACACACACATCATTGTGCACAAAAAATTAATGTTTCAATTTGTATAATTATACAGGGTTTCAGGTTAAGTCGACCTATTCCCGTTAAGGGTGTGTAGTTTACTTTGTTTTTGTGTGATTAAACTATGAAACACACTATCCTAAATTTAAAGAAAATACAGGTATTAGTAATTGTTTTTAAAAAAAAATACCCAATTTTCGGCTATCAGCTCTGATATTTTGAAACGTGTACCTAAGTCGTATTACTAATTATTATTTGATTTTTACATGTAAAATAATATTTTATCGCCTCACTACCCAATATTGTCCGTAAAATGAACCTTTTATAAAAAGGATTTGAATTGAAATATCTCGAAAACGGCGAGATTTAGGATATGGTGTTTCATAGTCAAATCAGTTAGAAACGTAGTAAACTACACACGCATCACGGGAATAGGTCGACTTAGCCTGTAACCCTGTATACTTATATACATAATACGAACTACACAATATTAAAAATCAGCTGTTCCATACATTTAGTCGCGGGTGAACGATATTTTTCTATGGAACAACAATTTTCTTACTGACAAACTTATTTTCTGAGTATGGTGTTAGTAGTACGGCCACAAGCCTAGAGGAGTTCGTTGTGTTGTGTTGGCAACACTTCAACGTCCGACACCACGAAGGACAGACGCGTCCCTGGTGTGCGCCTGAGTCTATCTACGAGAGCGGATGCTTATTCCCGCATCTGCGCACGCGCTGGTTTAGTTTTTCTGGAGTTAGATTTGTTGCTGGAGAAAAGGCAACCACCAACGACCTATGGAACCTTCGAAGCGAGCGAGAAGACAACAATCTACCACACAGACCCGAGAACAGGAACAGCTTCCTCAGCACGAGGAGCCTCAAGGTGAGTGGCTGTCTCCACGCCAGTAAACTTTGAAATTAGCCCCATTTTCAAAATCGGCTGAGCCATTTTTGATAAATCAACAATAATGTGAAATATGCTACATCGATCCATGCGAAATATTGGCGAATTATGTACACGGTTGAAATTGGTCTTGACATTTTTTGCTAAAGAATAATTATTGCGTTTGAAATTATTGCTACAATATTTAAGTATCGTTTCCCATTAAACTGAGGCTCATATTTTGTGGCGCACTTACTACTACTTTTGTTAGGATATTTTATTGAGATTTTATTAGAAGTATCTTTTGCAAAAAAACAACTTCAACCGTGTACAGAATTCGCGAATATTCCGCACGGATCGATGTAACCTTTTTCACAATATTGTTGATTTATCGAAAATGGTTAAGCCAATTTAGATAAACTTTAAATGGGACCAATTCCGAAGTATACTCTTTTCAATAAAAAAATAATAATTGAAATCAGACCACTATGTAAAAAGTTATGCGTCGTTAATCGTTATACATAAAAAAAAATATACGCGTCGAATTGAGTGCCTCCTCCGTTTCGCCGGTCAAAAACTGGTAGGTAAACCGATATAAACATAAGCCAAAATCAAAATATGTATAACGCGGGCGAATCCGCGTGTAAATGCTAGTATACCATGTATGGACGTGTCCTAAACCTCTTTAATATTCCCACAATGTAAAATGGCCGCCACCGCGCTCAGTCGATAGTTACAGAAAGTATCGGTAGATGGCGCGCATCTTTGGCACGAAATTCCTGAAACGCGCAAACGCTTGTCTCGCAACAATCGAGGGAGTTATCTCAGTTTATAATATACCATTTGTGTGCAGTTATACATTTTCTAAAACGTATTTTAATTTTTTGAAATCGCCAGATCTAGTGCTAGTCAGTGCTTGTGGCGTCTAATGGTTGTAGGGTAGTAGCCATGGGTAACTCAACTGATCTGCGCGAGCCGCGGTTCACGGCTCAGCTCAACCAGCTGAGCCGGAGCTGTGAACCGTCTCACAGATCAGATCACCACAGTACAACAGAACTCGATTCTAAGTATGTAGGCACTTTAGCTCGCATGAAATATATGCGTGGATTGACTCAAGTGAGTCGTTTGTGAATGACAATGTAAACTGTGGAGATACATTATCCCGTTCATATAAGTAGTTGGTTTGCTTATTGTTACACCTTTATGCTTGTAATGCGAGTTTCATGTGATACTAGATAAAGGTGATTGAATCAATTGAATGTACCCTGTTTGGGGAATAGTATTTGTAGTAGTGTACTGTTGTTTGAAAATAAATAATTTTGAATTGAATAGGTAGGTACCTATACTTATACTTTACCCATACTTCATTAAAAAATTGAGATTTTTTTTTATTAAATGTGTACTTTCCTAAATGTACTAGGTAGTAGTTCTTCGAACATTAGATCTTGCGAAACCAGCTCAAAGAACAAATTTGTCGAAAGTTAAAAATCACAAAAAAAAAAAGGTTGAAAAGGTTACGAAACCTCCCATTTATCCTTATGTATATTGTATATTTATTATAATGTATATACTCGAAAATGCACTTTCTTTATTTGTGAATAAAGTCCATTTTCGAGTAACCTGTTCGAGTAACAGTTGCACATTTAAAAACATTAATTTCACGTTACTTAATTCTTTCAAACAAGAAAATATCGTCCTATTTTGAAGTCGGTAAAAAGCAGCGCGTACGGACAGGTCATCATCGTCATTTCAGCCATCGGACGTCTTCAGCTGAACATAGGCCTCTCCTATAGATCTCAAATAAGACCGGTTGGAAGAGGCAAGCATCCAGCGCAATCTTGCGGTCTCACTGAGGTCCTGATGTCATCTGTCTACGATTCATCTAGAACTTTTCGCGGACAGGTTAGTACCTACGCGCGAATAATAAAATTATTCGACATCGACCTTCGGAGATTGTCGGCTGGTTTCGGTTTTGTAGAGCGTTATCCCTGTCACACGCACCATATCTAGTTAAACCTTTACTATGGTTGCCATTGTAACACTCTCCTTCTCTTTCTATGTTTCTCCGTTTCGTTCACGCACGGCATAGGTTCGTAAAGAAGTTGAAAGATCGTGTCGCGTCGGTCGCGTCGCATCGCAAATAAACAGTGAATGAACCGCAAGGCACGATTGAGCTGCCTGATCTGGAGTTGAACCGTGAGCTGTTGAGCCGTACTGGTGTGATCTGATCTGTTGAGCCGGTTCAGATCTGAGTTACACACGACTATAGGGTAGGAAAGCCTGATACGGGTCGTGACGTGCCATACCAGTCAGCGGATGAGTAAACGTTCTGCTATTGAAATCCGATCAGTTAATAGGTACTGTATAATGTATTTATGACAAGGTATTACATTATTGTTGAGTTTTATAGAACGACTTTAGCCGATTTCGATTAAGTTTAAATAATGAGACCAACAAATTTTGTTCTGCGATTTTTTTTATAACTAAAAACAAATCAGCTGTTCCATACATTTGGTCGCGGGTGAACGATATTTTTCTATGGAACACCAATTTTTTTTGAGTTTTGACAAAAGTTGTTAGTTTTGATGTACAGAATAAGCCCCTAAAAGGATGCAAATTGATTAGATATAACCCTGTACATAGAACCTCTCCCTTTTTGGAAGTCGGTTAAAAAATCAAATCCTAATGAAATATCATCGACGACAAAAAAGTTGTATAAATCGAACCTGTGAACCAAGTTATGTCGATTCGTTGAAAATTGCAATCTGTACAGGAAAATCAACGTCCGGACAGACGAAAGCAAAATCGTTGAGTTAAAACGGAATCCTGTTCCACTTCGGTCAGTAAGGAGCACAATACTACCGTCCACAAGTTATAACACCGTTAAGCCTTTATTGGCTGCGGGGCGCGCGGTCGCAGCGGTCGCCGCGGCAGTCGGTGCCCAATGCCTACGACTATAGATAAGAACCTGTTCCGTCGTGGGTACCTACCGACAGCTGATCTGTGCGTTCGCGCGTTGTTTGCTATGTTGAATTGGTTCTTTGTTATCATTTAAAATGTATTTGATGATCTTTTTGTACGTTTATCTGCACTGATATGTATATATATTTATTTATGCATGAAAATGTATTTTGTAGCACAGAATATTTAATACTGTTATTATAAGAGAACTAGATTGTCTAGACAAACCTAATCTAGGTTTTAAGACAATGTATGAACGAGTTATCTATCATTAAACGATATCATTGAACGAGTTATCTATCATTGTAATTTATCTAATAAATAAATAAAAAAAAAGCCACAGGGGGTCATTTTTCACTCTTAAACACATTCTTATAGATATTAAAATTATCTATCGGTCACTGTAAGAATTATTTTTAAATCGTTTATAGTTTAGAAGATAGAAATTGTGAAAACACCGCTATTGACATTCTTATTTCTACTTTACAAGTCAATAAAGTCGTCATCCAACAAAACATAACTTAAATACCGCTATGATCCCATAATTATTTGAAAACATCATTATTCTACAAATAATAGCTTACCTTTAAAGCCATTTTTTCAAATAATTGTCTAAATCATAGTGGAAATACTTTATCTGTCTAGTCTCGCGTTTTTCGCTGATACCCAAAAATTTGGTTTTGTGGTTTAACGGCTTTTTAGGTTATAGACGGCAGAATAGCGCTCATAGCGTAGTTTGACTAGGTGTTCGTTAGCGATCATCGAAGTTAAGCAACGTTCAGCGCGGCCAGTCTTCGGATGGGCATTTACAACTGCGCGCTTTTTTTTTTTTGGAATAATGACTTGAGAGCTGTTGGCCTCTGAGGCCTTTACAGCTTACCGGACATGGGCGAGCGCGGAAGGCGGCTGAACTCGGCTTGGGCCGTCACCCGGCGGGGGAGATCAGACTTGCCCGGGCACCCCAGAAGGGGTATGCCCTGTGGCCCTAATGGGTCAAACTGGTTGACTATTTGGAGAGAATCTAACCGATCTTCTAACAGATCCTGAGGGCCCTCGACCTCGCCGGCGGGGTCGGTGTAGTCGGTGTGCCTTTGGTACCGGCGTTGAATGATAACTGCACTCTTGAATAGGTACAAATGTTGCGATTTATTTCCGCGTAGGTCTAACACACAATACAAATATTTACAAATAATCGAAGGAGTAGATGAGTGACAATAGTTCAGTATAAAATATAGGTAAGTCGGACGGCGCGCGAGCGCAACGCAGTACGGACGTTTCTCGACTGCCAGCAGAGGGCGCGACAAGGTCGGCGCGGCTCGCTCGCACCTAACTAAATATGTTATGTGTATAATATTTTATGTTTATATTAATGTAGTTAAATATTATTAATTATATGTAAATAGTATATTATGTAGGTGAGTATATGTGTAATGTATAGTAGTATCCTACTACTATACCAAATACAGAATACTTCCTGTTGCAGGGAGCTGTCGGATCGGGTGACCCCAGCGCCGCAGAGGTGACTACGGCGATGGGGTCATCCGGGTCGCCCAGGAGATGTTTGGGGCGGTGACGAAGAGGAGGTGGGTGTGTAGTGTCTGGCGTGTAGTCCGAGGCTTGGACTACGCGGTTGGGGTGATGAGGAGCCCTATCAAAGTAGCGGCGAGAGGTGTACTTGATGTACTGGGTAATGGAGGGGTATACCCTTTCGAACTATAAAATATTGGTGGTGTAAAATTCCGTATATAAATTCCAAAGAACTCATTGGTACGGGACCGAGGATTTGAACCCACGACCTCACGATTGTAAGACGGATGTCACTACCTCTAGACCACCACCGTAGAAGAAATTCGATGGCGTATGTGAATCCACCAACCCGCACTGGGCCAGCGTGGTGGATATGGCCCAATCACCCTTCGTGGGTAGGCCTACGTCCTGCAGTGGCCGACTAAAAAAGGCTGGTGCAGTACACAGGCGACCTCACCTACGACGATCCTCTTTTTACACAAACTCTAAAAGTTCTCAAATACCTAATTAGTTTCTGCTCTTTCCGTTTGTTAAATATGAATCCACCGACCCTCACTGGGCCAACATAGGCAATATGAGCTAATCGCCCGTCAAGGGCAGGCCTATGTTCTTCATGGGACTATTAAAAGCCGGTACAGTACCTGCATGAGCTGTCTGCTAGAGGCAGAGAAGAGATACTCGGCTCCGTCGGCGCAAGCGAGACGGAAGACGTGCGCTCGTTTCGTGTAGTCGCCGGCGGCCTCGCACTTCGCCTGAAACAAAGGTATCATTTAGACACGTTCAAAACTTTGGTATTTTTGTCAATCTACCTTCATTTTACGACAAGTTTCGTTTTAGTTCATCCGGGGGTAGATCGCCCTCAGTTTAACAATACTTGTTGGTTTTATAAATGCCAAATTATCCTAATTTTTACTGTTTTTATTACTGAAGTCGGCCTCGTCCTTGAAGAAGCACAGCAGCTGGTGATACGGCACTCACCAGCAGGATGGCCACAGGAGGCGCGGCGGCCTTGGCGCTGCCGAAGTCGGCATCGTCCTTGAAGAAGCACAGCAGCTGGTGGTACGGCACTCACCAGTAAGATGGCCACAGGAGGCGCGGCGGCCTTGGCGCTGCCGAAGTCGGCCTCGTCCTTTAAGAAGCACAGCAGCTGGTGGTACGGCACTCACCAGTAAGATGGCCACAGGAGGCGCGGCGGCCTTGGCGCTGCCGAAGTCGGCCTCGTCCTTAAAGAAGCACAGCAGCTGGTGGTACGGCACTCACCAGCAGGATGGCCACAGGAGGCGCGGCGGCCTTGGCGCTGCCGAAGTCGGCCTCGTCCTTGAAGAAGCACAGCAGCTGGCGGTACGGCACTCACCAGTAAGATGGCCACAGGAGGCGCGGCGGCCTTGGCGCTGCCGAAGTCGGCCTCGTCCTTAAAGAAGCACAGCAGCTGGTGGTACGGCACTCACCAGCAGGATGGCCACAGGAGGCGCGGCGGCCTTGGCGCTGCCGAAGTCGGCATCGTCCTTGAAGAAGCACAGCAGCTGGTGGTACGGCACTCACCAGTAAGATGGCCACAGGAGGCGCGGCGGCCTTGGCGCTGCCGAAGTCGGCCTCGTCCTTTAAGAAGCACAGCAGCTGGTGGTACGGCACTCACCAGTAAGATGGCCACAGGAGGCGCGGCGGCCTTGGCGCTGCCGAAGTCGGCATCGTCCTTGAAGAAGCACAGCAGCTGGCGGTACGGCACTCACCAGTAAGATGGCCACAGGAGGCGCGGCGGCCTTGGCGCTGCCGAAGTCGGCCTCGTCCTTTAAGAAGCACAGCAGCTGGTGGTACGGCACTCACCAGTAAGATGGCCACAGGAGGCGCGGCGGCCTTGGCGCTGCCGAAGTCGGCCTCGTCCTTAAAGAAGCACAGCAGCTGGTGGTACGGCACTCACCAGCAGGATGGCCACAGGAGGCGCGGCGGCCTTGGCGCTGCCGAAGTCGGCCTCGTCCTTTAAGAAGCACAGCAGCTGGTGGTACGGCACTCACCAGTAAGATGGCCACAGGAGGCGCGGCGGCCTTGGCGCTGCCGAAGTCGGCCTCGTCCTTTAAGAAGCACAGCAGCTGGTGGTACGGCACTCACCAGTAAGATGGCCACAGGAGGCGCGGCGGCCTTGGCGCTGCCGAAGTCGGCCTCGTCCTTGAAGAAGCACAGCAGCTGGTGGTACGGCACTCACCAGTAAGATGGCCACAGGAGGCGCGGCGGCCTTGGCGCTGCCGAAGTCGGCCTCGTCCTTGAAGAAGCACAGCAGCTGGTGGTACGGCACTCACCAGTAAGATGGCCACAGGAGGCGCGGCGGCCTTGGCGCTGCCGAAGTCGGCCTCGTCCTTGAAGAAGCACAGCAGCTGGTGGTACGGCACTCACCAGCAGGATGGCCACAGGAGGCGCGGCGGCCTTGGCGCTGCCGAAGTCGGCCTCGTCCTTGAAGAAGCACAGCAGCTGTCCGCACAGCACGGAGTAGTAACCGCGCCACGAGCGCACGGTCGCTCGTTTGCCGCCCACGCCTGTCTCTTGCTTGCGTTCCAGGTAACCTGGGAATAACAAATAATCATAAATCATTTATTCTTGCGCATATGGGTACAACAGAGATGTTACAGAGATAATATAAAGAACCGCCATCAATCGCCATCAAAAGAACCGTCATAAGAAAGAATCAGGTTATTTAGTGGAGCTGGGCAGGACACAGCGAAACGAAGTGACGACAGGTGGAGTAAGGCTGTCGCAGAATGGTGGTCCGGCTGTCCCGGAAAAATACGGGTCCAACATTTTTTGATAACGTAACTGAAGGACTAACTATAATAATGATTTATTTACCCAGTCAAAATGCCTATTGACAACAATACATATAAATATAGTTTTAAAAAACACGCTTAGGAGTCATATTTTTTTTTATAAATGCATTGTCATCAGTCTTTGATAGGTTTAAGTATACTATCGGACGCGGCTGACGGACGCGACTGACAGCCGCGACTTAGCAATGTGCACAGTCTTATAACGTCCGGTGTGCCAGGTCGCTCTCGGACGTCCGAACACTCAAGGTCGTCCGAAGGTGACGTCCGCGACTGATGTCCGATAGTGTGCACGGCTCAGTGTACTTTCATAGACTAGATCGCGGCTGTCAGTCGCGTCCGTAAGCCGCGTCAGATAGTATGTTTACAGCTTAAAAGTTTAAAGAAAATCTGATCACTCAAAGTAGGTCATAATCGAGCTCAAAGGGTTTGGTTACAAGCAAACATACAGGTGAAGCCGTGGTGGTCTAGAGGTAGTGACGCCCGCCTTACAATCGTGAGGTCGTGGGTTCAAATCCCCGGTCCCGTAAAAATGAGTTCTTTGCAATTTATGTACGGAATTTAACACCACTGGCTTTTCGGTGAAGGAAAACATCGTGAGGCAACCTGCATACGTCCGTAGAAGAAATTCGATGGCGTATGTGAATCCACCAACCCGCACTGGGCCAGCGTGGTGGATATGGCCCAAACACCCTTCGTGGGTAGGCCTACGTCCTGCAGTGGACTATTAAAAAGGCTGGTACATACAGGTGAAACTAACAAAAGCGTGTCAGTAACAAACTTGATCTAAAGGCTTGTTGGCCTATTTTGGCGGGTTTTGAACTTACCCTCGATTTCCACGGGAGGTAGTTCAGCGATGTCTCCCCGTCGGTGGCGGCGGAAGGACTGCGTCCTGCGGCGGGTGGTGAACGAGGGGGTTCGTTTGGGAGTCTTCACCACCTAAAATATTACATTTGTATGACAAATCATTATTTTTGGACAATAATAAATAAATAAATATTAGGGGACATCTTACACACGGCCTCTGACCCCAAACTAAGCAAAGCTTGTGATATGGCTGCCAGAGACTGATACACTACATATACATATTTTTAAATACATACTTATATAGATAATACCTAAATAACACCCAGACAAAGAGCAAACACCTATGTTCATCACATAAATGTTTGCCCTGCGTGGGGATCGAACCCAAGCCTCTTTGGTCCAGAAGTCAGGGTCACTAACCACTGAGCCACCGAGGCAGTCAAATGCTGTTTTTGAACTATCGCGATTTGAACACATTATTATTATATACTACGGGACTAATCGCGCACTAAAATTACGAGATAAATAAATACCTCCTCATCCCGACGTTTCGGTTCAGTCTATCCGTGACCACGGTCGATGCAACTCGGCCGAAACGTCGGGATGAGGAGGTATTTATTTATCTCGTAATTTTAGTGCGCGATTAGTCCCGTAGTATATAATAATAATAATAAATAATGAGACACGATGCTAACCTCAGTCAAAGGTATGTAAAGGAATTTTTGACCGACGAAATGGAGGAGGTACTCAATTCGACGCGTATATAATTATATACAGGGTTATTCCTAATTAATTAGCTTACTTTTAGTGGCTTATTCTGCACACAACTTTTGTTCTGCGACTTTTGTCAAACTCGAAAAAAACTTTTGTTGTTCCATAGAAAAATATAGTTCACCCGCGACAAAATGTATGGAGCAGCTGATTTTTTTTAGTTTTGACGAAAGTCGTAGAACAAAAGTTGTTAGTTTTGATACACAGAATAAGCCCCTAGAAGAATGCCAATTGATTAGAAATAACCCTGTATATTTTTTATATGTATATCATAACTTTTTACACAGTAGTCCGATTTCGATAATTCTTTTTTTATTGGAAAGAGTACACTTCGAAATTAATCCCATTTAAATTTTATCGAAATCGGCTGAGCCACTTTTGATAGATCAACTGTAATGTAAAAAATGCTACATCGATTCGCGCGAAATATTCGCGAATTCGTTACATGGGTCAATTTTTTGCAATAAATAATTAATATACTTTTATAACTTTTAGTAACAAAATCCACCTGTTACAGTCTTAAAACCTAAAGTAAGTGACTAGACAACATGTTCTTGTAAAAATAACAACAATTTTATCCTAATATTACATTACAAACAAAAGTTGCAAAATAATGTTCAAATTATTATTATTTTTCGCCAAAAATGGTACAGCCGACTTCAATCATTGTAATGTATAAATTAGAAAAGTTCGCTCGAATCGATATAAAATATACCATTTTTTAAATTATTATTGTTAATTTATCAAAAACGACTCAGCCGATAACTATAAAATATAAATGGATCCACCTCTGAAGAATGACCTATCAAATAAAAAGCAAATCATTAATCATCACTTTGTCTGAAATAAGATTTAGAATTCTAAATAAAAAAATATATAAATTAAAATCCCTTCATAATTGGCGGTCGAATAGAGAAATTCCTTTTTGAAATCGGTTAAAATCGAATTAATACTGACCAAAATACTTTTTATAAATTTCGATTTGGCATACCATCAAATAAGAATTTTAGAGGTGCCATCGTAATTATAATAGCAAAATAAAGTAGCTCTGTTTCTTTTTCACTAAGAATTTTAGAGATAACACTATTTTACGTAGCTATTAAATTGACGATAGCGCCTTTAAAATTGGGCCTAATATCATTTGAAAATTAACAACACCATCGTAAATAAAGCTGCCTTCACACTTACGCTCATACTCTCAGCTCGTTTGACGTGCGGATCATTCTTCGGCAGTCGGTCAAACTGCGGCGCGGGCGACAGGGTCTCTTCGGACGACGCCGCGACCGGTCGCGCCATCTGCATTTACACGTTAGTCACAACTACGAATATAAGTACATTAGTAGACCAGTGTACCTAGTAGAACAGTAGACTTAGTTGATTAGCAATACAACAAACAAGTAAGAATGGATAGGCTATAATGAGTAGACCAGTAGACCGAATATACCAGTAGACCTAATAGACCAATAGACCTAGTAGACCGAGTAGTATACTGAGCGCCACACAAATTAAAAGATGGGAAGTTAGCCGCAGAGAGCTGCGCAAACGCCAAAATATAGACGTTAGCGGGAGCCAGAGAGACGAGACGCCGGCGCACACCCGCCCGCCAACCTCGTGCCTCCCGCGCTCTCCCTACGCCCGAACTCACTACTTCGCCATTTGTATAGGCATTGTGCACACATGCGCAATAATTAGCGAATCACGGCGATGTGTCATCTGCGGCTAATTTCCCATCTTTCAATTTGTGTGGCGCTCAGTATAGACTTAGTTGATTAGTCGAACAACAAACAAGTAAACTGAGCGGATAGAATTTCGTAAGTAGACCAGTAGACCTAAGTAGACCCGTAGACCTAAGTAGACCCGTAGACCTAATAAATATACCTAGTAATAAACCAAAATATCTTCAGACATACATGACTGAAAAGACTAGTAGACCTAAATGATTATTAGTGGAACAACACATAAGTAAACTGAGTGAATAGACTTCCATTACTAGACCACTAGACTTAGTAGACCAGAAGACTTAGTAAAGCCAGTAAACTTAGTAGACCAGTAGACTTAGTACACCAGTAGACATAGTAGACCAGTAGACTTAGTACACCAGTAGATATAGTACACCAGTAGACATAGTAGACCAGTACGACTAGTAGACCTGGTTGATTACTGAAAAAAACAAATAATATCACAAGAGAATGTGGACCAGTAGGCCGAGTAAACCTAATAGACTGCATAACGGTGCCTAGTAGACAATGCATAAGTACGTAAGTATGCACAAGTACGCCTAGTAGACAATGTTTTAATCAGAATTGTAGACATAATGAACTGAGTAGACGATAGTAGACCGGACATACGAAGTAGACAAAACACACAAAAAACAAACACTAGCGAATCCAGTAGACAGTATATAAAGTTTTGAAGACAAAGTCGACTAGGTAGGACTAAGTAGCCTGGTAATGAAGTTAACAAACTAAACACTGAGCAGACGAGAAGATCGAGTAGACTAGTAGACGTATTAAATACACACATCATTCTTCGGCAGTCGGTCAAATTGTGATGCTGGCGATAAAGTTTCTTCGGAAGACGACGCGACCGGCTGCGGCATCTGCATTTATACGTTAATCACGACTAGAATATATATTAGTAGACCAGTAGACCTATTAAATTCGTAGATTTAGTAAACCTAGCAGACTAACAGACCCAGTTAATTAGTGGAACAACAAACAAGTAATGTCAGTAGACCGAGTTGACTACTAGGTCAATAGACTATTACACTAAGAAGACTAGTAGAACAGTAGTGCGAATACAACTTTACTATAATATGACACTACTACACCGTGGCGAGTAGCATTAGACCGAGTAGATCTTATTATACTAGTAGAGAGAGAAAAGTTTAGATTAGTCTAAGTAGACCCTATTATACTGAACATACCAGTAGACCGAGTAGATTCTAATTCTATTCAATAGACCTAGTAGACCAGGAGAGGTAGTAATACAGTAGACCTAGTAGGCCAGTAGACAAAGTAGACCAAGTATACTTTACCTCTCTGGGCGCGGGTGCAGGCGCCTGCGGAGCGTTTTCCTTCCTCCTCTCCTCCGTGATCCTTTCCATCTCCCGTTTCCGGTACAGCTCCAGCCTCTCCTGCTCCTGCTTCTCCGCAGACACTCTCCTTTCTTGCTCCTCTTGCTCTTTCTGGTCTTTGAACGCCTTCTCTATCTGTGAAGGGAATGGTAGATTTTATTGAAGTATATATTATTTCCGTGATTTGAAGCCATGGTGGTCTAGTGGTAGTAACACACGTCTTACAATCATGAGGTCAGGGGTTCAAATCCCGGACCCATACCAATAAGTTCTTTAGAACTTTTGTACTGGATTTTCACACCACTAGCTTTTCGGTGAAGGAAAACATCGTGAGCCAGTTTGCATACGTCCGTAGAAGAAATTCGATGGCTTATGTGAATCCATCAACCAGCGCTAGGCCAGAGCGTGATGGACATGGCCCAATCACCCTTCGTGGGTAGGCTTATGTTCACTAGAAACACACACACACACACCCAGATTGGTACAAATGTCTTACCAGGGTGATTCTCCTGAGAGCGTTGAACTTGTCCTTCTGCGCATCGATAGTCTCTTCTAGGTCTCTGTGGCGGTTGATCAACTGCTCCACCTGCGCGACGCTCTCTCCGAACTTGCCGTCACGGACTAGAGGCACCCTGGAAATATACATACAACATTACATACAGGAAATAGTATAATAGATGGTTAATGACTTCAGTAGGCTCAAAAATCCACCAACCCGCTTTGGGCCAGAGTGACCCAATCATCCTTAGTGGGTAGGCCTATATTAGGTGGAATGTTAAAAAGGCTGGTACAGGAGAAGACTAGAAGACTAAGTCCAGGTCCAGGATCTCGGACTAGTATACCGATTACATCGAATAGACTAAGATAATTAATAGATCTAGAGACTATAAATAAGCCAAATAAGTAGACTGGTACAAAGTGTAGAATAATCGAATGAGTAGACCAGTACCCGGTCGGGTAGACCAATCCTCAGAAGAGGTTAGTAGATAAAAGAATATACTATACCATGAGCTGAAGTAGAACATTAAAAGCCTAAATAGTCCAAAAAGACCGAGAAAAGACCTAGTAGACCAATACAAAAAAGACGCCAGTAGAACAATAAAATTACTAGACCATTAATTTAAGCTGACCTAGAACATTAGCAGTCTCAGTAGACCAAAAATACTAAGAAAAGACCCAGTAGAACAAGCATCCTGACAACATTAGCAGATATTTTACCTCCAAAAATGTGGGCAGAGTCTTTTATTTTCTCTTCTATCCTTGTTTTTTGCTTACCTATTGGTGATCCAGGCGTCCAAAGCATCGGCGTCCCGTTTGAACAGCAAGGCGTCAAGATGCTGCGTGTAGATGTCTTGTCGCGCGCGCCAGGCGGCATCTAGAGCTGCGCGCCGCGCGCGTAGAGTCGCCATGCGATCCAGGATCTCAGAAGACATTATATGGCCTTCTTTTACTAGCGCTTCACCTGTGAAAATAAACATTTCAATCAGTCTAAGTTTCCAGATATATAAGTCAAACCACACAACTTAGCAGCTGTGATGTTAGTTACAAGCTGCGGATACCCCAATCCTCGCGCACCTGTTAAGTGAGCTTCAGTCAGGGTTGGGCCATTCGCAGCTTGTAGGTAACACCACAGCCGCTAAATTGTATGATCCGACCTATACAGAATTTGTTGTACAATCTATACATCGTTTTGTAAGTCTAAGGACTATTAGAAGTATACACTTATACAGGGTTGTCCATAACTAGTGTACTAAGGCGTAAGGAAGTGATTGTGACCATCAGTTAATACGGCACATACTATGGAGGACTAATAACCGATAGTGTCTAAAGTTCTCTTAGTTCAGCACTTACCGTCAGCATACAGCGTGCTGAAAGCGTCTTCTTTAGCCTGTATCTCAGTGTGGATGTCCTGATGCCGCGCCAGGAGTTGTTCCGCAGCCCTCACATCCACTCCTAATTCAGGGGCAGTGGTGCGCGCTAGGGTTTCGTTGGTCCATGCACTGAAAACGAAAGTCAATTGAAAATTGAAAACACTGAGAAATTCTAAATCTTGTGAACTTCTGTTGCCTTGGTACCTGGTACGAAACTTCGAGACGTCCGAAAAGCCGATGCCTTTACCGTGAACCTAGGACTCGGTTGAGGTTTTCAAATTTTACAGCTAACATGTACCAGGCTACAAGAAGTTACAAGAGTTTCCAGACAATCTATTGCAAAAGTTTATTTCGCTGATGTCTCCAAGTTTTGTACAAAGTACTAGGGCGAGAGAAGTTCACAAAATTCTAAATAATCTAGCGCTCCGTCAGCGCATCTACGGTTTCGCTAGTGTCCTCCAGTACTAGGGAAACAGCAGTTGACAAGAAATGATCTAGAAGTACTCGTATTACAGAAGTTACTGACAAAGCATCTAAGGCTTATAACAACAAATTAAAGCTTTGTATAAAGTACTAGGACGACAGAAGTTCACAAGAGTTTCTATATTATCTAAAGGTTATTTACAGAAGTTCCTGAAGCTCTCAGGAGTTGAGCTTTTAGTTTTCTGTTGATTTAAGGCTTCGCTAGTGTCCTCAAGTACCAGGGCAACAGAAGTTGAGAACAGATAAACTTACAGAAGTTCCTGATAAGACGCGAAGTATGCCTGCAGCTGCGAAGCCAGCTCCAGCTGCTGGTTGCACTGAGAAGTGCGCTCCGTCAGGGCGTCTAGGGCTTCGCTGACGTCCTCCAGTTTTGCGGTCACGTGCTCTTTGGCGTCGGGGAACGCTGTGCCCAATCTGAAAGAATTTAAATTATAATTATCACTAGCCACCCGCCCCGGCTTCGCACAGGTCTATTATACTTCCTACTAATATTACAAACGCGAAAGCTTGTGAGGATGGATGGATGTATGGATGTTTGTTACTCTTTCACGCAAAAACTGAACGGATTGAGATGAAACTTTGCAATAATATAGCTTATATATCAGAATAACATATAGGCTATAAATTATAATGATATTGCGTAAATTTTTAATAATATAACGATAAGTGAGAACTCTGAGAAGCTATTCTAGAGTGCGCTTCAAGAAATGTCAAAAAAAAATCAACTGTCGAATCGAACAACCGTCAAATCGTTTTTTATTTAATTTTTTGGATTTTTCACCTCGTTTATTAAGGGTGGTAAGGTAGGGCCTCGGGTTTGAAAGACGGAACGTGACATAGTCTACTTTTTATCCCAGATAAATAAAGGGTTCCCATGGGATAGGACAAAAATCAAAATACCATGCGGGCGAAGCCGCGGGTAAAAACTAATATTTATATTTTATAAATAATACATTATTCAGTGATTACATTTGATATATCGAGTAAGAAATATAATTGAAATATGCCATGTTAACGAGCACGAGCAAAGCACGAGCGTAGTGAGCGCGATTTTTTGTGACATTGTCGAGCACTTATTTTCTAGAGTAGAATAAAAACTGCACAAAAATAAGGTCTTGGTTCAGGGCATGCAAGTCTAGGTTACTCTTTAGCAGGAGATATGTATGTACTAGGAGACGATAAACACAGAAGATCCCTCCTCACCTCTCAGCCTCCGCTTTGAGCTTCTCATGCTGCTTGCCGATAGCGTCCAGATCCGCCCTGAGCGCGTGCAAGGCACGTTGCTGCGCGTGTAGGGCGTGCTGCGAGCGCGGCGGGGCGGGCGCGGCGCCCAGTAGGGCGGACTCCTTCTCGGCGATCCAAGCAGAAGTCTCGTCAGCCGTGCGGTCGAATTCGTGCACTTGACGCGCGCCAGCCAAAGCCTGAAAAAGGGTGAAATTAGAACAAATTCTTGTCTACTTTTATTCAAATCATGCTCGACTAGCACAGTATAGACCCCACCACACAAGTTGGTTTATCCTGACTGAAGCTCACATAAAGCCGCACGTTGATTGGCTATTGCGCAGCTTGTAGCTAACTTCAAATCTGCCTACTTGTGTGGCGCAGCCTTTACTACGTCCGTCTTCAAAGCGAGGGGGTTCCGTATTCGATTCCCGACTGGGCGGATATTTTTGATGGATGATAACTAATGAGTGTATTATGAAGAAGTACCAGGGAACTAGAAACCTAAAGAGTTACGTCTCTAACGTTGCCTCCTGCCTGGCCAAAGCCAGTTCTTTCAAATCGTCCCAGCGTCCCCGAATATTGCCCATCCTCTGCTTCATCCTGTTCGCTTCTGGCGTATTCTTCTCTAGAAGCCAGAAATCTGCCAGATTCCCATACAATACGGGGTTGGTCCCATAGTAAAAGTTAACCATAATGATGCGTATTTCATATCAATTTCTACATATAACCAACATATCAATTTCTTAGAATATGTCTATCATCGAAGTTAAGCAACGTTCAGCACTTCGTTGGCTATGAACAACGAAGTGCTGAACGTTGAATTGACACGCTGAATTATAGATTCCGGTGGATTTTTTTAACCGTTAAGCCATGTCAGAGGCCTAAAACTCTGACACCAGGGCTAGCCAACTGACCTTACTTACTAAGAAGGTACTAAGGCACTATAAAGCTGAAGTATACGTTACCTCCTGCCCAGAAAAATCCAGTTCCTTCAAATCGTCCCAAAGCCCCCGGATCTCGTCCATCCTCTGATTCACTCTGTCCGTTTCTGGAGTGTTCTCTTCTAGAAGCACGTTGCCTAACTCGCGAACCATTTGTAACGATGGTTAATGTAGCTATTCCAGGGTTGGCCCCAAAGTAAAAGTTGGTCGTAATGAAGCATGCAATGATATCCTAGAATGAGTACCTCGCCTAGATTATTATCCTAAATAAAAAGGCATATAACCAAGAAAGAAAGATGAAGTGAAGTGACCTTAAAATACACCTACATGTACGTAATGAGTACCAGGGAATCAGAAAACTGTGGAGTAGGTACATTACCTCCTGCCTGGCCAGCGCCAGTTCCTTCAAGTCGTCCCAGAGTCCTTGGATGTCGTCCATCCTCTGCTTCACTCTGTCTGCTTCTGGCGTGTTCTCTTTTAGAAGCACGTTGCCACCATCCCATGATCAAGATCGTCATGCCAGCGTTTTTAGGCCTTCCCTGTCTCCGTCTGCCCTCCGGTGTCCACTCTGTGTCGATTCTGGCCCATCTCGCGGGGTGCACACGAACCACATGTCCCGCCCAATCCCATTTTAGTTTAGCAGCTTTTTTGGCATACATCAACTACACCTGTGATGGAACGCGATGTTGTGTTTCGAACTCTGTCCGTCTTCTTGATGCCTATCATACTGCGCTTTGGCAAACCCCAAGCTTGAGCCTCTTAGCATTAGTCAATGACCAAGTTTGAACACCAAGAAGGTACTAGGGCACCATAAAGATGGAGTATACATTACCTCCTGCCTGGCCAGCGCCAGTTCCTTCAAGTCGTCCCAGAGTCCCCGAATGTCGTCCATCCTCTGCTTCACTCTGTCTGCTTCTGGCGTGTTCTCTTCTAGAAGCACGTTGCCTGACTCGCACACCGCTTCGATGCGACCTTCGTTGGCTGTCGAACGAAATATACAGTTAAGTTTGTTCAACGCCGAAAGATTTCGTTACTTACATGATTTTGTCATAATTATGATTTTGTAATTTGATTTTGTTAAATAATCTTTTCATATGATTATGTCATATGATTTTGTTAAATAATTTTGTCATACGATTATGTCATATGATTTTGTTAAATAATTTTGTCATATGATGATGTCATATGATTTTGTTAAATAAATTATGTTAAATAATTTTGTCAAATGACTATGTCATATGATTTTGTCATGTTACGGTCAGAAAACTGCATCAACATGGTCAGAGAAGATATACTCGTAATAATACTACGTATAGAACGGTCGCTCGTTACCCCCCACCCGTTCGAGTCTCACTTCCACCCCGCGTTTTTAACACGATTGTGTACTCTGCGCGCGGCCGAGCTGGCCGGTGGTTTCTCCACAAATCAAAAACAAAATCAAAAAAAAATCCTGTATATAAGCAGCATGAGAATATCAAGGCGAAGGCCAAATATATATTTGGTTTGTATTATTGTCTTCCTATAAAAAAAGAGCTCATGTATTTTCATGTTCTCCTAATACTTTCTAGCTAAATGTGGAGAACTAACTCCCGTGGAGCTGCATGAGAGCTGCAAGTTTTCGAAAGCCTGTTGAAGAGTCTCTACATGTTCCACATCCAGACCTTACTCCTCGCTGGCAGCCAGCGTCATCTGCTTTTAATCTGCTCCTAGATAAGGTACTAGGGCAGCATAAGACTGTAGGAAGTACCTTGGAGTTGAGTTATGAAGTTGTCAGACGCCCGCTGAAGAGTACTCCAGAAGTTCTACGTCCAGCTCACACTCCTGACTCCCAACCAGTTCTACTAGATCTTGGATGTAGTATCAGGGCACCAGAAAACTACAGGAAGTACCTTGGATCCGTCTGTTTTAGGGACATATTAACTGAAGGTACTATGGTGACGTAGGCTGTAGGAAGTACCTTGTAGCTGCGTGAGGAAGTTGTCGAAAGCCTGCTGAAGAGTTTCCACATGCTCCACGTCCAGGCCGTACTCCTCGCTGGCAGCCAGCGTCATCTGCTCCGAGATCCACTCCTGCACCTCCAGGCACTCTTGGACAAACCTGGTACAAATATAAATTAATAAATAAAGTTGGTAAAAATCTAAAAAGTTGCAACGTTACGTCCACCACCCATAAGATGCATAGTAAAATAATTATTTTACACACGGCCTCTGACCCTAAACTAAGCCAAGCTTGTGATATGGCTGCCAGAGAATGATATGCTACATGTACATATTTTTAAATTTATACTTATACAGATAGTACCTAAGTAACACCCAGACACAGAGCAAACACTTATGTTCATCACATAAATACTTGCCCTGGGTGGGGATCGAACCCACGCCTGTTTGATCCAGAAGTCACGGTCACTAACCACTGAGCCACGGAGGCAGTCAAGTAGATTATCAAGACAGCAGGATGTCATTTAGCAACCTATTTCGTACCAGCTTTTTTTAATTGTCTATTGCAGGACATAGGCCTACCAATTGGGCCATATTCACCCAGTGCGGGTCGGTGGATTCACATATACTATCGAGTTAATTCTACGGACGTATGCAAGTTGCTTCACGATGTTTTCGTTTAGAGAAAAATTAATGGCGTGAGATTCTATACACAAATCCAAATAATTCAATGGTACGGGACCGGGATTTGATCCTACCAAACCTCCCGTACTGAAATAGCAAGAGAATAGACCACTCTGTCTCATTTTAACTATTAAATTTAAACGCTGTTAGATAAAGATGCACATACACCCGAACTTATGTAATTTTGAAAGGTTTCACCAACTAGCATTAAGCTATCTCGGGGGTCCAAATTCAAAAAGGTAAAAAGTAGGAAGTTAAAATGATCAGAGATTTGAACCTTCTTACTGGAACTAGAGGGTTCATATTTCCGAAAAAGACAGAAGACCAAGTGAAACCCAATTTTAACTATTTTGACATTCCGACTGGTGATTTTGACATACGCGACAGACATTGCGTTTTTTTTTGTTCCACTCACTCTCGCGTACGCTGTATAATCAGATATGAATAATACAGCTGTAGGTTTTTGGCGGGAGTGCGGAAAAGTCATGTCGCGTTATTATATTATTTTGTTAAACTTGTGTTTTCATCAGTGATAATTAGTGAAAAATTGTGGTGTTTCGTTGATTATGAGCTGATTTACATGCATGAGTGTAGGCAAGTGATATAATGTGACGTATCATGTCGTTTCGTGTTGTTACCAAAACTCCATAGACGCCTCTAGTAAAGTCTACACTGCTTTACTGAGGTATGACTTGGACTACGTTTGGACTTGACCGCGACTTTATTGGACTATGACGTGACTACGACAGTGACTATTTCGATAAAATATCAAAAATTACTAAAACTTAATACTTGACACTGGCAAATGCACAACAATGCGACGCCAAACAAAAGAAAAAAACGGCTGTAACATTGTTTTTATTTGAGTAAAATTTAGCAACACTTCTTTTACTAGTAATTCTTCTGAGCCTATACCCAACAGTTGGATGGATGAGGATGAATTGACGATGGTACTCACTTGAAGTACTTGAGACTCTGCTGCAGCCTCTGCTGCCGCTTGGCCGAGAGTAGCTTCATATCCTCGTACAGAGTTTTCAGTTCGTCCACTTTTTTCTTTGCATCTTCGTCAGCTGACGCACGCTCCTAGGAAAAAATAAACATTATTTGATACGTTGTCAAAAAACAGCTTTTTTATTGTTATTTTGGTTCAAAAATAGGGTGTCTGAGATCAGAAAGTTCCGTTGTAATAATGCATTTGGATTATTCTAAGCTAAATGATATAAGTACCTCGTATGATCCACGTTAAACAACATACGTCATATGACGCATGTCATATGTCATATAGCGTATGTCATATGACATAAATAAAAACATATATATCTTTTTAACAATAAACTTACGGCCAGTTTCGTCAGCCTAGTGTCTTGTCAATCGATGTCCCGATGCAACGCCTGGAATCTCCTAGTGAGTGCTAAAGCCGACTCCTCGTCACGTTGGCGTCAAATGACACATGTCAAATGACATGTACGTTAAATGACATATGCCAACCAATGAGCGTCAAATGATACACTTGAAATTTCCAACTTACGGCTAGTTTCGTCAGCCTAGCGTCTTGGCTAGCGATATCCCGCTGCAACGCTTCGAGTCTCCTAGTGAGCGCTAGGGCCGACTCCTCGTCGCGGCCGACGTCAGATGACACCAACTGGGCTTTACGTTCCAACAGCCATACTTCCGCTTCCGATATCTCTGATATGAGCTGTGGAACAAAATAAAAAAAAATATAATAGTTGAAACTGACTTTGACGTGCACTGCTGGACATAGGCTGGACATCTTTAGATTTCCATTGGCCATTAGGCCGATTGGCCTGAAGCAGAGATCTTTATTGGCTATATCTTCATTCCACCTAGTCGATGGACGTCCTACTACGCTTGCTGGTCCGTAGTCTCTATTAGAGAACTTTATGGCCCCATCGGCTATCTGTTCTCCGAACCATGTGCCCTGCCCACTGCCACTTAGATTGCTATAATGGTAACTTTGGTTCGTCTGCGGATCTCCTCATTTCTGATTCGATCTTGCAGAGAGACCGAGCATAGCCCTCTCCATAGCACGTTCGGATATCCTGAGCTTATTCGTAAGACCAATAAGAACCACCTCAAACACATAATTTACCAAATAGTTTTTAATATTATTATTATATACTACGGGAATAATACACGTAGTGACAATTTTTCAAGTTCAAATTGAATTGGCGGTACCAGCTGTTCCACATTCCAGTCTACCCGTGACCACGGTCGATGCAACTCGGCCGAAACGTCAGGATGAGGAGGTATTTATTTATCTCGTAATTTTAGTGCGCGATTAGTCCCGTAGTATATAATAATAATGTGTTCAAATCGCGAAAGTTTAAAAACAACATTAGTTTTTTATATCTTTTGTTGAGAGCTCGCGAGCGCGCTTCAAACGCTGACGAAGCAAAGTAACCACATGATAAACTAGTGTAGATAATATATCACCCTTTACTATATAATACTTAACTTATACTTTACTGCAAAGCCTTTAATAGTCCACAACTGGACATAGGCCTACCCTCGATAAGCAATAAGGTTATACACCTACAACACGCTAGCTCAATTATAAGTTGCTCAATTCATATAACTATGGTATCAACAGACGTATTGTGGTTGTCACACTTTTTCTTTCACCAAAAAGCCTGTGGTGTGAGAATCCAAAATAAATTCAGCCAATAACTAGGCTTACTTGTAGTAAGTCACATTTCTTCTTTGTTCGCGGCGGCGTCATTGAGCGCTTGCAGCGTTGACGTCAGCTCTTGCGAACGCGCTCTAAGCGCTGACGAAGCAAAATGTCTGCGTCGCGATAGCGTAGTTACATCAAGTTTTTATAATACACACAAATATGCATACTGCACTAGCCTATAAACAAGCCGTGGTGGTAATGACACCCGCCTTACAATCGTGAGGTCGTGGGTTCAAATCCCGGTCCCGTACCAATGAATTCCTTGGAATTTATGTACGGAATTTCGCACGGGCTTTTCGGAGAAGGAAAATGAGGCAACCTGCATACGTCCGTAGAAGAAATTCGATGGCGTATGTGAATCCACCAACCCGCACTGGTCCAGCGTGGTGGATATGGCCCAATCACCCTTCGTGGGTAGGCCTACGTCCTGCAGAGGACTATTAAAAGGCTGGTACAGTACTAGCCTATACTACTTGATATAGACAGACAGACAACTCATTATTTACAACCACAATCTGAATCTGAACAATTTAAAACAAACACTTTTTACAGATATCGGAAAAAAATATGATTATAAAGTAGCGGCCTTAACACCCATGTTTCTTCCAAGCAACCTTGCACGAATATGAACTGACAAGGACAAGAAACAGTGGCCTTAACTAAATATTGACAAAGAAAACACGTAAACGAAATAATAAACTAAACATACTTATAATAATAATAATAAAAGCCTTTATTCACTGACTAAACAAATTACAGTTTTAAACTTAAATCTAATGTTCCTAATTAAAATTATTTACTCAGCAACCAGTTGGTCAGGTTGTCCTTCGACATAGGCCTCCCCTAGTTTCTTCCACTTGTCTCTGTCTCGAGTTAGTCTTCTCCATCCTTTAGGCAAATCATCTTCCCATCTCTTAATCTGGCGTTAAACATACTTAATTAAATCTAAATTTTAGACAGATCTAACGACCCCCTACTTTTTGTGAAAATCTGAAACTAATACTTACTTGTAGTAAGTCACATTTCCTCTGTATGGCTACAGTGCGCTTCGCGGCGGCATCGTTGAGCGCTTGCAGGGCTGACGTCAGCTCTCGGGAGCGCGCTTCAAGCGCTGACGAAGCAAAATGTCCGCGTCGGGATAGCGCGCTAGCGCGGGTGCTCAGCGCTTTGATTGTCGGTTCTCTGTAAAGACAAACGTAAATTTAAGGGGCTTGCTCTAGGTGTTATTTTTTTTTGTCAGTCTACCCGTGACCACGGTCGATGCAACTCGGCCGAAACGTCGGGATGATGAGGTATATATTTATCTCGTAATTTTAGTGCGCGATTAGTCCCGTAGTACGAGTATATAATAATTATTTGCTCTAGGTGCGCGGCAAATTTATTTTATTTTGGGATTCTTGGTTTTTTTTTCTAAAATTTCCTAACCACAGACTCCAGGGTCTGTGCCCTTTGTTAACTAAAGATAATTACTAGATTTTACTGTACAAAGAGAGTTGGTACATGGTTAAATCTTAGTCCAAGCTATTCTGTGGATGGTGAAACATTGCGTGAAAGCCACAAGCAGACCGGCGACCCGCTAGCAGCGACTCCCGCTCACAGCTCACGAGTGTGACACATGTGCCCGCCATCGCTCTCCTCGACCATATTTGAGAGAGAGAACGACCCGACACATGATGCCGCCGCAAGAAGTATTAGATTTTTGGTATTTATAGATAATAATAATAATTATTCGTTATAAGTTTACAAAATTTCCAGCATTCGCCCATGTATCGGATACTTCTCGCCTACATTAATATCTGCCATAGCTCAGCCTACCCACGAAGGGGGACACGCAAGACAACACGAGTACATTAACTGACAATCTAATCATTATTTTTCGCTATAAATGGCTAAGCCGTCTTCCATCCTGTACAAAATTGGAATATTTTCAGCATATTTCGCTCTAATTGAGCATTTTTTTTAAAAACAAATAATAATATTGATTTTTCAAAAAAGGCTCAGCCGATTTCTGTGAAATTTAAATTGTTGGTCCCATTTAAGTATCCTCGGGAATACATTTCTTTCGAACTAAAAAATATTTTTTCGATTCGGTTCACAATTGGCGAAATGATCGATGAGCAAACACAAAAAAATATATATAAATAAATAAAAAATATACACAGATAAAAAAGCCGAGGCGCCAGCGTAAATTAAATAGCAACGTAAAAAGCGTTCTCTCTATCGAATGCCTAAAGTGAAAAAGAAACAGAACTATGCTATTTAGCTAATATAGTTACGCTGGCGCCTCTGTAATCGGACTTACAGACATCAATTATACTAATACTAGTTTTTACCCACGGCTTCGCCCGCATACGCAATATATCATTATAATTTATAACCTATGTGTTATTCTGATATACAAGCTATATTATTGCAAAGTTTCATCTCAATCCGTTCAGTAGTTTTTGCGTGAAAGAGTAACAAACATCCATCCATCTACCATCCATCATCACAAACTTTCGCGTTTATAATATTAGTAGGATTATAAATCCAAAAAGTTTGTTGGATTGTTCCTCTTTCACGCAGCAACGGAGCAACGGATTGACTTGATTTTTGGCATGGAAATAGTTCAAGGGCTGGAAAGTGACATAGGCTAATTTTGATCCCGAAAAAGTAAGAGGTTCCTGTGGAATAGTACAAAAGTCAAATTAGACGCGGGCGGAGTCGCGGGCAAAATCTAGTACAGAATAGAAGAAAAAAAAGCCAAGTCGATGGGTACAGACGAACATATAACCTCCTCCTTTTTGGAAGCCGGTTAAAAACCAAGGTGAAACTAAGTTGATGCACTTTTGTGCTTAGAATGGCCACTATTATGGTTTTTAGATGTACGAGTTTTTACCTACAGTCACAGCCCGGACACTCTGCGATTCTTCATACAAAATCTGCTGTCTTACGCACATTTTACTCACAGGCACTACACATACGCACGAACGCTACACGGGTATTTGTGTGTAGAACGCCTATGGTTGTCAACGACCCATGTCGACCGTATGAATTGTAATTCTGACTTACCAAGAAGTTTTGTGAGTACTGATACGATGTACTAGCCACTGCAGGTTTCACATACAATCGTACATACACTTATTTCGATGAAATCACTCATTTACCTACGTAGAACATAACCAAAACACGGCACTGTTACGAAATTCCCTTAATTTTCTCACATATTGTTGAAGTATCCAGTAATATGAACACGCACACACACGATTATGTATATTTGTAAAATCTTCCCATAATTTAAACAAAAGATATACCTAGTAATTAACGATTAAGTAAATCACGCGCTAAACGCACCGACAGATGGCCAACTGAGGGAAGTCCCTAATTTCATATTTCATACACCTACGCTAGTGAGGCCCCTCACCGGTTAAATAGCGGTTGCGGGATCGTTGCTGGTTTTCATAACTGTTTCTGGCAATGTTTCCGAATAATTGCAAAAAAATATTTTTAACCCTTGACGCAAAAGGAGGTTCTAAAAGTTTATCACAATATTCTTAGTAGCTTAACATGTATCAAAGAAGATATAATAATACTACGTACAGTACATGTCTTGTGCCAGTGTGATGAGAATCCAGAATTTTAAACGGTATTTTTTCGGTGTCTCTGTCGACTTTTTAGAATATAATATCAGAATTTTAGGCATATTTGCAGAGGTCGTTTTTTTTTCAATAGATATTGATATTTTGGAAAAAATCTTAGTAAAAAGATTTTTTGAGAATGTTTAGAAGATTTTTTTGTAAAAGGTATCATTAGCTTGATGACAAAAAAATATAATTAATCCGTTAGATAGATAATTATTAAATAATATTTGACACGATTTTTTTCTGATGTCAATTAAGTAGCACTAAATATTTATTCAAAACAATGATTTTAAAATTGGTAATGATATAGCTCGTTAAGGTATGATTAAAGACAGGGCGGGCTCAGGACGGGCGCGGACGTGGGCCCGTACAACACACGTTCCAAACATTTTGTCTTATGTAAATCATCTCCGCAAAAAGCAAAAATAAAAAAGAAAAGTATAACTCCCTACTCCCGAACTTTGACAAGGTTTATCTTTGTCATTTATTGTGAGATTAACAAAATCTAATTCTTTATGTATTAAAATATATTTAGTATTAGTATTTATGTAGAAAAAATAACTACAAATTATAGGACTGCACATATTAACTCAATTTTATATACATGTTCGTTTATTTACAGAAAATATACAAATACAAATTAGCACTTATCTACTTGGTATGTATGTGTTAACGCGAAACAATACATTGCATATCGATACCGATATTCTGTAACAGTTGCGTTACGATAATAACTAGTATTTTCACGCCCATGGCAACTCTATCTGTGATCAGCACGACGAGCGAACGAGAGATTATGCGCGCGAGTAGCGGCGCTACGTACGTTATGTTGGTAGCATTACGAATTCTCTATCAGCATTGAATTAGTTCCCAATTTTGGCCGCGCGCAGAATTATCTTGGCGTACTTTACGACCGATCCGCCATACTTTCATGCGAAAGTGAGCTAGATGCGAAATTTTACAAAAATGAATATCATTCTAGTGCTTATAAAGTATAATGAATTCATAATAATTTGACAGCACTGTAACTAAAAGTAAGCGATTTATTTTATTTGAAACAAATTATCAAGAGAAAGGAACTAAATATGAATGACTTAATTTTTATAACAATATTATCTACCAACTAAAAGTAAATAAGGTACCTTATTTTATCTTTAGGGAAATAATGAAATGATATCTTGTCGCGAATTGTTGTAGAACAGTCATAAACAGCACACGTCTTCCCCATTGTAAGTCTGTATTTTTTGTAGTCGAAATCACCGGCCTGTGCAACCCGCGCGCCGAGTGAATTTGACGAGTCCTGACGCGGGGTGGAAGTGAGGAAGACTCAAACGGGTGGGGGGTAACGAGTGGCCGTTCTATACGTAGTATTATTATATCTTCTTTGCTACAGTAAATCAAAAAATACATAATTATTTTTAGCAAAAAATGTCATGACCGACCTCAACCGTGTACAGAATTCGCGAATATTTCGCACGGATCGATGTAGCATTATTCACATTACTGTTGATTAATCAAAAATAGCTCAGCCGATTTCGCTAAATTTAAATGGGACCAACTTCGAAGAATACTCTTTCCAATAAAAAAAAAAGAATTATTGAAATCGGACCGCTATGTAAAAATTTTTGGTGTTCATCATTTGCAGATAGCCGGGGCTTAGATAATCAATCGTTTTTAAACGAATTACTCGTAAATGAATGAATGTTATTACTGTACTGTACTGTCCCAGCATTTTTAATAGTCCACTGCAGGACGTAGGTCTACCCACGAAGGGTGATTGGACCATATCCACCACGCTGGCCCAGTGCGGGTTGGTGGATTCGCATACGCCATCGAATTTCTTCTACTGACATATGCAGGTTGCCTCACGATGTTTTCCTTCACCGAAAAGCAAATGATGTAAAATTCTATCTATCGTACGGCTAGACGGACGCGACCAAAGCGCCACCCTTTTATGGTGGACATTCAGCGCGTTAGAACAAAGCGTTTCGAATCAACAGCAGCCAGAATGTGGAACGCTTTGCCTGGGTCTGTCTTCCCGCTAAAGTACAACGTGGGTTACCGAGTAAATAGGTATCTTCTAGGTAAGCGTGCTACATTCTATACCGCATATCTGCTCAACATCAGGCAGTATGTAGTCAAACGCAAACCTACAAGGAATTAAAAAAAAACCGTCTATTTACGGATATATTTTTACTATTGTTTATTTACGGCGCACGTAGAATTTGCTCAATATTCTCAAAATCTTCAATATTATTTTCTCCAAAGATAAAATTCATTGAGTCTTCGATTTTTATGGCAAATGCCGGTGATGCAATGGGTAACCATTGGTTAAGCAAGGTTGACAAAGTCGTTTAAGTTAAACGTGCGATTACTGTGTTTAAACAACGGTTAGTGCTTGTTTGACTTGTTTCACTTGTCTGTTTGATGAACGGCAATTTTGTACATAAGCTGTTTAAGACTGAACGAATGGTTAATAAGGTTACCCTATTTCGTTCTCTTTGGACAAGGTACACAAGCACATATTATGTCGGTTAACTCAGGTCTTACGCACTAGATTTTATACTTCGTCTGAGCACTGAAATTAGCACTGCAAAACGATCTCAAAAATTGGATTACCTGGCAAAACCAATTTCTAAATCTATATATTGTAACTGTTACTTATATTCCGCGCGGCACGAACCGTTTGCGCGTTTCAGGAATCCCGTGTCGGAGCTGCGCGCTATCTAGCGGTCGACGCTCGCAGGTTGAAGTGAACCATACTAGGCCAACATTAAATGAAATGTATGGTACTTAACTACTAACAAACAGTGGACCTTATAAATATCATAGTTGAAGTATCTTTAAAGTACCGGTAGTTAATACAAAATTAATTTTAAAAAGACCGGAGAGCTCTTTTTAAATTCTAACTGATGTAATGGACTCAGAAAAAGATGTACTTTCTCGAAATGTAACGCATGTTGTTTGATTATTATTATACCAGCCTCCATACATTTTGCGAACGTGTCCAAAGTAATGTAAAATAAAAGTTTATTGCACAACCTGTGTATAATGCTGGTACAAATTTTCTTAGTAACAACACTATCCTAGCGGACATACAATTTTCTAAACTTAAATTATACAAGTTATTTTTTTACAAAAATTAGCATGACCGACTTGTGTACAGAATTCGCGAATATTTCGCACGGATCGATGTAGCATTTTTCACATTATTGTTGATTTATCAAACATGGCTCGGCCGATTTCGATAAAATTTATATGGGACCAATTTCGAAGTATACTCTTTCCAATAAAAAAATAATTATTGAAATCGGACTACTATGAAAAAATATATACAAGGTTATTCCTAATCAATTAGCATCCTTCTAGGGGCTTATTCTGTACATCAAAAAACTTTTGTCAAAACTCAAAAAAATTTTTGTTGTTCCATAGCAAATATTTTTTTTTAGTTTTGACGAAAGTCGTAGAACAAAAGTTGTTAGTTTTGATGTACAGAATAAGCCCCTAGAAGGATGCTAATTGATTAGAAATAACCCTGTATAAATACATATACACGTCGAGTTGAGTACCTCCTCCGGTTCGTCGGTGAAACATTTACCTGCCTAAGTTTACCGGCTTCGGCCGCCTAGGAAACCAGGGTTAGGAAACTGGTTTCCTAAGTGGCTTTTTTTATACTTGTATGTAACTGGTTTCCTAAATGGATTTTATAATACTCCCAAGTAACTGGTTTCCTAGAAGTACTGGCTTACATTATCTCAGCCGCTTATGAAACTAATAACCAGATTTCCGTTTAAATGTTTATCGACATTGAGTATTGTATTTATTTAATTGTATTTGTATAATGGATCCAACAAAAACATTTTCATGTAAAATATAATAATAATAATATAATAATAATAATATGTCTTTATTTCGGACTCAAAGATCCATATCCAAACTACAAAACTACAAAATAAAAATGCAAAAATAATACAGTCCAGATGAAAATAAAAATAACAAAATAATTAAATAATTATGTGGCAATAGCCACCCAGTGTCGGTAGGTTGCGGTCAGGGGCAATCTTTCTGCAAGGCTTTTTATAATGGTGTTCTTACACGTGTCAACCCTAGACATAAACGACGCAATTCGCTTTCGCTGTATAGCGTTAAAGGAGTCTACCCGCGACTCCATGTACATCTCAGACGCACTACAATACCATTTCAGGCCCATCAGGTGCCTGAAAATCTTATTGTAGGCGACCCATAACGCGTTAAATGCTTTTTGCGTGTATTTAGTCCAGAGCTGACACGTGTAAAACGATTGCCAAGCCATTAAAAAAGCCATATAGCCAAGTCCACAGTTCGCACTTTAAAAAGTTGTCAGATCTTATGTAGAGCCAAGCTTCTAACTCAACAGTTCGTAGGAAACCAGTTTCCAAACTCTGGTTTCCTAGGCGGCCGAAGCCTTACCGATGTCAACATTTTCTATTGAAGTGTTTACCTGGCGGCGATTTCAGCTTCCACAGCGAGGTGTTTCTTGAGCATGGCTTGGGCTTCCGGCAGAGTCGAGCCCGTCTCTTCCTGCTTGACGGCCGCTTCCCGCTCGCGCAACCTGGGTATTAAAAAAGATAATAATAAACACGCCAGTTGCTTCAAAGTATTAATCCAACAAAGCCCTTACTGTACAGACACACTCTCAACATACATCCACTCACACACCAACATGCACGCTACACACACACATTACGCAATCAAAAAATTACGAAAAAATTAAAATTAAGAAATTACTTGTACTCGTATTTAAGTAAATTACTAAGAACTCATTGTTAAGTCACTCTTTCCATTACATTAGGTAATAATTATGAGATGTCTTATCTAAAAGCGGAAGAGACTAAATCTCACGACACAGGGCCACCCTAGTGTGAGATTTAGGGTTCCACTCTGCAAGTTTGTAAATTTAATCTAAGTACCTACCTACTAACATTACTTTAAGCATCATCGAGATTTACTAACTCCAAAACCTGTAACTTTTTGAGCAAAAATAAACGTTATCTTATCTTATCTTAAAAAAAATAATTTTTTTTTTGCAAAAATTAGCATGACCGACTTCACCCGTGTACAGAATTCGCGAATATTTCGCACGGATCGATGTAACATTTTTCACATTATTGTTGATTTATCAAAAATGGCTCAGCCGGTTTCGATAAAATTTAAATGGGACCAATTTCGAAGTATACTCTTTCAAATAAAAAAGCAATTATTTAAATCGGTTTACTATGAAAAAAGTTATGTGTGGTTATACATAAAAAAATGTATTTATACAACACTAGTTTTTACCCGCGGCTTCGCCCGCATACGGAATATATCATTTTAATTTATAGCCTATGTGTTATTCTGATATATAAGCTATATTATTGCAAAGTTTCATCTCAATCCGTTCAGTAGTTTTTGCGTGAAAGAGTAACAAACATCCATACATCCATCCATCCATCCATCCATCCTCACAAATTTTCACGTTTATAATATTAGTAGGATGTAACGGAAAGACTGTATACATACTGAAAGTACCAAATCAGATAACGGTAACAAACTAGATGGGGGCATGTTGAGCCGTGTAAGTTCGTTTGCTGATTTTTAATCTTTTTTTGAAAAACTAGTCATTTTTATGACTAATTCACATTTGCACAGCACTATCACACTAAACAGCTGTGAGGTCAACAACACGACCTTGCCCATCAAAATCAGACCACACCTCCTTGAACTGCTGTCCTTTTTTTTTCTAGTCAGTCATATTTAATGTTTTTTTTTTAAAGTGAATGTTGTTATTTTGGCTCGGAATTTCGAATACAGCATCTATATAAGATATAGTCTCAACCCACTTTTTATGTATACAGCCTTTCCGTTACACGTTGTATACGCGTCGAATACCTCCTCCGGTGGTTCGTCGGTCAAAAAAGTATTTTATTTCTTGCAAAGATACAGAACAATAGGAACGCTTGTACCAGCCTTTTTAATAGTCCACTGCAGGACGTAGGCCTACCCACGAAGGGTGATTGGGCCATATCCCCACGCTGGCCCAGTGCGGGTTGGTGGATTCACATACGCCATCGAATTTCTTCTCCGGACGTATGCAGGTTGCCTCACGATGTTTTCCTTCACCGAAATGCCAATGATGTGAAATTCCGTACATAAGTTCCAAAGAAACTCATTGGAACGACCTCAAGATTGCAGGTCGGGTGTTACTACCACTAGACCACCACGGCTTGCCTTACATAGGAACGCTACAACTTTATAATTATATACCTACTAAATTATTATCTAATATTTATTACATGCTAGAGTAACTAAGCGCCACACAAGTCGGCGGATGAGACGTTAGCCACAGAGGACATTTCGCTGTGATTGGATAATTATTGCGCATGTGTGCACAATTCCGACGCCGCGTGTCGTAGTGCGCATGGGTTGCCTGGAAGAGATCGCTTCCAGCGATAAGGCCGCCTAGTGTCGCACTACCTTAAGTATTTCACAAATGTTATTATTGTAAGTTTTTATTTTGTGTGTAGAATAGTTATTTGTTTTGTTTGCTTTTTGTTTGTGCGCAGGGAGCGCGCGGGAGGCATGAGGTTGGCGGGCGGCGCGTCTCTCTGGCTCCTGCGTATACCTATGTTTCGACTTTTGCGCAGCATTCTGCGCATTTTATTCTTGTTTTTATGTATCTAATTTTAAGTCTACCAAATTCTGGTAGGTACTTATACTATACTTTGAAAATCTAAGAGTGATGTTCTTTTAACCTAGATACAGGCTATTTATTGGTAAAAACCTCATTACACATCTATATATATAAAAATGAATCGTGGTCTCGCTGAAACTCGAGAACGGCTGAACCGATTTTGATCTTGAAATATCTGTGGAAATTATGGCTTGCGTTAATAACGGCTCGATATTAATAATTATTAATATCGAGTAAAAAAATTCACGTTTCTTGTATGGAATACCCTATTAAAGTATTTTCTAAAATTTACCTATTTCTTTTTTAAGTAAATATTTAAGTAACAAAATATTCTGTGAATATTTGAAGCGTTTACCGTTTACCTGTTATCGTTTTTAATGTCGGTCGAAAAACGATTTTTTTTAAATGTCGGTTTTTTGATGGCTTTAAATATTTATTTTTTCTGTTTTTATCTGTTGTTATAGCGGCAACAGAAATACGTCATCTGTGAAAACTTCAACGTTCTAGCTACCACGGTTCATGAGATATAGCCTGGTGACAGACATACAGACGGACGGACAGCGGAAACTTAGTAATAGGGTCCCGTCTTTACTCTTTGGGTATGGAACCCTAACAAAGTTATTTTAATTTATTTTGTACAATGCTTGAGCAGTGGTGGCCTAGAGATAGTGACACCCGCCTTACTATCGTGAGGTCGTGGGTTCAAATCCCGGTCCCGTACCAATGAGTTCTTTGGAATTTATGTACGGAATTTTTTCGGTGAAGGTAAGCATCGTGAGGCGACCTGCATACGTCCGTAGAAGAAATTCGATAGCGTATGTGAATCCACCAACCCGCACCGAGCCAGCGTGGTGGATATGGCCCGATCACCCTTTGTGGGTAGGCCTACGTCCTCCAGTGGACTATTAAAAAGGCTGATACAGTACAGTACAGTAATGCTTGATAAAATCTTTTGGCATAAGACGGTGTGTATAGTCAACATACAACAGTTGAGAGCAACATAGTAAGAACATAACCTCCCAATGTGTCCCGTTCTCACAAACTGGCATGTTATTGCAAGCAATGTAAATTTCTCTGTGACGAAGCCGCGCAAATTCTTTTAAAGTAATAGTATTTCACCGGGCCACCAAGATACAGGCATCGCCTAGTTTGGGGCCCACTGGCACTGCGCAACATCGGCAAAATAAAAAAATAAAAAAAATAAGGTATAGGACTGCGACAGGTTGCGATAGGACTAGCCCTGGTGTCAGAACCCTCACCATTTGAACTCCTCATCAGCGTCGCGCTCCCAGCGGTGGAGCTGCGCAGCGTCCTCCAGGTTGTCGCGGCGGATCTGCATCGGCTCTTGCAGTTGGCGATACCTGCATCAGAAAAACCTCTTCTTCAAGCAGTCGGAATCACAAAAGTTGTAATTATTTTTTGCAAAAAATCGCTGTATAGACTTTCAACTTCAAAACAAATAAAAAAATGAAGACAGAAAACTGCGAACAAAACAAGTGAAGCCGGCAAAAGTACGCCTCGCCATGTACAGACACACTTACACGTACAAGGAAACTACGCCTTGGCTCGACAGTCGAACTATGGAGGCGCAACACCGACGCACTCACCACACCGGTTTTTCACCACATTATAAAAACCGGCGTCAATTGACTGTTCACTTTTGGTCTCAGCTTCCACCGTGTTTAGAATTCAAATAGTTTGCACAGATCCATGTACATTGTACATGGTTGGTTTGTCAAAAACTGCTCAGCCGATTTCGACGAAATTTAAATGAGATCTAGGGAGTATACCCTTTCGAACTAAATATTTTATTTTTAAATCGTTTCACAATTTACTGAATGTTTTTTTTTCAAATTAAAAGAGTAAATTTTTTTTTGGATCACAAGTAGCGAAAACCTTGACGAACATAAAATACTTACAGACGAACCTAGGCTGTACCTCCTCCTTTTTGGAAGTCGGTAAAAACAGCATTTTTCGAACTGTAAGTCAGGTCATCCTCGGGGGTCCTCAAATCTTACTTTTAAGTAAAAAACGGTTGTCAAGATATAATAACAATTTATGAAGTAAAGTGACAAAATTCAAATCATACAACAGTACAATTGGCATAGATTGATGAAGTGTGTGTCTGCAAGCAGGCGCGCGGTGTTTGCAAGTTGGCTTCAAGTGTCTGCAAGATGGCGCGCGGTGTCTGCAAGCGACTCACCTATTAACTTGATGTTGTTGTTTGGCAATGATCTCTTCTCTCATGAGCTGAGTGTCTGCAATTTGTCTCGCAGTGTCCGCAAGTTAGCTACAAGTGTCTGCAAGTTGGCTACAAGTGTCTGCAAGTTGGCTACAAGTGGCCGCAAGTTACTTACCTATTAACTTGATGTTGTTGTTTGGCAATGATCTCTTCTCTCATGAAGTGAGTGTCTCCGAGTTGCCTGGCAGTGTCCGCGATTTGGCTATAAGTGTCTGCAAGTTGGCTACAAGTGACCGCAAGTTACTTATTAAGCGCTATTAACTTGATGTTGTTATTTCGCAATGATCTCTTCTCTCATGAAGTGAGTGTCTCCGAGTGGCCTGGCAGTGTCCGCGAGTTGGCTACAAGTGTCTGCAAGTTGTCTACAAGTGACCGCAAGTTACTTACCTATTAACTTGATGTTGTTGTTTGGCAATGATCTCTTCTCTCATGAAGTGAGTGTCTCCGAGTTGCCTGGCAGTGTCCGCGATTTGGCTATAAGTGTCTGCAAGTTGGCTACAAGTGACCGCAAGTTACTTATTAAGCGCTATTAACTTGATGTTGTTATTTCGCAATGATCTCTTCTCTCATGAAGTGAGTGTCTCCGAGTGGCCTGGCAGTGTCCGCGAGTTGGCTACAAGTGTTTGCAAGTTGTCTACAAGTGACCGCAAGTTACTCACCTATTAACTTGATGTTGTTGTTTGGCAATGATCTCTTCTCTCATGAAGTGAGTGTCTGCAAGTTGCCTGGCAGTGTCCGCGATTTGGCTATAAGTGTCTGCAAGTTGGCTACAAGTGACCGCAAGTTACTTATTAAGCGCTATTAACTTGATGTTGTTATTTCGCAATGATCTCTTCTCTCATGAAGTGAGTGTCTCCGAGTGGCCTGGCAGTGTCCGCGAGTTGGCTACAAGTGTTTGCAAGTTGTCTACAAGTGACCGCAAGTTACTCACCTATTAACTTGATGTTGTTGTTTGGCAATGATCTCTTCTCTCATGAAGTGAGTGTCTGCAAGTTGCCTGGCAGTGTCCGCCAGTTGGCTACAAGTGTCCGCTTTAGCCGCTACGGATTGTTCTAGACGGGAGTGCCTTTTGAGCAGTGCTGTTACTGATGCTAGGTCTTTGCCTGTGGGAGAGAGGAAAATGTGAGTAATTACGCAAACAAATGAACTAAATGAAATAAAAAAAGTATTATTGTCACAAAAGTAAGAACATACTCGTATCAACAGTTGTAAAACGTTGGTTTTTAGACCAGACTAGGCTTAGTATTAGGCGTTCCCGTCAATAGATACCGTTATTAAACGTTCTTATTGTTTATTGAAGGTATTTTATAAGTATATTTCGGCACATTCAATTCAAGATATCAATTATATTACGTTCTTTTTTTTTATCAAAGTTTATCATGTATATTTATTTACATGTCATGTCTTCACTGAGCAGTTGAGTTTCGACGTCGTCCAACCAAACTCTGGTTCTCTAAGGAACGTTTTCAAACATTCGACCAGGCTTACAATATACAGTAGTAACTTACCATGGTCTTCACTGAGCAGTTGAGTTTCGACGTCGTCTAGCCAGGCGGTAAAGTCGTCCAGTCCTCTGAGATAGACCCTGGCTTGATACGCCTCCGCCAAACGCTCGCGACGAAGTTTTGCCGCCGACTAAACAAAAACATTTTTTGATTTGTAACAAGGAAACATATAAAAAAAACCGGACAAGTACGAGCCAGGTTCGCACATCGAGGGTTCCGTACAATTCCAGAAAATTTCACAAAATTGGAAAGTAAGTTGTTAAAATCTCAACCATCGACAAAAAAGTTTTTTTTTTTCATTTTTCTCGTCATACGTCGAATATTACACATTGCTAAAATAAATAAAAACCTATTTTAGGATGTGCTTATGAAGTTCTTTTATATGATACCTTACATGATACGGTTTACTCACTTTGAATTTTGAACCCATATTTTGTGAATTTTGAGGCTCTACTTTTTTGTGATCCAAATAAAAATGTACAGTTTTCAGATTTATTCCTATATGTGTACTCTGAGACAATGTTTCTCGCCAAATTTCATAGTTCTATGTCAACGGGAAGTACCCTGTAGGTTTTGATTTTTGTGAGTGCGAAATATGCGGTTTTTACGACATAAACAGCTCTAACTTTTTTAAACGATAACTGAGAAGTTTTTCTTTTACACAACTGCAAGAGACCATAGATATAAGTATACAGTTTAAATTTCAACTCGATATCTTTACGCGTTCCCGAGATAAAGAGTCTTGACATACACACAGACGGACAGACGGACAACAAAGTAATCCTATAAGGGTTCAGTTCTTTCCGTTTGAGGTACGGTACCCTAAAAATGACAAATTAAAATGTTCAACCTAATTTAACCTGTGTTTAACTGTTGATATTTAGATAGTGAAAAAATTCAAAATCGGCTTCTATCGTGTACGAAGTTCTAAAAGTTCGCTCGAATTTATGTATACAATTTTTACATTATTGTTGATTTTTCAATAACGGCGATTTAAACAAAATTTAAATTTAAACAAACAATTCATATTTCGGTTCACAATAAACTTTTAAATTACAGTATATTGGGGATTCCTACTAAGCAAAGGTTTGCATGTATCAGGAATCTCCGCCCTTCCAGAACATAGAAAATCGAAATAATTAAATAAGTACGTTAATTAATTAATTTAATTAGCCTGTATGTGTGTAAGCCGTGGTGGTCTAGAGGTAATGACACCCGCCTTACAATCGTGAGGTCGTGGGTCCAAATCCAGGTCCCGTACCAATAAGTTCCTTGGGATTTATGTGCGGAATTTCACACCACTGGCTTTTCGGTGAAGGAAAACATCGTGAGGCAACCTGCATATGTTCGGAGAAGAATTTCAATGGCGTATGTGAATCCATCAACCCGCACTGGGCCAGCGTGGTGGATATGGCCCAATCACCCTTCGTGGGTTGGCCTACGTCCTGCAGTGGACTATCATAAGGTACAGTACAGTATGTGTGTATGTTAATGGTCCCATTTGTGGTTGACAATTATTGGCGAAAATATCGACGAACACAAACAACAAATAAAGAAAAAATACACAGAGACGAACATAGAATCTTCCTTTTAGGAAATCGGTGAAAAATATATTACCTGTAATTCTCTCCACTGATTCTCTAAGTCTTCGACGTTTCTCGCGATCTCCTGCGACGCGTAGTGATTCGCTTCTGTTAAAACATTTAAAACATTAAATTAAAAAATAACTTTTTAAAAATACAAGCTTTTGAGATCATTTTTATGATTTTTATTTTGAGTGCTTTCCACACTAGATTTTTATCTCAACCACCACCAACGCTATAAGTTGGGAAATGTAAGCACTTCAGAAATTTGAAGCTTGCGTAGGAGGCGGGCTGGCTCAGTTGGTTAGAGCGTCGGGCTAGTGATCCGAAGGGGCAGGTTCAAATCCTGCGTTCGCTTCAGATTTTTTAAATGCTTACCACAAAGATAACTTTTTGAGATCATGGTTATCATGTCGCAGCCTCGTAGCCAAGACAAGTAAAACGAGACAAACGAAACGACAACTAAAAATGTATACTTTTTTTTCTTTGAGAGATACAGATCATTACGTTATGTATGCTTTAGCAAAACAATACATTTATTTTCTAAATGAAAACGGTTGACAACTAGTTTCCAACAGTAGACAACTATTGTTATTTTCAAACTTTCGCGATTTGAGCATTATACTACTATTAATATATCTCATGTTTTATTGCGCGATAAGTCGCGTATTAATTTAGTAGACAACTAGTTTCCAATAGTCGGCACCTAGTTTCCAACAGTTCACATCTAGTTTCTAACAGTTGACAACTAGTTTCCAACAGTTGATAAGTAGTTTCCAACAGTCGACAACTAGTTTCCAACAGTTGCCAGCTAGTTCCCAACAGTGGACAACCAGATTCCAACAGTTGCCAACTAGTTTCCAATCGAAATGTGTACGTACCAATGAGCGCCTCCCCCGAGTTGACGACGTCATCGATCCGTCCTTTGTTGGTCGCCAGCTCTGACTCAAATGCTGCGTGCTTTTGGATCTTGCTTTGCAGGTTGGACAGTTCTCTGTACACAATAACACATTATTTTTAAAACATGACACTAATGCAGTTGCCGGAACATCAGTCATTACTATCATACTTATCTGTATCTTATAGCCTGGGATTCAGGAAGTCCGTAGAAAGATCTGATCAATTGGATCGCTAGCTAGAAGACAATAATGCAGAATAAACGAAATTTTTTCGGACATTTTGATATTTATTTTTGGCTTCAAAAAGAAATTAAATAAAAATGTTTTCTTACAACTATTCATTAGCCTTCGGACGTTCCCTGTTGGATATAGGTTCCTATACATCTCCAATAACACTGGTTGGTAGCGGCTTGCATCCAGTTCGATCCTGTGCTCTTAATGCGGTCATCCGTCCTTGTTTTCGGTTTGTCGCCACTAGTACCACTGACAGGTCCATGATGGAACAACTGTTAAAAATTTACAACACTAGTTCCATTTAAAATAGATCTCCAAATAATGGAACTAGTGTTCAAAGAGTTATCTTTGTGATAAGCATTTCAAAAATCTAAAGCGAACGCAGGATTTGAACCTGCCCCTTCGGATCACTAGCCCGACGCTCTAACTAACTGAGCCAGCCCGCCTCCCACGCAAGCGTCAAATTCCTGAAGTGCTTACATTACACCAACTTATAGCGTTGGTGGCGCCACCTGTGATACCCGTATTAGACAGGTTATCACTCAACTAGAAGTTATTAGAACTTCTAAAGATTGACGAGAGATGGCGCACTGCTAAATCAATGTTATGATTTTTATTTTGAGTGCTGTCCACACTAGATTTTATCTCAAAGAGTTATCTTTGTGATAAGTATTTCAAAAATTTTGTGTTGATTTTAGGTTTACATTAGTACCATAGCTACTTGTTGTATTACTAAAAATTGAAACACAAATTATCGCTTATCGAATCAACTACTACAAATCCTGCGCACATTCCAAAGTTAAAAACATTTAAAGTAATTAAAAAGTATTATAAAACAAAAACTACATAAGGCGAATTGTGAGCCATACTCAAAATATAATAGATTTTCAAATAGAAGTCTGTCAAAAAGCTGCTCAGGGTGAACCTGCTCCCATGATTTATAAGCGGAGTTTGGTTCATATAACGAATAGCATATAGCGAAAGTAAAACTGCTGTTCTTCTATTTGACTATATGGATGGTACTGGTGTTCCATCATGGAACTGTGAATGGTACCAGAGCACTGGTACCATTCACAGTTCCATGACCACTCAAAATCAACACTAGTTCCATTATTTCGAGTTCCATTTTGAATGGAACTAGTGTTGTAAATTTTTAACAGGGGTTCCATCATGGAACTGTTTATGGGACTAGTGGCGACGAACTGTTTTTTTAATGCAGAATAGATCTACATTTGGCCACCAACTCGCCCGATGGAAATAGAAGTTGTAGCCGAAGATTTAGCATGTCGACCTAGAAGATATCTATTCACTCTTGACTTGAAGATATCCAGATTGTAATTGTCAGGGAACAATGCCGCCACGGTCTTCACTCGAGTAACTTTCTTTCCGACAGATATTACGCATATTTGTTATTATGACATGACTCACCTGTAATTCTGGTCCGTGGCGACCTGCATCTTGAGCGCGATCCACTCCCTCTCGTGGTACAGGTCTCGTAGGAACACGTGCAGCTGCCGCGACTGCTGCAGCATGGAGCCGCGGTGGGCGCAGGACTCCTGGGGAAATATTATAGAATAAAAGGTCATAGCTAGAAAATGGCAATAGGCTAATGACAACATTGAAAATATTCTATTAATTTTGGTAATCCATACAGATCATAGCATGAAAAAGACATATTTCACTTTACTGTACTGTACTGTACCAGCCTTTTTAATAGTCCACTGCAGGACGTAGGCCTACCCACGAAGGGTGATTGGGCCATATCCACCACGCTGGCCCAGTGCGGGTTGGTGGATTCACATACGCCATCGAATTTCTTCTACGGACGTATGCAGGTTGCCTCACGATGTTTTCCTTCACCGAAAAGCCAGTGGTGTGAAATTCCGTACATAAATTCCAAAGAACTCATTGGTACGGGACCGGGGATTCGAACCCACGACCTCACGATTGTAAGGCGGGTGTCACTACCTCTCGACCACCACGGCTTTTCACTTTATTTAAAATAAAATATGTCTAATTTTCGAAAGTCGAACGAAATAAAATACGATGTTTTTTTGATATTTTATCTGTGACGTAAACGCTCTAAGAAGGGCGGCAACTCTGGTGACGTCACGTGCTGGTAAACAAGAATTTTTCGATTGACTGTTGTTTGTGTAATTTGTGTTTTGTGATTTCGGAGTAATATTATTGGATCTGTAAGTTACTTTTAAACTATTTTTTTGTTAATTTTTAGATGTGAACTAGCGTATTTACCAGTATTAACTAACGTTATTTACTCGTGAGTGACGTCAAAGACCAGCGCCATTACAGAATGTCGTTTTTGGTGGGATCTTGAATATCTATTCTTTAACACTGATTTTCATTGTTAATACAGTAGATCTCACGGAAATATAAATGTAGTGTGCTTAGTATGTTCTAACGAATAATTTAAAACGATTTCCAAAAACTAGTCAAATACCCTATTGTATAAGCCTTGGTGTTCTAGAGGTAGTGACACCCGCCTTACAATCGTGAGGTCGTGGATTCAAATCCCGGTCCCGTACCAATGAGTTCTTTGGAATTTATGTACGGAATTTCACACCACTGACTTTTCGGTGAAGGAAAACATCGTGAGGCAACCTGCATACGTCGGTAGAAGAAATTCGATGGCGTATGTGAATCCACTAACCCGCACTGGGCCAGCGTGGTGGATATGGCCCAACAATGAACTGCTGGAAATATTAGATGTATAGCTACTCACCTGTAGTCTATCCCTTCTGGCGACGATATCTTCCATCCTGTCCTGGATATACTTGGAGTGGTAATGTCCCTTGGCCTGGATCTCGTCCGCGAACTGCTGCAGCTCCTGGACGCGCGGGAGCTGGGACTCCAGCAGTTTGGTGAACTCTCCATGCTTGCGGATCAGCGCGTCCACCGCTGGGGAAGAAAGGAAATGGTTAAATTACAAGATATTTATGTAGTTTGGTAAACATGTCGCGAAATAAATTTTCTTTCACACAACATTGTTGATAAAATGGAGAATCAAATAATAATCCCCGCCTTGTTCGTGTATTATTCTAATATAAAAAAACTCAAAAAAAAAGTTATTGCATAGAAAACTATCGTTCACCCGCGACAAAATGTATGGAACATCTAATTATTTTAAGTTTTGACAAAAGTCGCGGAACAAAAGTTGTTAGTTTTGATGTACAGAATAAGCCCCTAAAAGGTTATTAATTGATTATACTGTATAAAATTTAACTTGATCTCTGCGACAGCTGTCAGAAAAATCACGCCCATGAAGTCCTGAATGTCTTAATAGTACAGACAGTACCTGTCAATGTCATACTTTATGGGCATGCCGATTAGAGATGGGCGACGAATGATCGTGACCACAGAGTTTTAGATAGAGTTTTATTTAAAATATCCATAGTTTATACTGACGATATTTTAAATAAAACTTAATTTATTATTCATTTTATTGTATATTTTAATATCATAACATTTTTTACATGTGTAATTAAATTAAACCCAATTATATATTACATTAGCATCGATAATAATGAAAAACGTCGATAAATACTATCGTAACATTATTATGAGTATTTAATTAATATCATAACATTATTTACATGTGTACATACTTGATCTTAAATAATAGTAAGTAAATAAAATCCAATTTCTCACCTTCAACTACTCATTCGATTTCATTACAACATTGTTTGAAAATCGATTTTTTCCACCACTATCCCAACTCTAAATATGTCAATTCAATTCAATCATGTTTATTTCAATTAGGTACAAATATACACTTTTGAAACGTCATTAGCTAAAAATCATGTAACGTCAATTACATACCTAATATCACAAAAACAACAACAATAATAATTCGAAACAAATAAAAAAATAAAGAATTAAAAAGACAAACAAATCAATCACAAAACAGTCACCAGTGAAAATTAAATAATTTGACAATATTCACAACACAATGTTGCCAGAATGAGTTTTGGAGATTTACCAGTTGGTTTGATTAGAAGGTTTAGGTACATAACTCATAAATTATAAAAGTAAATAAAATAGAACGAAATGAAATTGAATAATGTCAAGATTTATAAAATATAATGTCACAGATAAAATAAAATGTCATAAATGTCAAAATAAAATATTAATATCAATGTACAAATGTAGATGATTAAAAAAAGTGTATTAAAATAAGTTATCATTATTGAAATATCAATCTTCTATGTCAATGTCACTGTCACAGAGATCAAGTTAAATTTTATGGAGTATAGGAATAACCCTGTATAGGGTATAACATGGATTCTTACCGTCAAGGTTTTCTCCCAGATCGTCATTATTGAGGAAGGCTTCCTTGGACGCGAGCCAGTCCTCCGTCTGCCGAGCTTGCTCCTTCAGCAGCTGCAGCTGATGAGCCTACACACAAAATTACTGTTGAAAAACATAAACAACTATGCATATTCCAGTAAACTACTGAATTAAACTAAGGAAAATATCTGCTGGTTGCAGAATCACTATTTGCCTTGATGATGCTTAAGTTATTTGACAATATATTTCTATATCTTGTAACCACCACCATGTACCTACCAACTGCTCGTACTAAGTGATTTGTAACTGCTCATACTATTTCTAACTGCTCGTACTAAGCGATTCGTAACGGTTTGTACAAAGCTATTAGCAACTGCTCGTAGTATGCGATTCGTAACTGCTCAGATTCAGTGATTCGTAACTGCTCGTGCTAAGCGATTCGCAAATGTTTGTACTAAGCGATTCATAACTGCTTGTACTAAGCTATTTCTAACTGCTCGTACTAAGCGATTCGTAACTGCTTGTACTAAGCTATTAGCAACTGCTCGTACTATGCGATTCGCAACTGCTCAGATTCAGTGATTCGTAACTGCTCGTGCTAAGCGATCTGTAGCTGTTTGTACTAAGCGATTCATAACTGCTCGTACTAAGCTATTTCTAACTGCTCGTACTAAGCGATTCGTAACTGCTTGTACTAAGCTATTAGCAACTGCTCGTACTATGCGATTCGTAACTGCTCAGATTCAGTGATTCGTAACTGCTCGTGCTAAGCGATTCGTAACTGTTTGTATTAAGCGATTCATAACTGCTCGTACTAAGCGATTCGTAACTGCTTGTACTAAGCTATTAGCAACTGCTCGTACTATGCGATTCGTAACTGCTCAGATTCAGTGATTCGTAACTGCTCGTGCTAAGCTATTCATAACTGCTAGTTCTAAGGTATTAACAACTGCTTGTGAGTAAGGTAGTCTTTCCTCTGCAGCCACGAGCGGTCGAGCGTAGAGGACAGAGCGACGACTTTCTCTATCACATCTAAAGGAAAATAACCCGTATTGTTACCTGGGTAAGGTAGTCTTTCCTCTGCAGCCACGAGCGGTCGAGCGTAGAGGACAGAGCGACGACTTTCTCTATCACATCTAAAGGAAAATAACCCGTATTGTTACCTGGGTAAGGTAGTCTTTCCTCTGCAGCCACGAGCGGTCGAGCGTAGAGGACAGAGCGACGACTTTCTCTATCACATCTAAAGAAAAATAACCCGTATTGTTACCTGGGTAAGGTAGTCTTTCCTCTGCAGCCACGAGCGGTTGAGCGTAGAGGACAGAGCGACAACTATCTAAAGGAAAATAACCCGTATTGTTACCTGGGTAAGGTAGTCTTTCCTCTGCAGCCACGAGCGGTCGAGCGTAGAGGACAGAGCGACGACTTTCTCTATCACATCTAAAGGAAAATAACCCGTATTGTTACCTGGGTAAGGTAGTCTTTCCTCTGCAGCCACGAGCGGTCGAGCGTAGAGGACAGAGCGACGACTTTCTCTATCACATCTAAAGGAAAATAACCCGTATTGTTACCTGGGTAAGGTAGTCTTTCCTCTGCAGCCACGAGCGGTCGAGCGTAGAGGACAGAGCGACGCCTTTCTCTATCACATCTAAAGGAAAATAACCCGTATTGTTACCTGGGTAAGGTAGTCTTTCCTCTGCAGCCACGAGCGGTCGAGCGTAGAGGACAGAGCGACGACTTTCTCTATCACATCTAAAGGAAAATAACCCGTATTGTTACCTGGGTAAGGTAGTCTTTCCTCTGCAGCCAAGATCGTCGAGTGTAGAGGACAGAGCGATGACTTTCTCTATCACTTCTAAAGGAAAATAACCCGTATTGTTACCTGGGTAAGGTAGTCTTTCCTCTGCAGCCACGAGCGGTCGAGCGTAGAGGACAGAGCGACGACTTTCTCTATCACATCTAAAGGAAAATAACCCGTATTGTTACCTGGGTAAGGTAGTCTTTCCTCTGCAGCCACGAGCGGTCGAGCGTAGAGGACAGAGCGACGACTTTCTCTATCACTTCTAAAGGAAAATAACCCGTATTGTTACCTGGGTAAGGTAGTCTTTCCTCTGCAGCCACGAGCGGTCGAGCGTAGAGGACAGAGCGACGACTTTCTCTTTCATCTCAGGTTCGGGAGCCTGCTTGGCGCTCTGCAGAGCTGCTATCGACTTCTGCCGCCCGTCGATCTCCGCCTGTACAAGGGAAAAAATATCATTAAGACTTTAAGAGGATTGTGAATTGACCAGTGTTTGCGTGTGATACCATCGACAAAAATAGCGGTACATTTTTGATAAAATTTACGTTCCGTAAGAAAACTTTTGCTAAAGCTATCTTTATTATTATATACTACGGGACTAATCGCGCACTAATATTACGAGATAAATAAATACCTCCTCATCCCGACGTTTCGGCCGAGTTGCATCGACCGACAGTCAATGTGTTCAAATCGCGAAAGTTTAAAAGCTATCTTTATAATTTTTTGTTAATTTAGCAAAAACTAGTTTATCCGCAGTGATGACAATTTTATTTACAACAGTAAGAATTAATTTAAATAACCTCTCACCTTTCTCTCATCGTGTAACTCTAGAAGCGCTTTAGCTTCAGCGACCGTCTCCGGCTCTTCGGTTCCCTCCATTCGCTTCACCGTCTCTGTCACCCACAGCTCCAACTCCTGTAGCGGGAGAGAGATAACAATATCATACACACAAATGTCAGATATGTGGACAATTTTCTTAAATTACACAAAATTATATGAAAAAGTGTAATTGTGAAAAATATTTAATCGACAAAGTCAGTTGGCGAACGAAAGATACTAGCCACTAACCCACTAGACAACTAACAGTGTATTATGCGCGAGCGTAGCGAGCGCGAATATTTCCAACAAATTTGACAATCTGCGTTACTTTACTTTATGGAGTAGATTTCATGATCATAATTATTTATGCAGTCTATGGGGGCAGTATCTGGCAATTTTGATGCTCTCATAGATAAGTACTGAATAAATATACAGACTTGTGTTTTTTACATTTGATTTCACAACTTTTTACTGAACAACTGTTGCTCGAGTTGTTGTAATTTTTCAATGCCGTGTTTTTGTTAAATTAGGTCTTCTTTTATATTTCTTTTTTTTTAGTTATAACCATTAAATGGAACAAAATAAATTGTGAAAATGAAATAAATCATAAACAACAATCATACCTACACATTAGATAGGTACTGTTTTTTTTTTGAGTAAAGTCAGTTACTAGACTAGTTAGACTTGAACCGCCTTACCCACGCTTTAAACACTGTCTAACCGTGCAATTTGTACTGTTAAGCATTGTCTTAACCGCGCGTAAAACTTTAATGGTAAGACGGTTTGTTTTTAGAAATAAAAACTTTCTTTATCGGCGTTGTGCACTTTTCGGGACGGTAAAAAAAACAGATTGTGACCTGATCGAAATATTCCTAAGACGGAGGGAGCAGTCCCGGAATGCAACCAAAGCAATAGGCTATTTGACAACATTGAAAATATACTATTGATTGTGGTAATCCTTACAGATAATAGCCTTACAGAGACATATTTCACTTTATTTAAACTAAAATATGTATACTTTGCGCAAATTACACGAAATGAAATACGATATTTTTTTGATCTTTTATCTGTGACAAAAACGCTCTAAGATGGGTGGCAACTCTGATAGCGTCACATGCTAGTAAACGAGAATTTCTCGATTGACTGTTGTTTGTGTAATTTGTGTTTTGTGTTTTCGGAGTAATATTATTGGATCTGTAAGTTACTTTTAAAGTATTTTTTGCTAATTTTTTAGATGTAAACTAGCTATTAACTAACGTTATTTACTAGTGTGTGACGTCACAGACCAGCGCCATTGCAGAATGTCGTTTTGGCGGGATCTTGAATATGTGAATACATAACTCAAGAAGAATACATAAATTAAAGAATTTTAACACTTGATTTTAATTTTTAATACAGTAGATATCTCGTAAATATAAATGTGTGCTAATTATGTACTAACGAATAATTTAAAACGAATTCCAAAAACTAGTCAAATAGCCTATTTTTTTTCTAACCCGTGATTAGACCTGCATTAGCAACTTCTGGAAGTACGAGTATGTATACCGTACCTTCAAGCTGTCGGAGTACTTGTGATGAGCGATGGCTTCATCCAAGGCGGCGGTTCGTTCTTCAGCGAGCTTGGAGAGTCGCGCCCAACCTTCTTTCAAACTCTCCACGGATTTCTGGATGTCTTTAGCGTGCTCGGGGTGGCTGCAGAAGAAAAATTAAGTTTAACTAACTTTATGCAAAATCAAACATATCGAAACCCAGCAACTAAACCTTTTTTGTCTGAATTTTAGTCTCAGGGATGTGAAAGACCAAACTTTATCGTTTCACTAATATTCCTGCACTCCTATCATGACAAATATACCTACGCCAAACAAATCACACATTTTACTATGAAAATTTACGTGGTTTTCACACATTTTATACTATATATAACGGGACTAAACTCACGTGTAGGGATAGTCGTAACGACTATAGTTTCGGTCGCATTCGGCGATCTTTCTCAAGTTACAGTTAGTTATGGTTACAAGTGGAAACAGAGCTGGCGGTTGGCAAACGCTTCTCCGAGGACACGTCCGTCATCGGTTGAGAGAGTAGCAACTTATTTGCCATATATTAAAGGAGTGACGGACAGAATTGGAAATTTATTACGCCGAAAGTATAGCATTAAAACCATCTTCCGTCCTCCGGGACAACTAAGACAATTGCTACGTTCTCCTAAGGATAGAGACCCTTTGGGTGGCCCCGGTGTCTACATGATCCCGTGCAATTGCGGGAAGTGTTACGTCGGAGAGACAAGAAGAAATGTTTCTATCAGGCTCACGGAGCATATACGTTCAATGAAGAACTTGGATAGGAACGGTTCCGCGGTGGTAGAACACACTCTCGATTCCGATGCGCAGCACTTCATCAGATTTGACAGAGCGAAGGTGCTAGCGCGAGAGAAGTTTTTCGTACCCCGTAAAGTTAGGGAGGCTATCGAGATTAGCAGACGCCCTAACTTCAATAGAGACGGGGGATGGATACTGCCACCGACGTGGAAACCGTGTCTTAAAGGAACCAAGAGACTTAACCGTGGAACTGGTGGAGACATAGTGAGCTCAGTGTGCTGGAGTATCCCCGACGTATACCAGGATACCGACGAAGAGGATCTTCAGTGCGCGCCGACACAACAATCCTCTCGACCCGCCCCCGCCCCACCACCGCAACCGCTGTCATCGCGACCCGCAGCCCGCAGTGCATTGCGAGACGGCTCCGCGTGCTAGCACTCGCCAACTTGAGAAAGGTCGCCGAATGCGACCGAAACTATAGTCGTTACGACTATCCCTACACGTGAGTTTAGTCCCGTTATATATAGTATAAAATCACACATTAGTCGGCAGATGTTAAGTTAGCTACAAGCTGCGGAATAGCCAATCAACGCACAGCTCGGCCTCTAGACAAATGTCTTTTAGCAAAGACTATACGTATAGATTGACATTGAAAACTATAAGTACTAAAATTATAATTATTTTTTGCAAAAAAATAGCATGTCCGACTTCACCCGTGTACAAAATCATTACATAGTATAAAAGCCGCTTTCCGCTGTCTGTCCCCATGTATGCTTATATCTTTACAACTACGCAACGGATTTTGATGCAGTTTTAATAGATACAGTAATTCAAGAATGTTTATAAGTATAATACACCTGTGCGAAGCCGGGGCGCATCGCTAGAACGCAAATAGATCGATGTAACATTTTTCACATTATTGTTGATTTATCAAAAATGACTCAGCCGATTTAGATAAAATTTAAATGGGACCAATTTCGAAGTATGCTCTTTCCAATACAAAAATAATTATTGAAATTGAACTACTGTAAAAAAAAGTTATGCGTGGTTATTAAAAAAAATATATACTCGTCGAATTGTACACCTCCTCCGGTAGTTCGTCGGTCAAAAAGTAGATAAATGGTTAAATCCCTTTGCCGAACTAGGGGTCCAGTGTCTGAATTCCACCCCGTTTAATAGACTTTTGACCGACGAAACGGAGAAGGTACTCAATTCGGCGCATATATATTTTTAGGGTTCCGTACCTCAAAAGGAAAAAACGGAACCCTTATAGGATCACTTTGTAATCCGTCTGTCTGTCTGTGTGTATGTCAAGACTCTTTATCTCGGGAACGCGTAAAGATATTGAGTTAAAATTTAAACTATATACGTAAACCTATGAACTCTTGCAGTTGTGTAAAAGAAAAGCTTCTCAGTTACCGCATAAAAAAGTTAGAACCGTTTATGTTGTAAAAAAACGCAAATTTTGACACTCACAAAAATCAAAACCTACCGGGTACTTCCAGTTGACATAGAACTATGAAATTTGGCGAAGAGCATTGTCTCAGAGTACACATATAGGAATAAATCTGAAAACTGTACATTTTTATTTAAATCACATAAAAATAGGTCCTCAAAATTCACAAAATATGGGTTCAAAATTCAAAGTGAGTAAATCGTATCATGTAAGGTATCATATAAAATAACTTCATTAGCACATGTTAAAACAGGTTTTAAATTATTTTAACAATATGTTTGTACGGAACTCTCGATGTGCAAGCCTGACTCGCACTTGTCCAGTTTTATTTTATCACCCATACCTTTTTACATAGTAGTCCGATTTCAATAATTGTCTGATAATACTTACCTATGAGCCAAAAAACCTTTCCTTCAGCTTCCAAAGCTTGTATTTTATGCCAGCATCGACCACTCTCGCTAGATGGCGTTTTTATAAAAATACAAATGTACCCTCAAAATAATACTTACTTATGAGCCAAAACCTTTCCTTCAGTTTCCAAAGCTTGTATTTTATGCCAGCATCGACCACTCTCGCTAGATGGCGTTTTTATAAAAATACAAATGTACGCTCAAAATAATACTTACTTATGAGCCAAAACCTTTCCTTCAGCTTCCAAAGCTTGTATTTTATGCCAGCATCAACCACTCTCGCTAGATGGCGTTTTTATAAAAATACAAATCTACCCTCAAAATAATACTTACTTATGAGCCAAAACTTTTCCTTCAGCTTCCAGCGCCTGTATCTTATCCCTAACAGCGCCAGCTTCAGCCACCCTCGCTAGATGGCGCTTCTTCAGCTCCTCGGCGGCGCTCAACTCGCGGCCCTTCTCCGTGCTGCTGAAGAGGGCGGCCTTCTTCGAGATACGCTCCGCCGTGTCCTCCACATCCCTGGAAAATAAATAAGTAGTTTATGAAAACATCATATAATAGGCTATTTGACAACATTGAAAATATACTATTGATTGTGGTAATCCTTACAGATAATAGCCTGAATAAGACATATTTCACTTTATTTAAACTAAAACGTCTATACTTTTCGCAAATTACACGAAACAAAATACGATATTTTTTTGATATTTTATCTGTGACGAAAACGCTCTAAGTCTGGTGGCAACTCTGGTGACGTCACATGCTAGTAAACGAGAATTTATCGATTCACTGTTGTTAGTGTAATTTGTGTTTTGTGTTTTGGGACCAATATTATTGGATTTGTAAGTTACTTTTAAAGTATTTTTGCCAATTTTCAGATGTAAACTAGCGTATTCACTAGTATTAACTAACGTTATTTACTAGTGTGTGACGTCACAGACCAGCGCCATTACAGAATATCATTTTGGCGGGATCTTAAATATCTATTCTTTAACACTTGATTTTCATTGTTAATACAGTAAATCTCTCAGAAATATAAACGTAGTGTGCTTATTATATACCAACGAATAATTTAAAACGATTTCCAAAAAGTAGTCAAATAGCCTATTGACTGCCCCGCAATGTTGAATTATATTTCACCGAATGCTCCTGGTCATTCGCCAATGGCCCAAACTTAACAGTGGGTGGGGATGACATTTACTTTATTTATATTTGTTTCTGATAATGATATTGTAGTACTACTAGTAGAACTAATAGTACAACTTTCGGGAACGACCCATCAGAAAATAATATCAATCTACACTAATATTATAACGAGGAAAAGTTTGTATTTTTATGTGTGTGGGTATACAGGGTTATTTTTAATCAATCAGCATCCTTCTAGGGGCTTATTCTGTACATCAAAACTAACAACTTTTGTTCTACGATTTAGTCAAAACTTAAAAAAAACAGCTGTTGCATACATTTTGTCGCGGGTGAACTAAATATTTCTATGGAACAACAAAAATATTTTTTGAGTTTTTACGAAAGTCGAAGTACAAAAGTTGTTAGTTTTGATACACAGAAAAAGCCCCTAGAAGGATGCTAATTGATTAGAAATAACCCTGTATATGTTTGTAATGAATAAACTCGAAAACTACTGTACCGATTTGAAAAATTATTTCACGGTTGAAAAGCTACATTCATCTTGAGTAACATAGGCTATATAAAGTTATTTCCACCCGTGCGAAGCCGGGTCGGGCCGCTAGTGTATATATAAATGAATCGTAGTTGTTAGTCACGCTAAAACTCGAGAACGGCTAAATTGATTTGGCTAATTTTGATTTTGAAATGTTTGTGAAAGTTGTCATTGACAGTACTTACATAATCTAAAAAATGTGACCATAATACTGGTGTTTATTTGGCTCAACGTTTAAGCATTGCCATTCAGCGCGGCAATGCTGCCAGCATGCTGGGCACGCTGCCACCTGGCAGTGGGCTTGAGTATTTAGATTAACTTTAGACCTTCATTGGTCTGTGGATGATCCAATTGCTTGTTATGTAGTAATAGTTTCTATTAAATAAAACACTCACGTATGATATACGGCCGGGCCGCTGGGAACCCGACCGGTTTCGCAGTAAATTAGTACTCCTTCATCAGGGAATACGCGTGCGCCAGTCGACGGGAGCGCGCGTATTCCCTGATGAAGGAGTACTAATTCCCTGATGAAACCGGTGTTTTATTTAGTATAATGTTTTCTCACGCGAGTTTTATTGAAGTAATAGTTTATATAGTTTTTTTTTGATAGATGGTGAGATAAAGTTCACCGAGTCAGCTAGTGATACAAATATAACTGACCTATTGAAGGAGTGTATTTCCAGCGCGGCGGCGAGGTTGTCTCTATACTTCTGCAGGGCTCCAGTGAGTTCCTTCCACTTGGACAGCACGGCGTCGCGGCGGGACGCCACGGACGCGGCCTGGGCCGTGGGGCCCTGTAATAATACCGTCATATTAGTACAGGATATAAGTCCAATCCAATAACATGGCGGCTCTAAAGTTATCTACAAGCTGTGACATTAACGTTACTTCATTTAATTTTTGACCGACGAACCACCGGAGGAGGTATACAATTCGACGCGTATATTATATACTAGTTTTTACCCGCGGCTTCGCCCGCATACGCAATATATAATTATAATTTATAGCCTATGTGTTATTCTGATATATAAGCTATATTATTGCAAAGTTTCATCTCAATCCGTTCAGTAGTTTTTGCGTGAAAGAGTAACAAACATCCATCCATCCATCCTCACAAACTTTCGCGTTTGTAATATTAGTAGGATTAATAAAGAGTATGAGTATGTGCAATACCCAAACTTGAGCTCACAAAAAACCAACCCATTGATTGGGTTTCGCTCGGCTTCAGCTTCACAGCCATTAGTTATTTGATTAGATTATATACATAGGAGTAAAGAAAATTCAAACCCGTACAATACCTAGTATAATCCGCGCCACACAAGTCGGCGGATGTAAAGTATCCGCATATATAGCGCAATAGCCAATCAACGCGCAGCTTCATGTGAGCTTCAGTCCGGATTGGATATTGCGCAGCTTGCAGCTAACTTCACATCCGCCAACTTGTGTGGCGCGGTCTGTACAATACTTGTTTGAACAGCTTATGGGCGAGCGCGGTGATACTTCGCCGTCCACTTTCATGTCAAATGACAGACCTATGTCCGACAGTACCTGTTTGAGCAGCTTGTCTGCGAGCGCGGTGATGCTGCGCACGCGCCGGTCGTCCACCTTCATATCGGAGTCTACATCGTCCAGCTTCCTCAAGAGGGCGCTGCAGTGCTCGTAGTCTCGGCCCAACTCGTGCGCTTGCACCTACAATATTCATTATATTAAACAAAAAGATCTAATTATTGTGACAACAAAATTAAATTTAAAATTAACACTGTCAACTGAATTAGTTATCAAACAAAAAATACTAAGATCCGTTGGAGAGGTACGATACACACATGCACACATAAACACACACACGCGCACGCACGCAAACTCACACACACACACGCACGAACACGTACACACACACACACACGCACGAATACTATCTAAATAATTCAATCTCTTAATTTTTATGATTTTAAAACGATTTCATAGTATATTATAATATATCTTACCATCATTTCCTTGTCTCTGATCCAGGCTTCGATCTTGTCCAAATGCTGGTTGAACTCCAAAATATCTTGGGCTTCTTCCAAACCACGACCTGAAAGAATTTCATTCCCATGACGAAAGACGTAGAACAAAAGTTGTTAGTTTTGATGTACAGAATAAGCCCCTAGAAGGATGGTAATTGATTAGAAATAACCCTGTATACGCAGAAAATAATAATGAACGAAAGATATTAATACTAATGTAAAAAAAAGCGTGGGGCGCGTCGTGCCCTAATTTTTTGTAAATCGAGCATCCACTTTTTTTACAATATACTTAGAGCAAATAAAAAAATCCAGAGGAAACGTCGTTGAACAGTCAAGTGAAGCCGGTTTTTTATACATGTGTGAGTGCGTTGCTGGTGTGTGTAACTGTCTGTACACGGCGAGGCGTAGTTTTGGTCGGCTTCACTTGTTTGTTCACAACATTCTCTCTTGATTTTTTTATTTGCTCTGAGACAATATATTGAGAATTATTTTACACTTTTTAGTTTGATATGCTATGAAAGACTGTTTTTTTAACTATATTTATTTTTCACTTTTTAGTAATCGAATGCCGTGGTGGTCAAGAGGTAGTGACACCCGCCTTACAATCGTGAGGTCGTGGGTTCGAATCCTCGGTCCCGTACCAATGAGTTCTTTGGAATTAATGTACGGAATTACACACCACTGGCTTTTCGGTGAAGCAAAACATCGTGAGGCAACCTGCATATGTCCGTAGAAGAAATTCGATGGCGTATGTGAATCCACCAACCCGTACTGGGCCAGCGTGGTGGATATGGCCCAATCACCCTTCATGGGTAGGCCTACGTCCTGCAGTGGACTGTCAAAAAGGCTGGTACAGTACAGTACAGTAATCGAATGCACACCTATCAAAGACCGATGACAATGCATTTTGTCATCGGTCTTTGATAGGTGTGCAAAGTTTGAAGAAAATCTGATCGCTCAAAGTAGGTCAAAATCGAGCTCAAAGGGGTTGGTTAGTTGGTTACAAGCGAACAAACAAACAAGCAAACGTACAAAGGATGCTAATTGATTAGAAATAACCCTGTATTGAAAATTATTTAGTAATAATGCCTATTTGAAATGATTAATTTAGTGATTTTGGTTGGTTTACCTCGCTTCTCTGTAGCGTCCTCGAGCTTGTTCCACTCGGCTCGGAGCTGCTCCAGCTCCTTGTCGGCTTCCTCGTCAGGCCTCAGCTGTTCCGCCAGTGCTGCCACCTACACCAATCAATTCATTTATTTACCAATGACAATAAGAGATAAGAGAGAGACGTGGTGACAATTTTTCAAGTTCAAGTTAAATTGGCGGTAGACTAGGGGCCACACTAATCGTTCTGGTTTGATATAGTTGATTGAATCAGGCGTTATGGTGAGCGCCACACAAATTGAAAGATGGGAAGTTATGCGTAGCGTTCAGCGCAAAAGCCGAAATATAGGTATGCGCGCGAGCCAGAGATACGAAATGCCGGGGCACACCCGCCAGCTAAACTCATGCCTCCCGCGCGCTCCCTATGCCCATGCACAACACTACGCCACTTGCGTCGTCATTGTGCACACATGCGCAATAGTTCGCGAATCACGGCGAAGTGTCATCTGTGGCTAACTTCTCATCCGCCGACTTGTGTGGCGCTTAGTATACCGGCTGTTTCACATTCCAGTCTACCCGTGACCACGGTCGATGCAACTCGGCCGAAACGTCGGAATGAGGAGGTATTTATTTATTTCGTAATTAATCTCGTAATTTTAGTGCGCGATTAGTCCCGTAGTACTATACTGTACCAGCCTTTTTAATAGTCCACTGCAGGACGTAGGCCTACCTACGAAGGGTGATTGGGCCATATCCACCACGCTGGCCCAGTGCGGGTTGGTGGATTCATATACGCCATCGAATTTCTTCTACGGACGTATGCAGGTTGCCTCACGATGTTTTCCTTCACCGCAAAGCCTATGATGTGAAATTCCGTACATAAGTTCCAAAGAAACTCATTGGTACGGGATCGGGATTTGAACCTACGACCTCACGATTGCAGGTCGGGTGTTACTACCACTAGACCACCTATGCGTAGTCCCGTAGTACATAATAATAAATAAAGAGATACATAGAAAAACCAGTTGCCGAGAGCCCAGCGGATGGGCAAGTTGAAATGGTAGTGGGCAAAGCACATAGTTCATAAAATTATCAAATTGAGAATACTTCACTTCACATAGCTGTAAGCTCAGCATACAACGTTCACCGACTAGTTCGGCGGATGAGATAATTAAGATCGCTTTTGGAAATCGACAGGATAGGGGAGCTTTATGTTCAACAGTGATCATCGCATGACTAATGGATGCTGAAGATTTAAAAAAAATAATACTATAAGTCCTTTGTCGTATACAGATAAGGATTCTAAGAATAATCAATTAATTTTTGTTCTATCCATTTATTCACTCATATATTTCTTCCATTCTCGAATGGGTACCACGTACCAGCGAGCGCAGCGTAGGACGCCCAATCCACAAGATCAACGGACGACCTCATTGAGAGGATCTTGCTAGATGCAAGCCGTTTCCAACCGATGCCATGGGAGATACATAAAGGAGGCCTATGTCCAGCAGTGGCAGACAGACGGATGGAATACTGACCTCAGCGAGCCTGGCGCGGTTGGCGGCCAGCTCCGCGGTGAAAGCTTGGTGCTTCTGCAGCTTCTTGATTTTATCCTCAAGGTTCGTCACTTCGCCTACAAATAACAAATAATATAATTATTTTCATGAAAATGAATTATTTTTTGCAAAACATTGCACCTATTTCAGCCGTGTGCAGAATTCGCGAATATTTTGCACGTATCAATATAGCATTTTTCATATTATTGTTGATATATCAAAAATGGCTCAGTTGATTTCGATGAAAGGACATGTTCACAAAATGTATGGAGGCTGGTATAATAATCAAAAAATCTAACCACAACACTTGTTACATTTCGAGAAAGTTCATATTTTTCTGAGTCTATTACATCAGTTAAAAACAAAAAAGAGACCTGTAATATTTTTTAAATTAATTTTAATTTTTTAGTATAAATAAATATATTTGGCTCAATATGTATTTTATCTCTATTAACCCTGATTAAGTAATCTCCAAATTGTCAAAATAAAGCATTTTTATCAATCAGACACACTTTTTAAGTGTTTTTTAGTTCAGTTCAGTTCATTTATTCTCACGTAGGTACAATAATGCACACTTATGAATGTCAAAAGTAAACAATAAATATAAATTAACATAAAACAATAAAACTAACAGAATTAATACATTTTCATTTACAAATATTGTCACATGTCAGTTTGCGCAAGGAATTTTTGTCACACATAAAATCTTTTACACTATAGTATGCTTTTTGTGTAAGAAAACCTTTGATAATATTTTCAAACATTGTTTCATTTTTCTTTGTCAAATTTTCAGGTATTAAATTGTAATAGCAAATACTATTTCTTACAAATGAATTGTCGGTTTTCGAAAGTCTCACTTTTGGTAGAACAATTTTGGAGTTTATCTACTAACTGGTCACACTGGTTGGTCAAGTTTTAATTTTAGTAAATTGTGCTCTTATTATGATTTTAGTAATATTAGTAAGTTATCCTCAAGATAATAGACCATGAAATTATGAGATGAATGTGGAAGAATCAGCTAGAAATTCAAGTAAAATAACGATAGAAGCACTTTGTTATTGTTAAACTAGAAAAAATAAAAAGCTGTAGTATTATTTTTCATACAATTTATTTTTCACATTTTAAAATAATGCAGGGATGAAAATATCGAAATTAAATATTTTTGAGAAGCCCATAAAACAAGCTTTCAAATGATGTATATATCATCTTGGTTAGATTTTTCTCTGAATAATATACCAATTGTGGAAGTCTCCTTTAAATGGGACCAACTCCGAAGTATACTCATTCCAATAAAAAAAGAATTATCGAAATCGGACCACTATGTAAAAAGTTATGCGTGGTTATACATAAAAAATATATACGGGTCGAATTAAGCACCTCCTCCATTTCGTCGGTCAAAAAATAACAAAGATATTATTATTTTTCGCATAAAATCGCAACACCGACGTCCACAGTGTACAGATTTCAAATAGTTTGCTCGGATTAATGAACCACCCATGTACATTACTGATGATGTATCAAAAATGACTCCGTCGATTTCGATCAAATTTAAATAGGAGCACCTCGGAAATACCCTTTCACGCATAGTTAAGTATGACTGGAATCGTCAATTGCGTATATGGTGTGCGAAATAAGATCTGCTATACAGACTTAGCTATATATAGGTACACGTTGTTATGATTTTATCATATTTAGACTCTAGATAATAGTAAAAACCTGCATAATACTAATAGAGATGATAGAAAATAGGTAATAGTTCATATATACTCGTACTCGTATGTTGATTTACTTAACCATCTCATCAAAAATTACTCAGTACAGGGCAAGCAGATAACCCTGTGTAGTATACAGGGTTATTTTTAACCAATTAGCATCCTTTTAGGGGCTTATTCTGCACATCAAAACTAACAACTTTCGTTCCACGACTTCGATCAAAACTCAAAAAAAAATTTTGTTGTTCCATAGTAAAATTTTGTTCATCCGCGACAAAATGTATGGAACAGCTGTTTTGTTTCTTTTGAGTTTTGACGAAAGTCGTAGAACAAAAGTTGATAGTTTTTATGTACAGAATAAACCCCTAGAATGATGCTAATTGATTAGAAATAACCCTGTAGACAAAGCGTCACACAAATCGGCAGATGAGAAGTTAGCCGCAGATGACACTTCGCCGTGATTCGCTAATTATTGCGCATGTGTGCACAATTCCGTGCTGCGTGTCGCAGTGAGTAGGGAGCGCGCGGGAGGCATGAGGTTGGCGGGCGGGTGTGCCCCGGCGCGAGTCTCTCTGGCTCCCGCGCATACCTATATTTCGGCTTTTGCGCAGTTCTCTGCGCATAACTTCCCATCCGTCGATTTGTGTGGCGCTCAGTATAACTTTCTGGGTTCCAAATGAAGCGTGAGTGTACACAACCAAGTTTGTATGCAATGTGTTTAACTTGCAGTTTGTATGTATAGGTCTATAGGTACGTGTGCACGTGTGTGTGTGTGTGTGGGTGTGTGTGTGTATGTATGTACAGATACAGATAGTTTATTGGTAAAAGAAAATATTGACAAGTCAAAACAATGATAATTAATAATAATGGGTACAATTATTGTACATAATAATAATCATATCTGTCTACAATTTGTCGTTTACGAATTCGTTAATAGAATAGTATGCTTTGCTCAGAAGCAACAGTTTTAATTTAGATTTAAATATATTATTGGAAGCTGCAGTTCTGACGCATTCCGGCAGACGGTTGTATATTTGCGGGCCGCGCACATACACATACACCGACTTGTCTGATTTTGCGAGCGAGTGAGCTGTATATACTCGTAGTTATGTGCGCGCGTGTGTTGTATATAATTACCGTGAGCATGGTCAGCATTGAGTTTGTTGAGCTTGTCGGCCACCCAGCCTCTCGCCTCGGCCACGTCTCTGGCGAACTGAGCGCGCGCGCGCGTGCGCGCCAACAGCGAGCGTCGGCGGCCCGCCGACTCGTACAACTGTGGGATAAATAATAAATAAACTCTTTATTCATCAAATATTGCGGGGCGTATTCTTTTCACAACAGAACTAGCCGGAAGTCGCATAAATACCATCCCTACATAGTCGACGTACCACCTGCTCGTACTGAGCGACTCGCTTCTTCCTTCATAATGCGGACCGCCAGGGATTGGAATGCCCTGCCTTCGTCATTGTTCCCTGACAATTACAATCTGGATATCTTCAAGTCAAGAGTGAATAGGCTACAACTTTGCTTTCCATCGGGCGAGTTGGTGGCCTATTCTACATAAAAAAAAAAATGTTGCGCATTCGATGAAGTCTAATTTTTAATTACATATTTACCCGCGATCACCCCATCTTTGGATTAACCGTTGCAAACGTTGCTTAACTTCCGTGATCTCTTTCTCAGAGACCTCTTTTTTTAATTTATTTATTTAAAGGGTTTTGTCGCTTGGCGACCACATCGCCCTGTACAAGATACACTTAAGAACTTAAAACTAAACTTATCTTTTTAAACCTGTATCTACGAGTTTGTACAACATTTTTGCACTTTCAGAGTCTGGCATAGACAAAATGGAGTTGTAAAAGCCAACGTCTTTAATATTTTGTATAGAACATAGTCTTCTAAATGACTCGTTCCGCACACATTCCAACAATATGTGGAGAGTATCTTCATAAACGCCACACTCATTACAATTGGGGGTTGGCGTTTTTTTCATCAGATATCTAAACTTATTAGTTAGAATATGTGCAGAGCGGAGTCTGAGGGCTGTCACGAGCTCGCTGCGGTTAAGAAGGCTATGACTAATCCAGGGGTACTATAAAATTTCCGGTTGTATAGTCTTGTACCAGATTCCTTTCTCTTTGGATCACTCGTCAAAATGTTCCTGCCACATTTCCTCAGAGACCTAATACGCTATAAGTTATGAATGTAATGTTAAGAGGCCGGTACTGTACCTTGGTCCTTCGCTCGTTGATGAGTTTGAGTTCATCCGCTATGCGCTGACTCTCCACGTGGTTCTGTTGGAGCAGCTTGTCTCCATGCGAGTTCAGGGTTGTCAGTTTCTCATCCTATAACGACATAAAAAATAATAAAATTATAGTAATTTTATTTATTCTCTTTTGGAAATCGATTAAAAAAGTACACAATCGTGAAGGCATCGTTAGGTCTCGTAGAGTTATTTGTACGTGACCCCCAAATAATGCGGCGAGGGCGAAGCCCTAGGGCTCCAGATTACTTGGAGTTCACGTAGGACTGCGGGGCTGGGTTGGAGAATAAAGACGACTTTTGTTTTACTGAAGCTTACTCGGAAACTGGATACCAGATACTACATACAAATTTTTATTTTTAGCCTATATTTATACAAAAGCGACTAGGAATAAATCGGGGCTCTCATTGGTCGGCCAATCACGGAGCGCGTTTCGATGGCATCTGTTTTGGTTGCATCTCGCTCTATGCGTCCTGCTCGCACCATTAAAGAAGTATGACGTTGCCTGACTTTTTTGAGAGCCCCGACCTATTTTACAAATTTTTCACTACTTCTTATCAACTATTCCTATCACACACTGTAACACAATAATGTTGGCGCCGTCCTGCATATTATTTTTGTGATAAACATTACAAAAATTCGTCGCGAATGCAGGACTGCGAATTAGCTCAGTTGGGATAGCGTTGGGCTAGTGATCCGAAGACGCAGGTTCGAATCCTGCATTCGCGACGAATTTTTGAAATGTTTATCACAAAAATAACTGATGTTGTTTTTAAACTATCGCAATTTGAACACAGTATTATTATATACTACGGGACTAATCGCGCACTAAAATTACGAGATAAATAAATACCTTCTCATTCCGACGTTTCGGCCGAGTTGCATGCGTTGTCACCCGTGATCACGGTCGATGCAACTCTCGATGCAGACTGATCTGGTCGATGCAACTCGGCCGAAACGTCGGGATGATGAGGTATTTATTTATCTCATAATTTTAGTGCGCGATTAGTCCCGTAGTATATAATAATAACAAAAATAACTCTCCCTAGTGTGGGATGCACTAAAATAAAATAATTTAATTGCTTTAGCAGTGCGCCAACAGTGTGTTCGTCGATAGTATTGAGGAGTTACCTGAGTGGCCAAAAGCTTCTCGAACGCTTCATGCTTCTTCAGCTGATTGTCCACCTCCTCCACGCTGCTGGTCGGCGAGATTTCCGTACCTGATGGAGAATTCATAATTCATAAACGTTTATTTGCGCATATGGGTACAGAAAAATAGGATGGTAAAAACAATACAACAAAAATGAACGCCATATTCGACCTTTCGGTATGCAAATATGAGAGAAAACAAGGTAATATAAGTACATGTGATAGTAGCTTTTGCAGTAAATTAACTCTTAACGCTAAAATAAAATGAGATCTGAAATTACAAAAAAAAAACAAAAAACAAAAAAAGAAAAAAATACAAAAAAAAAGAAATAAAATATGTACATTCAAATAATCCTTCTTAATATTGCCATAGAAGCCGTGGTGGTCTAGTGGTAGTTACACCCGACCTGCAATCGTGAGGTCGTAGGTTCAAATCCCGATCCCGTACCAATGAGTTTCTTTTGAACTTATGTACGGAATTTCACATCATTGGCTTTTCGGTGAAGGAAAACATCGTGAGGCAACCGGCGTACATCCGTAGAAGAGATTCGATGGCGTTTGTGAATCCACCAACCCGCACTGGGCCAGCGTGGTGGATATGGCCCAATCACCCTTCGTGGGTAGGCCTACGTCCTGCAGTGGACTATTAAAAAAAATCTGGTACAGTACAGTACAGTTACCCTTTGGGTACGGAACCCTAAATCGATCATAATTCCCGGAATAATTGCGTAAAAAACATATTGGCCGGTCTGAATTGGTATGAAGTACGGAACCCTAAATCGATTCATAATTCACAGAATAATCGCGTAAAAAACATATTGGCCGGTCTGAATTGGTATGAAGTACGGAACCCTAAATCGATTCATAATTCACAGAATAATCGCGTAAAAAACATATTGGCCGGTCTGAATTGGTATGAAGTACGGAACCCTAAATCGATTCATAATTCACAGAATAATCGCGTAAAAAACATATTGGCCGGTCTGAATTGGTATGAAGTACGGAACCCTAAATCGATTCATAATTCACAGAATAATCGCGTAAAAAACATATTGGCCGGTCTGAATTGGTATGAAGTACGGAACCCTAAATCGATTCATAATTCACGGAATAATCGTGTAAAAAACATATTGGCCGGTCTGAATTGGTATGAAGTACGGAACCCTAAATCGATTCATAATTCACAGAATAATCGCGTAAAAAACATATTGGCCGGTCTGAATTGGTATGAAGTACGGAACCCTAAATCGATTCATAATTCACGGAATAATCGCGTAAAAAAACATATTGGCCGGTTTGAAAGGGTATGAATGAATTGGTCGGCGTTCATTTGTTAATACTTACTAAGTTGAGCCTCCTGCGCTGCACACAGCTCGTGCAGCTGCTTGGCGTCGCGGAGGAAGCAGTGCAGGTCGATGAGCTGGTCGAGCGCCACCTGGCGAGCCGCCCACGCGCCGTGCAGACGCTGCCTTTCTTCTAGTAGGGCTTCGCATTTCTCTTCAATTTCCTACGAAGATAATCTATATATATAAAAGGCAAAGGTGACTGACTCAGGTATCAACGCACAGGCCAAACCGTTAGAACTAGAAGCTTACATTTTCGCACACGTATTCCTCTTATGACGTAGGCATCCACTAAGGAAGGATTTTTGGAAATTCAACTTCTGAAGGGCTAAAACGGGCCCTTATCCATTGTATGAAACTTTTTATTGCATGGACCGATTGACTTGAAACTTGGCTTAATTATGTATCCTTCGAACAAAATAAAAAATTTGTTTTGTTCAAGATTTGCGGTTTTATCATCCTGGGGGGATAAAATCCCAAAGTTTGTAAAATAAAACACCAATTAATATCCAATTGGCTGAATTAATAGGGATAATATTTGGTTTTAGAGAAGCTTACGAGTATAATATGTATTAATACTGGAGTCAAAGATATCCTGAAAAATTTATACTATTCCTTCGGGATTGTCAAATTTAACAAAAAAAACATTGTTTTAACGAAACAAATTCAAATGCAATTTGGTAAAGGAGTAGACAACAACACATATATCACAGGTACTATTGTTGTTCTGAAAACTGTAAGGGAGTTGAGAATTGAAATTAATAAGAAATTAAGAATAATTTGCGAAAAATACTAAATAGAATTAGATGAAATTTTGTTTGAAAACAGCCTACAAGACTATGTAAGATATAGACCATAGGCGTCCAAGAAAACGTCAATGATTTCCTCGGGAAAAAATATTTATAACTATGTTTTATTTGACCTGTAGGTATTATCATATTCAGCAGTACTAAAACATCCCTGACCAAACTGCAGGCTATATTCATCTTAAACCAGTACTAAGACATCGCGGGCCAATCCACGAGACTATTATCGTTATAAATAAGCAAGTAATAGACAACGCCGGCCCAACCACACTCTGTTATCAGTTTTAGCAAGTAAGTATACTAAAATTACTAAAACAACGCGGGCGAAGCCGCGGGTTCAGCTAGTATACAATAACTATGAGACGTTGAATAGTATAGGACACCGAAGATCGCCTTGTTTAAGACCGATAGCATAGTATAAATCTTCCCGCTGAATTCCTAACGACACGAGTTAAAGTAAAATCAAATTAAATATGAAAGGAATCGGTGAAGTTTCATGAGTTGATCGAGCGCGAGACGCCCACGCCGTGGACACACTTTCTTTTTTCTTCATAGGGCTTCACATTTCTCTTCAATCTTCTATTAAGGGAATAAGGGATTTTAAGTGAATCATTAATTTCTATAGATTCTCTTATAAGAGCCTGATGGGTGTCTGTTACTTAGGCAGTATGCTGTCCTTGCCGTCTGACTTGCACCTAACCGTGACGCATTTTAGTGCAAAGATAAACAGTGTAGGAGACAAAAGGTCGCCTTGTTTGAATCCACCAACCTGTGAGTTAGGATGTTGAGCCTCCACCAGCTTGTTTCCATGCTGCAGCACGAGATGGAAGGACTCATCTCTTGCATCCAGCTCAGCTCTGACAGCGTCGTGGTCGGCCCGGGCAGCCTGCGCCGAGACCGCGTGTCGGACGACCAGTGGCGCCGACATTGATGAGCGGAGGGCTTGGGACCACGATGTCAAATCGCGAGCCTAGAAAACAGTAATATTTTAGCACTTCGGCAAGAAATCGTAAAAAAGCCGCGTTTCATTCTAAGGAGATTTTTTCTCATTTGAAATGTGATAGGTTTTTAAAATACTCAATATCTAATAAATCTAGTTTAAAAACTTATTGCAAAAGGGTGCTTGCATTACGTTAAACGTCAACATACGTCAAGAACTGGTGTAGAGCCAAATGTTCTTGCAACACTCGTCGAGTCATTTTAGCGTCGCTCTGCGACGCCATTTGTTGCACGTTGTCTCCAACATACCTGTGTCAAGAACTGGTGCAGCGCCAGATGTTCCTGCAACACGCGTCGCGTTTCTTTAGCGTCGCTCTGCAACGCCGCCCAGGCGTCAGCCAAGGCACGTTGTTGCAGCGCTATTTGTTGCACGTTGTCGCCCGGGTATAGCTTCTGAAGACGGGTGCCTTCTTCTTGGAGAACCTGGGGACATGTCGCGCGTCAAATGATGAATGATGATCAAATTATATGAAAAATATTTATTTTTCGCTAAAAATAGTATACTTAATTGAAAAATCGATATGTCACCCATATGGTATTTTTTACATTATTGTTGATTTTTCAATAACGATTTCGATAAAATGTAAATGACTACCTCGGGAGTATTAAATACCCTTTCGAGGAAAAAAAAGATTTTTTTGGCTCACAATTGACAAGTTTTCATATTTCACATGGCTATGAAATTCCAAAACCATTTCTGGGTATTGTGACGCTGATCACTTTGCTTATTTTTTCAAAATTTTTAGTGCACTAATTACAAAGATATTATATAAAAACTCTCCTCCAAGCGGTTCTCAGATTTATGGTAAAAGTTTAGTAGCCTATGATAAAAAAACAATAGCAATATAAAATGACAGTTGACACTGACATTACGTTTCGTTTTGTAATTTTCAGCGTCATCACTTTTTTACAGAGATTCTACTAAACGCATCGTTAAAATCAGTGTTGCCCACGAAATATTTGAGAGCCTACTAAATCGAGCCCTATAACCACGAAAATTCTATTAGAATTTCTAACGTGTTTCAGAATTTTGTTACAAATTACTAAATTATAGTTTTGTTTAAAACAGTCCATTTTTTTCAATGATTATTTTTTTAGAATTTTTTCCACACATAAAATGACTTGTTACATGAAATTATCATTTATGTGATTTAAGTCAAGTGAAAAATGCAATATTATATTTTCTTTAATTCGATTTAAGTTTTCTTTATATTACAACTCGACATGGGTTTAAGCTCATAAAATGTACTAAAAAGTAGAAATCTACCAAAATTTGTCACGTTGGATATTTTATTTGTTGTCATTGCCAGTGCCATAACAGTGACAGCTACGCTAGAGCTTGACTTTGGCAGTATAGATATTTTATTTAATGTGGCTTCAGTAACATTTTATATAAATCCTAAATTCTCTTGTAGTTACTGTTACGTTCTTTTAAAATAAGCTCATTTACGACAATACTTTTACGGAAAATAAGGGTCTAATTGAAAAAAAAAATATACGTATCTCTTATTTTACAATAATCTTTCAGAAAAAAAAAAATAACGTTAATAATTTTAAATGTTGCCAATTGGCGAAAATACCAATTAAATAAATACACAAAAAACCTACACATACAGACGAACATAAACACTGGACTGGAGTGCGCGTATTCCCTGACGAAGGAGTACTAATTACTCCGAAACCGGTCGGGTTCCCAGCGGCCCGGCCGCGATACTATACGTGAGTAAAAACCGGTGTTTTCTTTAGTATACTAAAAGACTGACACAGAAGAATACCATTGTTTTAGCTTTAGAAAATAACTAGGGACCCGCCCCGGCTTCGCACAGGTGTATAATACTTATAAACCTTCCTCTTGAATCACTAAGCTCTTTTATATGATACCCCACATGATACGATTTACTTACTTTGAATTTTGGGCCTATATTTTTTGTATTTAAATTAAAAATGTGCAGGTTTCAGATTTATTCATATATGTGTACTCTGAGACAATGCTCCTTGCCAAATATAGTTCTAGGTCAACTGGAAGTACCCTGTAGGTTTTGATTTCCTTGAGTGTCATAGTATGCGGCTTTTGGCTCTAACTTTTTTCTATGGTAACTGAGAAGTTTGATTTTTTCACAACTGTAAGAGACCATAGATATATGTATATGGTTTAAATTTAACTGGTTAACTTTACGCGTTATTGAAATAAAAGGTCTTGACATACAGACAGACAGACAACAAAGTGTTACTATAAGGGTTTCGTTTTTTCCTTTTGAGGTACGGAACCCTAAAAACCGCATCAAAATCAGTTGCGTAGTTTTAAAGATAGAAGCATACATAGGGACAGACAGACAAAGAAACGACTTTGTATACTGAGCGCCACACAAACTGAAGGATGGGAAGTTAGCCGCGGATGACGCTTCGCCGTGATTCGCTAATTATTGCGTCTGTGCGCACAATGCCTATACTACTGGCGAAGTAGTGAGCTCAGGCGTAGGGAGCGCGCGGGAGGCACGAGGTTGGCGGGCGGGTGAGCGCCGGCGTCTCGTCTCTCTGGCTCCCGCTAACGTCTATATTTTGCCGTTTGCGCAGCTCTCTGCGGCTAACTTCCCATGTATCAATTTGTGTGGCGCTCAGTATACTATGTATTTAGAATAGCAACAAACCTGCATCTGCGCGTCGATGGCGACCAAGTCGTTCTGGATGGTGTCGTGGTTCCTGAGCGCCGCCGTGGCCGCTCTGAGGTCCCTGTCATGGACAATCTACTATTAACGACAGGGAATTTTATAAATAAATAAATAAATATTTTGGGACATCTTACACACGGTCTCTAACCCCAAACTAAGCAAAGCTTGTGATATGGCTGCCAGAGACTGGTATACTATATGTATTGTTTTTAAACTATCGCGATTTGAACACATTATTATTATTATGTACTTCGGGACTAATCGCGCACTAATATTACGAAATAAATAAATACCTCCTCATCCCGACGTTTCGGCCGAGTTGCATCGACCGTGGTCACGGGCAGACTGAACCGAAACGTCGGGATGAGGTGCACGATTAGTCCCGTAGTATATAAAAATAATACTACATGTACATATTTTTAAATACATACTTATATAGATAGTACCTAAATAACACCCAGACACAGAGCAGACACTTATGTTCATCACATAAATATTTGCCCTGGGTGGGGACCGAACCCACGCCTCTTTGATCCAGAAGTTAGGGTATCTAACTACTGAGCCACGGAGGCAGTCAAATTGACCACACTGCATTTATTACACTGATGTTTTGAAAAACAAACGAAACTAAAAGAAAGTCTTTCTTATTAGTTTCTTTTATTTTGTGACCCCCGACTTGATTCAAAAAGCCACCGAAATTTAAAAAATATCGGCCAAGTACAACTCAGACGCGCGCAAAATGGGTTCCGAGCCATGTTGGAGCCCTCTTAGACCCATTCCTCTTGTCATTAATAATCTATCCATCCCTCAGCCATAAGTAGGTCCACTGCTGGACATATGCCTTCCCTATGGATCTCCAATAAGATCGGTTGGTAGCGGCTTGCATCCAGCGCGATCCTGCGGTCTTAATGAGGTCATCCGTCCACCTTGTGGATTTTGTAGGTGCCAATATTAATAGCGAGCAAAAAACCTCTGTTTGTGCGAGTCAGACTTGTCCAAGTGCGAGTCAGACTCGCACACCGAGGGTTCCGTACAAATCCAGAAAATTTCACAACATTGGGAAGTAAGTTGTTAAAATCTTTATACTATAACCATCGACAAAAAAGTTTTTTTTTGCACTTTTCTACATATCATGTCATACATCGAAAATTACACATTGTTAAAAAAATTACAAACTTGTTTTAGCATGTGCTAATGAAGTCATTTCATATAATACCTTACATGATACGGTTTACTCACTTTGAATTTTGAACCCATGTTTTGTGAATTTTGAGGCCCTATTTTTTTTGTGATTTATATGAAAATGTACAGTTTTCAGATTTATTCCTATATGTGTACTCTGAGACAATGCTTCTCGCCAAATTTCATAGTTCTATGTCAACGGGAAGTACCCTGTAGGTTTTGATTTTTGTGAGTGCGAAATATGCGGTTTTTTACGACATAAACGGCTCTAACTTTTTTATACGATAACTGAGAAGTTTTTCATTCACACAACTGCAAGAGACCATAGATATACGTATACAGTTTAAATTTCAACTCGATTTCTTCACGCGTTCTCGAGATAAAGAGTCTTGACATACACACAGACGGACAGACGGACAACAAAGTGATCCTATAAGGGTTCCGTTTTTTCCTTTTGAGGTACGGAACCCTAAAAAACAGAAATCTGTAAAAAAAATCAGCTGTCTAGCTATCACGGTTCATGAGATGCAGCCTGGCGAAAGACAGACAGACATACATACGGACAGACGGACATCGGAGTCTCAGTATAATAGGGTCGGTTTTTATCCTTTGTGTACGGGACTTCACTTTGGACCGTTCCTGGTAAAAATCTATAAGGAACCAAAGTTTGTGTGACGTGTTTCATGAAAACCCTTAAGAGAGGCCTATGTGCTTATCTTACCTGGGAGGGTTAGGCAGGGCTAGTGCGCGTCGTTTGTCCCCGGCACGACCCCGCAACTCCCCAACATCCCGATGGAAACGATGGATTTCTCCCGCCGCATGAAGTCTGGACGCTCGGGACTGGATTTGGTCCACTAGACGTTGCCAGGATTCACTAAAAAAAATTTTATAAAAATAATAAAATCTTTTCATAGTATACAACTTATCTATTAGTCATGACTCTAGTGTGGAAACAAAGGATAATTCGCGATGAATATTATAGTAAAAAATAACCATTTATTTAATATCTACATGTTATTTATTTTTTGCAAAAAATAGCACGACCGACTTCGACCGTGTACAGAATTCGCGAATATTTCGCAACGATAGATGTAGATTTTTTCACATTAACCTTGATTTACCAAAAATGGCACAGCCGAATTCGATAAAATTTTAATGGGACCAATTTCGAAGTATACTCTTTCTAATAAAAAAAGAATTATCAAAATCGGACTACTACGTAAAAAGTTATGCGTGGTTACACATAAAATAAAAAAAATATACGCGTCCTACCTTTTCTGTTTCGTCCGTCAAAATTTAAGCAAATAATTATATCTTTCTTCAGCGAGGCAATGCTGCCAGCATTCTGGCCACGTTTCCTTCTACATAGGGGCTTTTAGATTAAGTTTTATATGTTATAAATTTAGTTTTGTATATATATTAGTTTTAGTGATATTTGTATAAGTTTATTTTTAATTATGTAGATAGCTGTAAATAGTACGTTCTCCAATGTTATTTAAGTTTGTTGCAATAAAGTATGTACCTTCTACTTCTATAAATATGATAAACATGCAAAGGCAATCGCACATCTAACAGTGGGCTATAAAAGATTGCTGATGTTGCTCACCCAAGCGCCTCCTGTCGTTTTTCAATATCAGCAATGTAAGCACTCTCAGTGGCCAGCAGTTTCTTGGCCAACTTTTCGCACTGGCAGAACCGTTCTGTTTTCAAGAACTTTTCGACCTTTTCGGCTACACCTATGTCCAGCAGTCATACAGCTGATGGATGACTGTTGCAAGATTGATAACGCCTCCTGTCGTTTCTCGATATCAGCTATGTAGGGGGTCTCAGTGGCCAGCAGTTTCTAGGCCAATTCTTATGGTTGAACTATTCTTTTATCAAGAACTTTTCGACATATTCGGCTTCACCTATGACTTTTAAGATGTATGATCGCGCAGACAACGGACCACACCCCCACTTACATAATATCGCACCGCACCACGCTCGACCACCCGACGAGTCCGCACGCAACTGGCTCGCTCTCCCCAGAGACCTACTTCTAGCCGACGCAGAGGAGGAGGATGATGTTGGCGAAGAGGGCATATAGGCAGCCACATTGATGAGGCCCTGAAAGGGCACCACAAAGCCGCGATGGCCACTCAAGCCAGGATGGCCAACGTAGTCGGTCCACACCAAGACAGCAATAGAAGCTGAATTGGAGAAGGGTGAGAAGCACCCAAGAAATGCCCCCTAACCAGTGTGTCAGGGCGTCCAGCCCCAGCAAGGAGGGAAACCTCGGATTGGTTCCTGTCTCCGTCTGAGTCGAAAGGAGGAGAAGACTAAATTGATTGATTGAATGACTGTTGCTAGATTGATAATGTTGTTGCTTACCCAAGCGCCTCCTGCCGTTTTTCAATATCAGCGATGTAGGGGCTCTCAGTGGCCAGCAGTTTCTTGGCCAACTCCTCGCATTGGTTGAATCTTTCAGCTCCGCTTTCGACGCGGTGGCGTAACTCGTCGAATTTCGACCTCAGGATCTGTGGAGTAGAGTGTAGATTCGTTAGTTTCATATATTTTTTAAATGTACGAAGGCACAAGATCATAATCAAAAATGTTTTGAGATGATATAGATAGAATGCAAATTTTTCTATTTAGTAGATGTTCATAGTTCTATCATATGGACTATCCACACTCTCCACGAAGAAACACGAGCACCGCGGCTTGTAGCTATCTATCTATAGGAGAGGACTAATAGAGGACGTCCTACGTCTGATAAGAAGATGGTTATGGTCTAGAGCAGTCTGAATAAAAAAATCATTTTGACATGACTATTATATCACATCCACACGAACTAATTCCATCTACGGACGTCCTACAGGTGACAAGATGATGACGTCAGAACTCACCAGTAGATGTTCATAGTCCTGTCCGTAGTCTTCACTAGAGGCTGCGGCGTACTGCTCCTGAATCCAGCTCTCTAGCTCGGCGCTCTCTGCCAAGTACTCATGTCTGAAAACAAATAAACAACAATGTGTTACATTTAGCTAAGAAAAAAGCTCTTATAAACCCAATGCTAAGTGGTTGCTTGGGAGACATTGCAAGTACCGATAGGACATCCAATGACCGACGCGCCATCTAGCGTCGCTGTTACGTAGCCCATTTCATATGGCAATACATACGTACTGTTTTTATTATTTTCAGTGTGTTACCGAGCAGTTTATTTACGTCGAGCAAAATTGAGTTATATCGAGCAATCCTTAAGTTAAACTGAGTAACAATTTGGTTATACCGAGTTAAATATCTTTGCAATTTGGCCAAGCTAGCCAGGCCTGGCGTAGCAGATGTAAGCCAAAAAAAAAATGGCGTTGGGTTGGGCATGTACTGAGAAGCAAAATAGATAAATGGACCAAAGAGCTCATGCTCTGGTACCCAAGAGACGGGAAGCGATTCCGGGGACGACTCCGAAAACGGTGGGACGACGACCTGCTGCCAGTGGCGCAGGAAAGCCAGAGATAGGGAGCTCTTGCAAATTCTAGGGGAGGCCTATGTCCAGGGTGGACAACCTAATATTTAAGAAATAGAAATAAGATGTTTTCAAAAGGCATATATTAGTGAATAAAGGCTATTTTTTATTTTATTTTATATTGTTTTCTTATTTTAAGTTTTTAGCCGTAAATATGTGGACTAGACAAATACCAAGCAGAAGTAAAGTTACTCCGAGCAATTATTGAGTTTTGCCGAGTAACAATAAAGTTATACCGAGTTCACACTATGATGCCTAAAAATTATGTAGTAAATACGAGTATGATAGTATGGCACACAACTAACTTGCAAACGTTCTCGAGTAAAGCATGCTGTCTCTGTCCAGCTCTCTGCTGCAGTTTGGCCAAGCCATATTGTTTTCTTATTTCGAGTTTTTAGCCATAAATATGTAGACTAGACCAATACCGAGTAGATGTTAAGTTACACCGAGCAACGATTGAGTTATGCCGGGCAACACTTAAGTTATACCAAGCTAACAGTTTGTCGGCGGAAATGTGTCCAAAAGTGGCAGAAAACTGACCTGCAAACACTTTCCAGCAGAGCATGCTGCCTCTGTCCCGCCCTCCGCTGCAGTTTGGCCAGGCTGTCGGCCAGCAGCGCGTGCCGGGCCGCGAGCGGGCCGCCCGGCGCGCCGTCCAGCGACGCCGCCACGTGGCCCATCTCGGAGATTATTGCCGCGTACGTGTCCAGTTCCAGCTCCACAGCCTGTACAAAAAAAAGAATTACTTTCTGGTAAAAATATTAAAACAATACACTTCGGACAATCGAGTTAAAAGATTTTTAGTTTACGATTTAATTAACCAGTTTTTTGACCGACGAACCACCGGAGGAGGTATACAATTCGACGCGTATATTTTTTATTTTAAGTATAACCACGCATAACTTTTATCATAGTAGTCCAATTTCAATAATTCTTTTTTTATTGGAAAGAGTATACTTCGAAATTAGTCCCATTTAAATTTTATCGAAATCGGCTAAGCCATTTTTGATTAATCAACAATAATGTGAAAAATGCTACATCGATCCGTGCGAAATATTCGCGAATTCTTTACACTGGTGAAGTCGGTCATGCTCTTTTTTGCAAAAAATAATCTATGATTTTATTTATTTATCTAATATTTCAAGAGTTATTTTTATAACCGGTCTAATTTTTAACTGATTCATATTTAGACTTTGTCAGACTTTGGAATGAATGACTTACCTTTAGAAATTAAACGTTCACCTTCCTTGAACGTTTTCAAACAACTTGTGAAAGCTCACTATCTGAAATTATAATGCTACTTGTTCCTTTCGCTACTATTTTTTTATTATTTTATAACGTATGTAGGTATATAATTATCCTACTAATATTATAAACGCGAAAGTTTGTGAGGATGGATGTATGGATGTTTGTTACTCTTTCACGCAAAAACAACTGAACGGATTGAGATGAAACTTTACAATAATATAGCTTATATATCAGAATAACACATAGGCTATAAATTATAATGATATATTGCGTATGCGGGCGAAGCCGCGGGTAAAAACTAGTATAATTATATTTATAGATTATAATTATATTTAAAACTTAGTATGTTTAGTTCATTATTTATAGGTATTTAATTGTTAATATCTATTTAAGGCCACTATTTCTTGTTCTTGTCAGTTTATATTCGTGCAAGGTTGCCTGGAAGATATCGCCGTGGGTGATAAGGCCGCCACTTTATAATCATATTTTTTCTGAAATATTGTTTTATTTTTCAAATTGTGGTTGTAAATAAAGAGTTTTGTCTGTCTGTCTGTCTGTCTATTTAGTGAACCGGTTTTTCCATCGCGACTGATAACTCTTGAAAAAAGACGTGTATTTTACTGAGTTAAGGTGGCACTTTTCAAAGTTAAGCCTTCACCTGTAAACTATCAAAGGCTCATACTAATTCAGATACCGTATGTGTAGCCAGCAGCTACGCCGCTCTACGCTGGTCGTCTAATTTAATATTAAATTAAAGATAGTCTCGGAAACATTGCTTTTCAAGCTGAAATACTCGCCCACCACAGCTACAGCTGGATATTGGAAAATCTTGTCAAAACTGCGGTACTTATTATTTATTATTTGTACTTTGTTTATAACCTCGACAACTGGCTCATCTGAAAACCAGCGCTGAGTGTAAGGTTACCTGCACTCAGCATTAATGCTGAGATGAGCCCTTTTCTATATTTCTGTCATTTAACTCCTTAATTGTTTTACAATTTTGATTTTATAATGTTTAAAATATTTGTGTATTTTATGTCGAATAAATATTATTTCATTTCATTTTCATTTCATTCGACTATTATCAAATCAAGTCATTTGTTTTTTATTCAGATCACACAATCCACGGTGTTAATAAAAAACTTAGACTATACAGGGTTATTTCATATCAATTAGCATCCTTTTAAGGGCTTATTCTGTACATCAAAACTAACAACTTTTGCTCAACGACTATTGACAAATCTCAAAAAAAAGTTGTTGGATGCTAATTGATTAGAAAAAACCCTGTATAAGTATTTAAATTTTTTGAGTTTTGATAAAAGTCGCAGAACAAATGGTGTTAGTTTTGATGTACAGAACAAGCCTCTAAAAGGAAGCTAATCGATTAGAAATAACCCTGTATAAGTACTTAAATTTTGTAATTATAAGACATTGAGAGGCATTCTATGCGGTTACTTGTGTTCTTCACTCATTATATGATTCCATTGATAGGTACCAGGGTAACACGAGTCAAAGATGATAGAACCATAGTTAGAGAGCTTACCTTATGCCGAGCCAGCAGCTGGGTGGCCCTATGCTTGTCGTTGCCAACGTCTGCGCTGGCCAGAGCAGCAGCCTTGTCCGCCAGCCAGCTGTCGACCTCGACGGCGTCGTGGTAGAACTGCTGGGCCTTCAGCGCGGCCTCCAGGGCGGAGGCCCGGGCTTCGGCCGCGGACGACACCGCGGAGTACGCCTGCTCTAGCTCGCGGCAGAGGGACTGGATCTGTGGGGGAAATGTAGGGTTTTAGATTTCTGTGTACCAATGGGGTTTGGCCTCGAAAACTTCATAAGTTTGTTTGGTATACTAAGCGCCACACAAGTAGGCGGATGAGAAGTTAGCCGCAGATGATACTTCGCCGTGATTCGCTAATTATTGCGCATGTGTGCCCGTCTCGGTGGCTCAGTGGTTAGTAACCCTAACTTTTGGGTCAAAGAGGCGTGGGTTCGATCCCCACCCAGGGCAAATATTTATGTGATGAACATAAGTGTTTGCTCTGTGTTTGGGTGTTATTTAGTTACTATCTATATAAGTATGTATTTAAAAATAAGTATATGTAGTATATCAGTCTCTGGTCGCCATATCACAAGCTTTGCTTAGTTTGGGGTCAGAGGCAGTGTGTAAGATGTCCCAAAATATTTATTTATTTATAATGCCGACGCCGCGTGGCGTAGTGGTGAGCCCGGGCTTAGGGAGCGCGCGGGAGGCATGAGGTTGGCGGGTGGGTGTGCCCCGGCGTCTCGTCTCTCTGGCTCCCGCGCATACCTATATTTCGACTTTTGCGCATAACTCCCCATCCGCCGATTTGTGTGGCGCTTAGTATATGACGGCCACGAGACGTCCGGCCAGTCTAATACAAATCTTATGCACACAGCACCAACTCTCCTTTGCCTTCTCGAGGGTGTCCTTCTTGCAAAGTCTTCCTCTGAGCCGTCAATTATATTATCAGCTTGCGGCTATCTTCACATCCGCCGACTTATATGACTCGGCAGACTACAAGTTGCGAATTTATCTACGGAATTTCTCATTCGGTGAAGGAAAACTTCGTGAGGCAACCTGCATACGTCCGTAGAAGAAATGTGATAGCGTATGTGGATCCACCAACCCGCACTGGACCAGCGTGGCGGATATGGCCCAATCACCCTTGGTGGGTAGTACCCACTACAACCCGAAGGCTGGTACAGTACTATTAGATTCTCTTTGTAGTACAGTACCGCTTTTTAATAGTCCACCCACTGCGCGACGCGCGTGCAATGCCGCCTAGTCCTGTGTCGGTCGTGATTGAACGAGTCCCAATGACCGAAACATAATCAGCGCATGATCGAATCGTTCATTACTTGTTCAAGATCTCGATCATTTGTACCATGCGTCGCATGTTCCGTGTCGCGCGATTCGCGCCAAAATGAGGCGTGAAACACTGCTGGCACACCAACAGACGGAACGTGTCTAGCTTGCCATGATACTTCGCGATATAAACTTTTATAACCGAAAAACCAAAACAATCGAAAGTATTAAATCAGATTTCCGAAACATACATTTAGGTATCCCTCAAGGCAGCATTCTTGGGCCATTATTGTTTTTGATTCACGTTAATGATCTGCCTTTAGCAACTAAACATAATTGTACTATGTTTGCTGATGACGCTACTGTGTATATACCACAACAAAAATTAAATCAAAAATAATTTGAAAATGAAATAACACATACATTAGAAAAAATTGTCGAAGCATTAGAAACTCTAAATTTAAAAGTAAATATCCCTAAAACAAAGATAATTCAATTTCGAAATTATAAAACTCAGCCTCTACAGCTAAATATTGTTTTTAACAATACAAAAGTGAATCAAGTAAATGAAACTAAATTTTTGGGTGTAACAGTAGATTGTCATATGAATTCATGTTTCTCAGACAAACGCAAAACTTTCGAAGTATCGTTATGCTCTTTCGATATTGAGAAATGTCTCCTTCGAAGAAATTGCAAATAATGCATACTACGGCAACGTTTACCCTCACTTAACGTACGGTATAATCTTTTGGGGTAACTCAGTTGATGTCCAAAGTACGTTCAAACTGCAAAAAAGTTGTATTAGATCTATTTACAATTTACATAGTACCGATTCACTACGAAATATTTTTAAGGAAAATAATTTATTAACTGTTACTAGCATTTTTATACTAGAACTTTGTATGTTCGTGAAAAATAATCTAAACAATTTGACTGACCAAAAATCTTTGCGGTCACATAGTTTACGTTCGAAACACAAATATAATTTAAGTATGCCGCAGGCTAACAACACAATGTTTCACAAAAGCACATATATGACAGCAATTACCACTTATAATGATTTACCACCTGAAATAAAGGCATTAGATGGATATAGATTTAAAAAATCTCTATAAACATGGTTAATTGGAAAAGCATTTTACGATATGAATGAATTTTATACATGTACTCATGGATCAGGCCTATACCTATACTATTTGAAATAATTCGATTATATAAAAAAAAAAGAAAAAAAAAGACTATAAATATACAGACATGGCAATCACAAAATAATAATTTATGTAAATAACAGTATTTGTAAACAGATGCTTTTTGTAAAAAAACTAATTATTTAATGATGCCATTAAATTTTCACATGGATAAGTGGATATTCTAAAATAATAATATTCTAATAGTAAAAATATGATCTCAAGTAGGTATCTAGTACATCTATGCTACTATAATAATGTTGTATAGAAATAGGAATTATCAATCTAAATAGCCGATATCGAGAATATAATGTATCTAAAGATAAAAAGAAATAGGTATTTCTGATGTCGTAAATACCCAAGAAAAATTGATCACAGTATTTTTATTGTACATAGAAGTAAGATTTTGTATAGAAGTAGGAATTTTAAAATAATATACTTCCCAAATAGACGATCTCGAAAATATAGTGTAAATATAAATATTTCTAATGTTGTAAATCGCAAATTGTATAAAACCCGTTATCTTTGTAATTAAGTCGTTGGGAGTGATATAACTTAATTATACTATTGCATGTCCGCTAGGACAAACTGTTGAGACCAACCATTTGTTACACCTATGTACCGAAACAGTTTGAAGCAATCAAAAATTACTTTACTTAAAATTCTAAATTAGACTTACGTTTTAAGAAATATGATAGTTATTACTACAATGCATGCAAACAATGTTTTTTTATTTCCAAAATAAACTTTCTTGTCTCGTAATAAGAATTAATTTCGCTAACTTTTCTAATGAGAGGTCAAAGGTGAATGTACCGTAGGATCTTATCGCCACCGTATGGTTCGGTCACGCGACCGATACATTTCATTGAGGAAGGATTGATTCCTTCCTCAATGATACATTTGATTCGGTTATTTCGCTGGTCGGTCATGAACGATCCGGAACATGGAGAATGAACGACCGACACAGGACTACGCCAATTATTTGTTTCAACCAGAGTCCATTGTGTGTCCAGAGTGAATTCGCATGCCCAGTTTGGTGTCGCTCCGCTCACACCAAGGAAGTCGATGTTGCCCTGAACGAAACCTACCGGATCATAACTGGATGCCTCAAGCCAACACCTCTGAATAAACTATATCCACTTGCAGGCATTTCACCACCCAGCGTACGCAGGGACATAACCACCTCAACAGAGAAGTTAAAACAAGAAACGGACAGCCGCCACACTTTATATGACCACCCTATGATGGAACCTTGATTAAAAAGCCGTAAAAGTTTTCTTAGACACACAAAACCCTTAAACTCACACCCACCCGACCAACGACGGGAATTGTGGCAAGCTAGACACCCACCCCCTCCTGACTTTATACCGCCTTCAGAAAGTCTCCCACCAGGACACGAGTTGCCATGGTCAATCTGGAAGTCCCTTAATCGCCTACGTGTCGGGGTTGGCCACTGCAACGAAAACATGGTGAGATGGGGCATATCAGATGAAGAACAGTGCGAATGCGGTGCTGTTACCCAAACTATGGCACATTTCTTAGTTTGCCCCCTTTCCCCGAAAAACTGCAGCCAAATTGATCTTAACTTGGCTACCGAGGACGCGATAGAGGTTGCCAGATTTTGGTCCCAAAAGATTTGATCTGATGTTTTGTAAATATAGTAAATACCTAAATGAAAAAAAAAGAAAAAAAAAAAAAAAAAAAAACTTAGCCATTGCACGAAATGATGATGATGACCAGAGTCCAGAATATTTTCAGTAAACAATCGTCTTTACATCGCTGACATTAGCGTTGCAAATGACGAATTCAAAAACAAATGATAGTAGTAATGGAGTACAGAAGTTAGGATATTCTGAAGAAGTACCTAAAGTGTCACAAATTTTATTTTCGTAACGTAACCGCGATTCAGGAAACGCGGCTCGACAACGCAAGCCATCTATCGGATTGAATGAGAACTAACTGGATTAAGACTTAAGGCCGCGAAATTGAACCTTACGACTATGTAACTACGAGTAATTGCCATATTGAATGTCCGCTAGGACTAACTGTTGAAACCAATAATGTACTTGTAACATGTTTGTAATGACACAGTAATTTACTTTGCTTTACATTACTATACTCTATAAAATTTAACTTGATCTCTGCGACAGCTGTCAGAAAAATCACGCCTATTAAGTCCTGAATTTCTTAATAGTACAGACAGTACCTGTCAATGTCATACATTATGGGCATGCTGATTAGTGATGGGCGATGAATGATCGTGACCACAGAGTTTTAGATAGAGTTTTAATTAAAATATCGATAGTTTATACTGATGATATTTTAAATAAAAATAATTTATCATTAATTTTATTGTATATTTTAATATCATAACATTTTTACATGTGTAATTAAATTAAACCCAATTATATGTTACATTAGCATCGATAATAGTGAAAAACGTCGATAAATACTATCGTTACATTATTATGAGTATTTAATCAATATCATAACATTATTTACATGTGTACATACTTGATCTTAAATAATAGTAAGTAAATAAAATCCAATTTTTCACCTTCAACTACTCATTCGATTTCATTACAACATTGTTTGAAAATCGATTTTTTCCACCACTATCTCAACTCTAAAAATGTCAATCTTCTATGTCAATGTCACTGTCGCAGAGATCAAGTTAAATTTTATAGAGTATAGTAGCTGCTATAAAGCATAGTTAAGTATTAACTAGACAGGGCGCTGATAGTACATTATGATATAAGTGCTAATAGAACATTATGATGTAAGATAAGCACTCAGTTTTTGGTTAAGTAGTAAACATGCATTTTGATTTTTAAAGGTGCCTAATACTTTTGGCCAAGAGCAGAAGATAGCAGAAGATATTAGGGCGTCAACAAGGGTCGAAGATGTATTGAGGAAAATACGGAAATTAAAATGGCGATGGACAGGACACATGACAAGGGATAGCAAGATTAAATGGACAAAGATTATTACGGAATGGCATCCACGCGATGGTAAAAGAAGAAGGGGAAGACAAATAAAAAGATGGATGGATGACATCAAAAATACTGGAGGAGCATTTTGGCTTAGAAAAGCCAACAACAGAACAGCCTGGAAACAGCTGGAAGAGGCCTATGTGTCACAAGACACGCCGACCACTAAACCCGAAATTCCGATGTGCTAGATTAGTATTAGGTTAAGTTTCATATTATGTTTAGTTTGGCAATAAAGGCTTAAATAAATAAAATACTTTTGGCCAAGGCTGTATGCAAATCCTGTACTAAGGCTTACAGATTTCAATATCGCACGCATCAGGAATAGCGGCTGTGCGGCGCTCACCGAACCAATCAAACACGACCCGGCGCGCTACAGATATCATACCTAAGTCAAAGAATACTATCTTGCTAAGCTGTTTTAAAAACTGATATCACTTATCACTTACGTTTTAACTATCTGTATTTATTTATGTATGTAAGAAGGTTTATTTTTATTGTATGTGTTATAAGTATTTGTGTATGCCTATTATTATGTAGTGTATTTGATTGTTTTTGGATAATTGAGTGCCTCGGTGACTCAGTGGTTAGTGACCCTAACTTCTGGATCAAAGAGGCGTGGGTTCGATCCCCACTCAGGGCAAATATTTATGTGATGAACATAAGTGTTTGCTCTGTGTCTGGGTGTTATTTAGTTACTATCTATATAAGTATGTATTTAAAAATAAGTATATGTAGTATATCAGTCTCTGGCAGCCATATCACAAGCTTTGCTTAGTTTGGGGTCAGAGGCCGTGTGTAAGATGTCCCAAAATATTTGTTATTTAGAGGCTGTGTGTAAATTGTCCCCAAATAATTAATAATAATAAATATTTTTGGGACATTTTAGACACGGCCTCTGACCCCAAACTAAGCAAAGTGTGTGATATGGCTGCCAGAGACTGATAAACTACATATACTTATTTTTAAATACATACTTATATAGATAGTAACTAAATAACTTTTACTTTAATTATCAAAGAAAAAATACGTGTCCAATTTTTGTTTAATTATCAAAAAGAAATTTATTTTGATAGTCTGTCTGATGGACTAATTATATTTTTTTAATCATCATGGCTATGGCACCTTGAAAATGACCCTTGAGAAACCCTACCTTGTCCTTTCGAGGGTATCTTTCTTGCAGCGACTTTCCTTGACCCTAAAGCTAGTCAGTATGCAGCCATCTTTCCACGAGCCCAACCCCCGATTTCCTCTGAAAAAGATCGCATTTCTTCTCACCTTATCCTTCTGAGGGTGATCTTCTTGCAGCGTCTTCCCTTGCGCCAGCAGCCGTTCGATAATGGGCCTTCTGCCGACGAGCTCAGCCCTCAGTTTGGCGTGCTTCTTCTGCGCAGACTGTGCTGCATGAAGATCATTGGGCGCAGCATCCGATGTGGCCGCCGCGCGGCGCTCGGCCAGCCAGTCCAGCTCGCCCGCTACTTCTGCAGCGAATTTGTGGAGTCTGCGAAAGATAAAGTTTTTAGAATCCATACCTACCATTTTAACTATGGAAACTAGAGCATGGTAACAAAGTAGATATGGGCGCGCTACTAGCGACCTTAACGGGCTGTTCCTTAACCTATTTGATTTCACCTGATTTGCCTAGGTGGCGTGTCTCATAAAATTTTATGAGACTAGAAATTAAAATAATATGTTGTAATTTTACTAAATATTTAGATCAATCTATCTCAGACAAACATCATGGTCCAAACTTAAAATTAAAAAGGAAAGTTAACATAAAATATACTCTGTGACAGGAAATATCAATAATTCAGACTGGCAATAATTCTACTGTTGATTGTCATCGACAAGTCAATTGACTTAAACAAACCATGATTAATTTATTTTACAAAGAATGTAATCCGTGCTGTGAAGATAGTTATAATGTAGTCTGAAGATCATTATAAATATAAAGTTAATTATTGATAACTAAATAAGACTGATTTAGTGTTAATATTGTTAAGCGATGAAATTGACTCGTACCACGGCCTATTTTGGAACTAATCCAATATATGAAGAATTCATACAAAACATGCGATAGTAGCGCTCCTTTCGTGGTATTAGTTAATTTAATTCAATATTCTATAGTGAAAAGTTATTGTCTCACTTTAACACTAATGAAAAATAAGGATAAAGCTATAGTTCCGCTTGTCACCGCTAGGAGCGTCACACTCGAGGACGCGCCAGCCATCTTAGCTCAGACTTGTAAGTTTTTTTAACTATTAACAATATTTTTGTACCTTTTCTGTCAATAAAAACAAAAGAAACGTAGTCCGAGGCTTCCGAGGATAATTTAGTATGATTTGAATTAAGCTATAATACCTGATAAACCAAAGGCTAATGTAATCGCGGATTGATGGGAAGTTATTTTGTTCATAACCAAATTCGTGTTCAATAAATGTGATTTTAAAAGTGAAATTGTGTGTGTTTCAGTTATGAATAACTATAAGGCTCCCCTCGAGGCCACATAGACGTAGAACTATAACTTTAATCGTTTTTGATGGCGGGTTTGCCCGCGTTATTTTTTTTTTTATTGTAACATACATAAACAATTAAAAGTACTGCGAATCAGCGAAGCTGTATCTAGCCTGGATATATTTTGAATGTTGTGGTATCCCGTAGGAACATTATTTTTCGAGATAAAAAGTTGCCTAAGTCCCTTTCTGCCTTTCAAACTATGTTGCTAACGCTGCGTGAAAGAGGAACAAACCAACAAATACATTTTCTGTACTGTATTGTCTTTTTACTAGTCCACTGCAGGGCGAAGGCCTACCCACTAAAGGTGATGGGGCCATATAGGCCACCACGCTGGCCCAGTGCGGATTGATAGGTCGACATATTGAATTATTATATATCTTTTCACTCTTACCGCTTATTTCTAATCTATATATATAAAAATGAAACCCGTTTTCCGTTGTCACGACATAACATGAAAACGGCTTGACCGATTTGGCTTATTTTTTTTTTTTTGTAGTTTTCTAATACTCTGTACAAGGTTCTTACGGAAAGCGAAACGAAGTTCGCCGGGTCCGCTAGTAATAGATAAAGATGTTATCAAAAGTTAATTATAGGCTGCAAATGTCACTTCGCCGTGCTTCGCAAATTATTGGGCATGTGTGTACAATGCCGACGCAAGTGGCGTAGTGATGAGCACGGGCGTAGAGAGAGCGCGGGAGGCATGAGATCGGCGGGCAGGTGTGCCCCGGCGCATACTATATTTTTCCTTTCGCGCAGCGTTTTGCGACTAACTTCCCGTCCGCCGACTTGTGTGGCGCGGATTATAGTTTTGACTCTAAGTCCAACTTACTGCAAGCTAGTCTCCAAAGCGTCCCGCCTCAGTTTGGCGGGCTCCCGGAGCGCCTGCAGCGCGAGCAGCAGGGCGCGGCTGTCCCGCTCTATGGCGGGCGCGTCGAAGTGCCCGCCCGACACCAGGTCGGCGCCCTGGGCCGCCAGCGTGTTGGCTTTCTGCTCCCACTGGGACAGCTCTTGCTCTAACGCCTGGGAATAAATCAGTAACAAATTAAATATATCAAAGGACATGTCCACAAAATGTATGGAGGCTGGTATGATAATAATCAAACATTCTAACAACAACACTCGTTACATTTCGAGAAAGTTCATATTTTTCTGAGTCTATTACATCAGTTAAAAACAAAAAAGTCCCCTCCGATTTTTTTTAAATTAATTTTGAATTTAGTAGAAAAAATAAACATATTTCGCTCAATAGGTAGTTTATCTCTAGCAGCCCTGATTAAGTAACCTCCAAATTGTTAAATTAAAGCATTTTTACCAATTAGACTCACTTTTTAAGTGTTTTGTGTCACATTGTACCTACTAACTGGTCACACTGGTAGGTAATAATTTTGAATTTTAGCAAATTAAAAGATGAATGTGGAAAAATCAGCTACGAATGCAAGTAAAATAACGATAGAAGCATTTTATTATCGCCGAACTAGAAAAAATACATAGCTGTATTATTATTTTTCATACAATTTATTTTTCGCATTTAAAAAAAAATCTAAGTTAAATATTTTTGGGAAGCCCATAAAACAAGCTTTCAAATAATGTATATATCATCTTGGTTCGATTTTTCTCTGAATAATATACCACTTGTGGACGTCGCTTTTCTCACATTTTAGATAAAAAAAAAAATGAAACTATACTATGTTTTTCGCAAAAAATGGCATGACCGACTTCAACTGCGTACAGGATACGCATTATTTCGCACGAATCAATGTAGCATTTTTTACATTTTTGTTGATGTATCAAAAATGGCTCGGCCCGATAAAATTTAAATGGGACCAATTTCGAAGTATACTCCTTTCCAATTAAAAAAAAACAATTATCGAAATCGAATTACTAAAAAGTTATGCGTGGCATACATAAAAAATATATATACAATGTGTTTGTCTACCGGTGTCGGAGCCTTAAGCGGTGACATCTATTGCAAATTTTGAACAACTTTTACTGTGGGGTCAACTCTGAAATCGCAAAAATAAACAGCTTTTCCACACTTTTTGTCGAAAGTCTATAATAAAATCGAATGGAACAGCAGTTTTTTTATAAGTTTTCAAGTTGTTCAAAATTTGCTATAGATGTCACCGCTTAAGGCTCCGACACCGGTCGACAAACACATTGTTTATAAATATACTCGTCGAATTGAGTTCCTTCTCCGTTTCGTTGGTCAACATTTTGTCTTGTTTTGTCATCATTGTGTATGATTTTGCAATTTTTTTTTATTTGTTTATAAGATTACATGTTAATTTTATAAAAGGCTGTGTAAAATGTAAATAATTCAGTGTCGATCTATGTTTAATAGTGTGTAAAAGTTTTTAAATGTTGGTTGCATACATGTGTGTTTCGTGTTTATCTTGTTTCATTGATAATTAGTTAATTAGTTTTAAGAATATTATGACATTTGCATGCCGAAAGGCAGAATATGGAGCTCTATTTACATTGTTTCAATGTCAACCTATTGTACCCATATCCGAATAAATGTATATAATATATATATATAAAAATATGTATTAAGTCTCAGGCAACCATATCACAAGCTTTGCTTAGTTTGGGGTCAGAAACCGTGTGTAAGATGTCCCTTAATTTATATTTATCATTTCTTCTCTTGTATCTAGCTCCTTCATCATACCTGGTGTTGGTTGAGCAGCCGCTTGCAGCTCCTGAGGTCGGTGCCCACCTCTTCGCTCTTGAGCGCGCGCTCCAGGTCCAGCAGCCGGGCCTTCGCGTCTTCCACAGATCTGGTGAACAAGATACACCGTTAGATAATCATTATTGACTGCCTCGCTGGCTCACTGGTTAGTGAAACCTCTCTGGACTATCTGAAATCATCTTATATCTTGTTTAGTCACAAAACCATACGTTCCTTTATATAACGAATTTAACTAACTATCTAGAACCTTCTAGAAGATGCTAGAACCTTCTAGAAGATGCTATAACCTTCAAGAAGATGCTATTACCTTCAAGAAGATGCTAGAACCTTCTAGAAGATGATAGAATCTTCTAGAAGAACAGTACCTTCTATATTTCCTTTATTGCGCCGCCTGCCTCAGTTTGCTGCCCTTATCTCTTGAGGCAGTTACTAATTCTTTCCATGCTTGATGACGATGGTCCAATCTTTCTCCTTTCTAATAACTATCTAGAACCTTCAAGAAGATGGTAGAACCTTGTAGAAGATAACATTACCTTCTATATTTCCTCTGTTGCGCCGCCTGCCTCAGTTTGCTGCCCTTGTCCCTCGAGGCAGCAACTAATTCTTCCCACGCTTTGTGAAGATGGTCCAATCTCTCGGAGACTTCGCTCGCTCGCGCCGGGTCGGATTTCTGGAGGGATTGGCCCACCTGTGGACACAAAACGAACTTTATATGTAGAGGAATAAAGGTGGTAAACGCATGGCTAGTAATCATCAACTTCGAAAATGTTCCTTCACTATACAGTATAAAACAAAGTCGCTTCCCTGTCTGACCCTATGTATATTATATCTTTATACCACTCCCACTCGGAAAGTGTCTTATTACTCCTTCATAAACGAGTTTCAAAGTTCGTAATTTCTCCTTTAAAATGTGCGGCGGGAAAATTTATATGGAATTTTATTACTGCCCTCCGAAGCAGGGCAGGAATGTTGTATGAAAATCCATTGCTGCCCGGCTAGCTTTTTTTTTATTTTTTTAGCAGCGAACATAAAAAAATACAAACGACAAACGTCAAAAAGGTTTTGTAAGAAATAATTAAAAAAAGAGGCGGGAAACATACAAACCTTAAATCTCAAAAAGGTTTTATATCAAATAATTAGAGAAAAGAAGCGGATTTTTTTTGTTTTCTATTTTTAATGAAATGAGGATGGCAACCTTATTCTGCAATGGGGAAAAAAGCGCGGAAATTTATTTCGTTGCGTTAAATTATAAAAACATAATGGCACAAAACAACTTCGTTTTCTCCCCTCAGTGTACAATGTACTATTAAAACTGCGCAACGGATTTTGATACAGTTTTTTTTAATAGATAGAGTGATTTAAGAGGAAGGTTTATATGTATAACACACCTGTGTGAAGCCGGGGCAAATAATACATTGACATCAAGTACTATACTCTATAAAATTTAACTTGATCTCTGCGACAGTGACATTGACATAGAAGATTGACATTTTTAGAGTTGGGATAGTGGTGGAAAAAATCGATTTTAAACAATGTTGTAATGAAATCGAATGAGTAGTTGAAGGTGAGAAATTGGATTTTATTTACTTACTATTATTTAAGATCAAGTATGTACACATGTAAATAATGTTATGATATTAATTAAATACTCATAATAATGTAACGATAGTATTTATCGACGTTTTTCACTATTATCGATGCTAATGTAACATATAATTGGGTTTACTTTAATTATACATGTAAAAAATGTTATGATATTAAAATATACAGTAAAATTAATGATAAATTAAGTTTTATTTAAAATATCGTCAGTATAAACTATCGATATTTTAATCAAAACTCTATCTAAAACTCTGTGGTCTCGATCATTCGTCGCCCATCACTAATCGTCATGCCCACAAAGTATTACATTGACAGGTGTCTGTACTATTAAGAAATTCAGGACTTCATAGGCGTGATTTTTCTGACAGCTGTCGCAGAGATCAAGTTAAATTTTATAGAGTATAGTTGAGCCAATCAGTAGCGCCACGGGGGATAAATGAGAATTTCCAACTTACGCTCTCGACATTCCTGAGCTGTTTCTCATTCGCCTGCAACTCTGCCTCGAACGCCTCGTGCTTCTGCAGCTTCCGCTCCAGATTGGCCAGGTCTCTGTCAATCAACGAATACATTGTAAATATCTTTTTTTTTTTTCAAAAATGGCATGACCGACTTCAACCGTGGACAGAATTTGCATTTGTTCGCAAATGTAGCATATTTGTAGCATATTTTACACATTATTGTTGATTTATCAAAAATGGCTATATCGCTTACCATCGAGTTGGAGGGAGGGAGGCGAGTTTGTGGTCAAGCGCAGACTAATTAAAAAAAATATATCGAAATCGGCTGTTCGATATATTTTTAGGGTTCCGTACCTCAAAAGGAAAAACGAAACCCTTATAGGATCACTTTGTTGTCCGTCTGTCCGTCTGTGTGTATGTCAAGACTCTTTATCTCGGGAACGTGTAAAGATATCGAGTTGAAATTTAAACTGTATACGTTTATCTATGCTATCTTGCAGTTGTGTAGAAGAAAAACTTCTCAGTTATCGTTTAAAAAAGTTAGAGCCGTTAATGTTGTAAAAAAACGCATATTTCAACGCTCACAAAAATCAAAACCAACAGGGTACTTCCCGTTGACATAGAACTATGAAATTTGGTGAAGAGCATTGTCTCAGAGTACACATATTATAGGAATAAATCTGAAAACTGTACATTTTTATTTAAATCACAAAAAATAGGGCCTCAAAATTCACAAAATATGGGTTCAAAATTCAAAGTGAGTAAATCGTATCATGTAAGGTATCATAGATAATAACTTTATTAGCACATGCTAAAAACAGGTTTTAAATTATTTTAACAATATGTTTGTACGGAACCCTCGATGTTCGAGCCTGACTCGCACTTGTCCGGTTTTTTTTTTTAATTAGTCTGCGCTTGACCACAAACTCGCCTCCCTCCCTCCAACTGGTAAGCGACGTTGTGATCGAAGATGAAGCACGCAGACCTAGAAGATAAAAATCGGGCAATTTCGAAGTATACCCTTTCCGATAAAAATCAAATTATAAAAATCGGACCACTGCGTAAAAGTTATGCGTAAAAAATATACGCATCGAATTGAGTACCTCCTCCGTTTCGTCGGTCAATAAAATATAATTCAGTGCCTCTTGTGATAAGTGATACAAGTCAAAATACAACATTTTGTACTTGTACCAGCCTTTTTAATAGTCCACTGCAGGACGTAGGCCTACCCATAAAGGGCGGTTGGGCCATATCCACCACGCTGGCCCAGTGCGGGTTGGTGGATTCACATACGCCATCGAATTTCTTCTACGGACGTATGCAGGTTGCCTCACGATGTTTTCCTTCACCGAAAAGCCCGTGGTGTGAAATTCCGTACATAAATTCCAAGGAATTCATTGGTACGGAACCGGTATTTGAACCCACGACCTCACGATTGTAAGGCGGGTGTCATTACCACTAGACCACCACGGCTTTATAAAAGAGCTAAATCATAAAACAAGCTTTGCTTAGTTTGGGGTCAGCGGCCGTGTGTAAGATGTCCCAAAATATTTATTTTAAAAATCTAGTTCATGAACTAAGTGGATGATTCATGATTGTGGATAGTTCATGAGATACAGTTTGGTAACAGACAGACAGACGGACCGACAGCGGCAGCGACATCGTTTTACCCTTTGGGTACAGAACCCCAAAAAGAAGCACCCACTATATAATAAACATTATTTTTTTAATTATAGCTAAGGGACCATCTCGGTTATTTTTTTAGTAAAAATGGGGGGCATTTGACTTCATACAATCGAGTCCCGATATTGTGCGCTGGTTGACATACTGTAACGCGATAGGCGCGCGCACGTTGTAGGTACGTAGTAACTATGACGTAATCTGTGATATTTACTAGATAACTTGTTTACGCTTTCGGGTCGTTGATTGTATGATTTTTTTTGGTGTTTACGTTTTTGAAATGAATGAGGAAGTCTCGAACTTTTAGCTTGTTTACTCTGTCAAACACAATGACACCAAAACTTTAAAAGAATTGACAACATTTCAAATTTTAAACATTTATTTATTATCTGAAAGAATATTGCAAAATAACATATACGTATTTTTTATTTTTCCAATTTGACTTATATTTTCTGTAAAATTAAGTTTTGAAAAGTAGCTTATTCTAAAAGGACGTAACTGCAAAATTTAGGACTCATAAACAATTTTACTGAAGCCACATTAGGAAAAAATAGGTGCTAGCGTTGCTGTCACTGTCAATGCCAAACAATCCGTCACAATTCATAACAAATAGGCCAGGAGGTCAGCGCAAAAAGTCCACTATGTACCGCGGTATACCATGGGAAGAAAAATATAAAAAATGTTTAACAACTGCCAATCACCTGAAATATGTAACAGGGTCTGCCATACAGGCTTTAAATTAGCACCACTTAAAAGAAGAAGAATAAGTAGTACTAGTTCCAAGATACTTTTAAAATTCAAACGGATTCTTCCACCAAATGCTATGGAACCCAGCTGACTGACTCCAGGGTATTGATGTACATCATTTTGATAACTATGTAACAATAATTCAGCTTTTGGAAAGTATTTGCATTTTTTGCGTTTACCTCATGGGCTAAACCAAAATAAGTAATTTGAAGATGACACTGACATTTTATTTTTAAATTACATTTTATGTGTCAACACTGTCAGTGTTAACTGTCATTTTATATTGCTAGTATTTTTTTTATCATTGGCAACTGCACTTTCAGTATAAATCCCGAAACGGCTTGGGTGAGAGTTTTTATCTAATATCTTAGCAGTTACTGCACTAAAAATTTTGGAAAAATAAAAACAATGATCAGCATCCCGATATCTCGAAATGGTTTTGGAATTTCATAGACTTGTGAAATATGAAAACTTGTCAATTGTGCAAATCAGTCAAGGCGGGTCGCCAGTCTATACATATAAAATGAATCGTGGTTGTTAGTCTCGCTAAAACTCGAGAACGGTTCGACCGATTCGCCTAATTTTGGTCTTGGAATATCCGTGGTAGTTAAGGGAAGGTTTAAACGGTGAGGATTTTAATTTTCCCCTACAATATATTCCCGCAGAAGTTATCATTTACAGTTGACAGATAGTGAAATGAAGTTCACCGGGTCAGCTAGTTCTTTATACAAATAGGAATACCTCATTTTTAAGGTTCCGTACCTCAAACGGAAAAAACGGAACCCATATAGGATCACTTTGTTGTCCGTCTGTGTGTATGTCAAGACTCTTTATCTCGGGAACGCGTAAAGATATCGAGTTGAAATTTAAACTGTATACGTATATCTATGGTCTCTTGCAGTTGTGTAAAAGAAAAACTTCTCAATCATCATTTAAAAAAGTTAGAGCCGTTTATGTCGTAAAAAACCGCATATTTCGACACTCACAAAAATCAAAACCTACAGGGCACTTCCCGTTGACATAGAATTATAAAATTCGGGGAGAAGCATTGTCTCAGAGTACACAATACACATATAGGAATACATCTGAAAACTGTACATTTTTATTTACATCACAAAAAAGTAGCCTCAAAATTCACGAAAAATAGGTTCTAAATTCAAAGTGAGTAATTGTAACTTCATTAGCACATGCTAGAGGTTTTTAATTATTTTAACAATGTGTAATTTACGACGTATGACGAGAAGAGTGAAAAAAAAAACTTTTATGTCGATGGTTATAGTAGGTATAGAGATTTTAACAACTTACTTCCCAATTTTGTGAAATTTTCTGGATTTGTACGGAACCCTCGGTGTGCGAGCCTGACTCGCACTTGTCCGGTTTTTTTCATGAATCTCGTTTATCGTTTGTACCGTACCTGTAGCTCTGGTCCTTGGCAGTCCTGGTTTTGTCCTGGATCCAGGCTTGCAGCTCCTCCGTGGCCGCTATGAACTGCGGGACACAAACATTTTGAATATTCATTATTACTGATATTTAATGCTCGTAAATTACCCATTTTTTTAATCAATAGAAAATATACATTTATTTATTGTGACAAAAACAAAATTAAACGAAACAAACAAACGTATTCCTTATAGGTTTGCGTTTGACTATATACTGCCTGATGTTGATGTTGACAGATATGTGGTGTAGGATGTAGCCACCCACCCAGGCAAAGCTTTAGTTCAGTTTATTTAATTTGACAAATGAGTGTCACAGAGACGCTTTTGAATAGTCAAAAACAATCTAAAATACATTATAAGTATATTCAAAAGGACCTACTTACACATATGTATATATATTACCAACGTCACATAACAATCATTTGTTATCTATTATCCTAAAACCAGGTTAATTTAGTTAAATTGCCCTGGGTGGGAATCGAACCTACGCCTCTTCTTACCTAGAAGTCAGGGCCACTAACCACTTAACCACCGAGGCAGTCGATGAAATTGATATTATTTTGATGTATATATTAACGGTGTAAAATCGACGAATCCAACTCGGTTGGGCAACGTTCGGAAAATTGCGTAACGTCTTCTCGTCCGACATACCTCAGTGCCTCAAGTCGAAAGTGTTCGACCAGTGTGTGTTGCCAGTGATGACTTATGGCACAGAAACGTGGTCTCTCACTATGGGCCTTATTAGTAAGCTCCAAGTAGCCCAAAGAGCCATGGAGAGGGCTATGCTCTGCGAGATCGAATCAGGAATGAGGAGATCCGTAGAAGAACCAAGGTTACCGACATATCCCAGCGGATTGGCAAGTTGAAGTGGCAATGGGCAGGGCACATAGCGCGGAGGACTGATGACCGATGGGGTCGAAAAGGTCCTCGAGTGGAGACCACGTACCGGCAAGCGCAGCGTAGGTCATCCACCCACAAGGTGACAGATAACTTCATTAAGACCGCAGGATCGCGCTGGATGCAAGCCGCTACGAACCGGTCTTATTGGAGATCTTTAGGGGAGGCCTATGTCCAGCAGTGGACGTCCTATGACTGATGGATGGAACCCTGTATATTAACGGTGTAGGTATATACCTGTTGGTGCGCCAAGCTAGCGTGCAGCGCGCGCCTCCGCTCGCCCGCGGCCAGCTTCACTCCCTCGCGACGTTTTAAAACTGCCGCTCGACGCGCCGCGATGCTGAAACACAAACATTTTCATTTTATTCACTAAAATCTAAAATTTAATACCTCAAAAAGGAAAATATATCTGTACCTCAGAGGCATATAATATTATGTGCCAAAACAAAAACTTTACAGGATAAACAAAATAGTGCGGAGCGAAATTTGGAATGCAATTTTGAGATAGTTGATAAAAAGATATTGAAATAAATTTAACATCATTTTTCATGATTAATAGAGTAAATTATTATGAATTACAGATAATTACGATAAATAATATCTATCATTTGATTTGATGGACTTAAGGCTATATACTTCTTAAAGAAAATCTTTGCCTCGGAGCTAAAGAACCTTATGAGCCAAAAGAACAAGTTTTTATGAGAAGCAAAAATTAGGATTGAAGAAATTTTCAATGCAATTAGAGGGGGTTATAGCATACATTATTAAAAAAATTAGAAATTGAAAAATATTTTATTTTCTATCACTGGAAAATACTAATTCAGTCGCAGTCCTCAGGCAAGTCCGGGACATCAGCACATGGAAGATTCTTTTAATATTCGTGATGAAATCCACTGCAATGATTTTTGTAAGTCGTTGTATTTTAGTCTGGAAATAGGCTTTCGACTTTCTCGAATAGGTTTCAGCGTGGGCACAGAAAGTAATTTGGATTTATTTCGATCAAAACTCACTTTTTCAAATGCTTCTTGTTCAAAAGATGTTTTGTAAAACATCGAACCCATTTGGCTCTTTCGGAACTGCATCCATACCATAGCCGAATATGGTACAGATTCTCCCGCATTCGACTTTTTTCTGTGCACAAAAGGAGCTGATAATCCTTCGCAAAAGGCAGAAAAATCCTTAAAGTGATCAGTTTCTAAGTTGATCACTTTAATTTTGACATTTTTTGAACAGCTCTTTATAAACTGCTGCCAGTCCCAGAGAGTGACTATGGGAAACTCCTGGATTTTTTCTATAATTGAGTGGACAGCATCCACTTCCATGTGATTATGGCCTTTTAGTAGATAATTGTGGTTTACTATTTGCAAGTGTTCTTTTTGAGACAATATCCTCAAGCAAGCCATCATCAAGTAGACATTCTTGTTCTGCCCTGCACCATTTCGCTGCTCCAAAAACTTGACTATTCCTGAAGCCATTTTATTGCCGCCCCTACCTGCCACGGTCTCATCCCACATAAAACACCAGCTTTGTTTCGGCCCTGAGTCCACAATTGTGAAATTAAAAGTCCGCAAATTTCTGTGATAAACTTTGATAAACTTTGACCATTAGTCAAATAGGGTGTAGGTACCTAAACCTTTTTGGAGGTCTACTGTTAGCATCTTCTTGGTGCCATGGCTTTCTAAGGGTGTAGGTAACTAAACCTTTTTGGAGGTCTACTGTTAGCATCTTCTTGATGCCATGGCTTTCTATCTCTGCGACTTTATCAAATCCTTTCACGGTGTAGCACAGATTGCTTTCCTAAAAATGTTTATCGTGTTGAACTTTAACGTTATTCTTTCCAGCTTCATGTGTTGCATTTTTGCATTCGTCACAGTGGCTTGAGGGTTGAAACCTAGGTTAAACTCCGTATTAAAAATAAATATAAAGAGCCACGGTTTAGCTATATTCTCCTTCAGTCACGAGGCAAAGAACATTATGTCCATCAGCCCATCCAATGAACAACATTAAGTCCGCGCTGTGTTTAGAGGTAAATAATCTTAACAAATCATTTGAGGTTATGTACCTTGTAATAATGCGTGGATTTAATGTGATATACTATTGGGTATTTGTTTTCACAGGCGCCGTAGGACTTAATGCTTTATACTACTATATAGAACTTGTTCTTGCGATTCTAAAAATGCATTAAAAGTGATTTTAAAAAAAATGGAGTTACTATTGTATACCTCTGAGGTACAGATATATCCACTAAACTTACGTAACATAAAACAATAAACTTAAATAACTTATCTAAGCTTAAATATCCAATCTAAACTAAAGTATCCTATCTAAAACTATGGTATCCTATCTAAAATAAAGTATCCTATATAAACTATAGTATCCAATCTAAACTAAAGTATCCTATATAAACTATAGTATCCAATCTAAACTAAAGTATCCTATATAAACTATAGTATCCTATCTAAACTAAAGTATCCTATATAAACTATAGTATCCAATCTAAACTAAAGTATTCTATATAAACTATAGTATCCTATCTAAACTAAAATATCCTATATAAACTATAGTATCCAATCTAAACTATAGTATCCCATATAAACTATAGTATCCAATCTAAACTAAAGTATCCTATATAAACTATAGTATCCAATCTAAACTAAAGTATCCTATCTAAAACTATAGTATCCCATCTAAACTAAAGTATCCTATCTAAACTAATAAAAAAAATTGGTGACTGTTTAAATCTACAAAAGGTTTATACATTAAAAAAAATCTTGGCGCGTAGCTTTGTGTGGGAAATTTCACTACACACACTGCGATCGATAAACGATAGATAAAACCACGGTAATGATATCTAAGAGTATTCAGTCTTTAAACAAATGGTCAAAACGCGAATCATACCGACGCGCCTCGGAGCGGGGTATGCTCTCGGTATGCTAGTCAGTCGCGGCGCGCCGTAGTGACGAACGAACGAGTGGATTTCTAACTATACTCTATAAAATTTAACTTGATCTCTGCGACAGCTGTCAGAAAAATCACGCCTATGAAGTCCTGAATTTCTTAATAGTACAGACAGTACCTGTTAATGTCATACTTTATGGACATGACGATTAGTGATGGGCGACGAATGATCGTGACCACAGAGTTTTAGATAGAGTTTTAATTAAAATATCGATAGTTTATACTAACGATATTTTAAATAAAACTTAATTTATCATTAATTTTATTGTATATTTTAATATCATAACATTTTTTACATGTTTAACTAAATTAAACCCAATTATATGTTACATTAGCATCGATAATAGTGAAAAACGTCGATAAATACTATCGTTACATTATTGAGTATTTAATTAATATCATAACATTATTTACATGTGTACATACTTGATCTTAAATAATAGTAAGTAAATAAAATCCAATTTCTCACCTTCAACTACTCATTCGATTTCATTACAACATTGTTTGAAAATCGATTTATTCCACCACTGTCTCAACTCTAAATATGTCAATATGTAACTGTCGCAGAGATCAAGTTAAATTTTATAGAGTATAGTAAACGTTCGATTTATGTTTTTAGGGTTCCTCGTTTTACTACGGATCCCAAAAACATCAAAAAAGCCATTATGTAATTTAATTGAACGTTTCCTTGTTCATTTTATACTATATAACGGGTACTCACGTGTAGGGATAGTCGTAACGACTATAGTTTCGGTCGCATTCGGCGACCTTTCTCAAGTTGGCGAGTGCTAGCACGCGGAGCCGTCTCGCAATGCACCTTGTTCATTCACAACGAAATTAATCCACAAGACCCGCCCTTAAAAGGTTTTGCGTTTAATACCTATGACCCTGTATAATTGTATAAGTCTATTTGGAAATCAGTTGAATATAATATATGACTTACTGATCGGCGGCGTAGTGCGGGATGCGTTCAAGCGCCTCGGCCCTCGCGGCGAAGGCCGCCACGCTCTCGTCCTGCGCCGCCAAACGCGCCTCCAACTCCTCGTGCCGCTTCACCAGGGCTTCGGCTTCGTCCACCGACGACTGGAGAAAAAAAAACAAATCAATTTATAACGATATACAGGGTTATTTTTAATCAATTAGAATCCTAGGGGTCATTCTGTACATCAAAACTAACAACTTTTGTTCTACGACTTTCGTCAAAACTCAAAAAAAAAATCAGCTGTTCCATACATTTTGTCGCGGGTGAACAATATTTTTCTATGGAACAACAATTTTTTTTTGAGCTTTGACAAAAATCGCAGATCAAAAGTTGTTAGTTTTGATGTACAGAATAAGCCCCTAGAAGGATGCTAATTGATTAGAAATAGCCTTGTATAATTAATTAACAATATAAAATGTAGTTATATACATTTTTTTTAATGACAGTTTTATTTGTTCAACACCAGGCTTAATTATTATAAGTATCACATTACAAAAATAAATAAATACTGGAATTACAGTCACAGACTGGAGGCAGACTTATAACCCTACGAGCAAATATCTATAGAGTCTCAATCGTGCAAAAAAAGTGTCCGAGCCAAAACTCTGCCCAAGCAATGTTTAATCGTTTATTGAGATATAAACGAATAATACCATTTACATACATCTCACAAAATAAAGAAATAGTATTTAAGAATTAAATAAAAAAGAATACAATTATTACTATTACAATACCATGTCATTAAAATATGATAAAAAGGTCAAAATTAAAAAAAAAAAAAAAATTCAAATTAAAAATGTCAATACAATATTACCTATGTCAAACAATTTCTTCAATTTCAATTGTGCCGTCAACTCTACGGCATCTGTCCCATTGATGGGTCAAATTTTCACGATATGTCAAAAAAGACGATAATACAATATTCCAATTATCATTTAAGTGATGAGTTAAGTGTTGACGGCCAGGAGTGTATTGAGGTGTCTGCACGTTCGTATCAACGGAGACATGGAACGCGCCACGGTACGACAAGGCTCTACGGAGCAGGCCCGGCAACCACGCCTGTTCACCGGCACACCCGGCTCATCGGGCACGAATAGAGCACACAGTAAGTCACGCAGCTCTATGCTGTCCACAGACCCCCTGACCACCTTGCAACAAATAATGACTTGGTCTCCTATCCTCCTCACTTCTAGTGAATTGTACCCTAGCTGGCAGAGTAAAAATTTAGTAGGGTACAAGAATGGGTAATACCCGTAAGTTTCTTACGGCTTAACGTAGTGGGCAGGCTTTTTAGTTAGTCCTACAATACAATACAATATTTTTATTAATAACACCATTGTTACATACGAGTAATTATTATAAACTACGGGACTTATCGCGCACTAAAATTACGAGATAAATAAATAAGTCCCGTAGTATATAATAATTATGTGTTCAAATCGCGAAAGTTTAAAAACAACCATTGTTACATGTCAAATCAATTAGGTATACAATTATATTAATTATCAATTATACATTTCATCAATATTGTTATTATTGTTATTAATGATTTATAATTTTAATAATGTGACCGACTGTGTAATTTTGCTGTGACAATGTAGATATAATTTTGATTTTTAATGTTAATTTAATTTGAATTTTGTGTAGATTTGTTTTTTGATTTTATTATGACAATTTATTTTTAATTCTATAATGATAATAAACAATGGGCAGTCCTAATAAATAGTATAAATAGTTTGCCATGCCTTAAAGGGTCATATGTATTTGATAATGTTACGTAAACATGTAATCTAAGAACCGCATGTACAAATTATTACATATGTTGCAATGAATAAATAAATAAATAAATAAATAAATGTTATTCTTCATAAAATAGGATACAATACATAAAGCGATTGCAAGCCGACTACAACTCCGCGCGATGCCAAAGTGCTCGGTTAAAAGCATTAATTACGTGACATAAGGTGCCGATTCGAGAAAACGGGTCATTGACCTAAGTCGGTATGTATGACGGGCTCGGACATTTTTTTCCTATTTTCACTTAGGGATTGTGGCTCTGTAGATATTTGCTCGAAGGTAATAGAACAATAGCAGAGTGAACTCACCCCTTGCGGCGCGTACTCCAAGTAAGCCTGGTGCGCGCCGGCGGCCGCGTCCAGGCGGTCGGCGTCGCGGTTGAAGCTCTGCAGCTGGACCAGCTGCTTCAGGAACGCTTCTTTGTCCGCCCATTCTAGACAAAATATGATAAGAATATTGAATTCCGCGCTCTGACCGACAACGTTATCGACGGCACGAGGTGACAGGGTACGCCGACGACCTCGCCCTATTGGGGCAGAATATTGGTGGAAGCTGTTCATCTTCATAAGCCTATATTGTCTCGCTTTTGACCGATTCGGTTCATATTCGCAAATCTTGTTAGGACTGCCTCGGTGGCTCAGTGGTTAGTGATCCTAACTTCTGGATCAAAGAGGCGTGGGTTCGATCCCCACCAGGGCAAATATATTTATGTGATGAACATAAGTGTTTGCTCTGTGTCTGGGTGTTATTTAGTTACTATCTAAATAAGTATGTATTTAAAATAAGTATACGTAGTATATCAGTCCCTGGCAGCCATATCAGCTTTGTTTAGTTTGGGGTCAGAGGCCGTGTGTAAGATGTCCCAAAACATTTATTATTTATTTATTCATTAATAAATAGGTAAAATTTAGTTATAACATTATCAGTTTTTTTCTCGAGCTCGTTAATTTTTTTTAACATTATTCGGACCCCAATTAAATCTATAGGCCGCGCCACACAAGTTGGCGGATGTAAAGTTAGCTACAAGATGCGCAATAGCCAATCAACGCACGGCTTTATGTGAGCTTCAGTCAGGATTGGATATGACGCGACTTGTAGCTAACTTCACACCCGCCGAGTTGTGTGACGCGACCTGTACTTGCCGACCTAGACTAGATTTGATTTTGAGCATGAATACAGTTGTACAGTGACATGGGCTACTCTTATCCAGGTAAAATAAAAAGTTCGTATTGGATAGTTTTGTAAATAAACCGTACCTTTGTGCACCAGTTTCTGCTCCGCCTCGAGCGCCTTGATCTTGTCCGCCACGTCCGCCAGCGACGGGTTGGTGGCCAGCAGCTGCTTGCCCAGACCGATCACCTCTTTGAACCTGCGCACCAAATATGGCTGAATGAATTAATCTAATAATCATGAACACAGAAAGATAGAGAACGGCTTTAGGCGTTTGAGATGTGATGTTGGAGAAGAATGGAAATAGTACATTGTTCACCGAGAGGAGAAAGTGACCGATTACCGTCGAGGGTGTCGTTTGAGGGCTGTCGTAGGCGAGGGCTTTAAAACACCCGAGATCGGGAATCGCACTTTCTCTCGAGTGATACATAGTACTTTATACTACACCTACGAGGAAAATAAAAAACTAAATCTTTATCACTTTTCCATTGCAAAAAATCGTCATAAGTTTTATTATATTTTTTAATTGATTTCTGTGGTAAAAGGTTATCAATCAGTATTTTTGCTGTTTCCTTCAACTGCGGCGGAGTTAAAAAATCTTCATCATCACTATCACTACTTATCATTTTGATAGAAAATGGCGATTGAAAATGGCGCCAATGGCGTCTGCAATTTCCACATGTTCTTTTTTCAAATTGTTTGACACCATCCAACACACAGCTAGTGGCCAGTGTCATTTTGCGAACTTGGAGATAAAAACTCACTGTAAAAACTTTTTGGCTTTTGATATTTAGGTTACCAGCGCATAGTCTTACCCAAAATTAAAAAAGAAAAACCACGTAAGAAATGGATTTTCATACACTTTTCTCTCCCGCTCAGATGAGTTTTCTCGCCGCATATTTGTTCGATATGCAATGACGTACTTTCTACCGTAAATTTGATAAAATATCAAGGTACTTTCCGAGCAGGTGTAGTATAATAATTATTTTTTGTAAGAAATGGCACGACCGACTTCAACCGTATACAGAGTTCGCAAATAAATAGCACGTACCGATAGCAATTTTCACATTAAAAAAAACATTATTGTTGATTTATTAAAAAAGGCTCGCTAGATGGCCAACGGAGCCGTAAAGTTCTCGAACGGAGACCACAGACCAGCAAACGCAGCGTAGGTCTTCCATCAACTAAGTGGACTGACCACAGGATCGCGCTGGATGCCAACCGCTTCCAATCGCTCTTATAAAAGATCTATAGGAGAGGCCTATGGCCAGCAGCGAAAGTCTTACGGCTGCTGGATGTATGCAGATGACCATAACATGATACTCACTCATCGTCATGCGCCTTGATGTCGTCAGCCAGCTCCTGGTGCTGCTTGTGTAACGCCTCAGCCGTTGCTACATCCTTTGCCACTGATTCTTGCGCCAGTTGCTCGCGGACTTTCTGTTGGAATAACATTTTTTTTTAAAGTGGAACAATAGATTTCAAAAAGCTATATAGAACTACGTTTTTATTGGCTAAGTTAATTGTTTTCTTAGAATTTAAATATGGGTGAACACAAAGCTCAATGTTACCTTTATGCTCACACATGTAATTGAATTTAAATAAAATTAAAAATATAAGTCAAGGTACTTATAGTACACTACATTACCTAAAAGTCATTTCAGAGCTTCATAAACATTAGTAGATCTACACAACCAATTCAGAAATTGGATCCGTTGTTATTATCATCAGCTCTGTGTTTTTAATTTTTTTTATAGTTTTATGTACTATAATAACACCCCTGGCACAGGTAGTCCCTCGGTAGGACCTCAACTATCAATGTAAGAACTTCCAAATTAGAGTATATTTGGGTAATGCATTGCTGCTACCGAAGATCTGGCAGCCTGAGCCTGGCATCGTTGCCACATCTCCTAGATCTCCTAATTTCTATAACCTAAGACTTATAATACCTGTAGATAACTACAGTCAAGCTCTTCTGTCTTAGCAACCTCAGACGTTATTGGCGCAGTCGGTAGGACCTTTACTTTCCCGAGAAATCCCGAGATCATTGATGTAATTGTTACCTGTAGCCAGTTCTGCAGCTGTGCACTGCTGCTGCCGAAGATCTGGTGCCCCACGGCTGACTCCAGCCTGCTCCTCCTCTCGGCAGCCTGGTCCTGGCACCGTTGCCACATCTGCTGGATCTCCTTCTGACGTCCGTCGATGTTGGACTTCTCTGATGGGTACTGGGACTTTACGCTAGAAGAAAAATTCGTAATAAGAGCCTGCTTTCCAAATATTTCGTGTTTGATTCTTTTGTGATCGATTGTAAGGATCGTAAATGTGAATTGTATTCTCACACTAGGTTTACCTCAAAAGAGTTTTATTTACGACAAATAATGCAAAAATATTGCCGTGACCGCCGGATTTAAACCAATAAAAAACGATTTAAAAAATAAATAAATGATTTTAGGGTTCCGTCCCGGGACTTCATTAATTATGCTAGACCTCACTGACGCTTATGCCAAAACATATTTAGAATCGTTTATCTTTTACTAATTTACAGCATTGGAAGAAGACTGCGGTCACTATACATTTTTAGGGTTCCGTACCTCAAATGGAAAAAACGGAACCCTTATAGGATCACTTTGTTGTCCGTCTGTCCGTCTGTGTGTATGTCAAGACTCTTTATCTCGGGAACGCGTAAAATAACGAGTTGAAATTTAAACTGTATACGTATATCTATGCTATCTTGCAGTTGTGTAGAAGAAAAACTTCTCAGTTATCGTTTAAAAAAGTTACGAGCCGTTTATGTCGTAAAAACTGCATATTTCGACATTCACAAAAATCAATACCTACAGGGTACTTCCCTTTGATATCATCATCATCATCATCATCATCATCATCAGCTTATTTCGGCCCACTGCAGGGCATAAGCCTCCTCCCCTTTACGCCAACTATCCCTGTCCTGTGCCAGTCTCATCCAGGTGTTGCCGCAAAACTTTTGGATGTCATCACGCCACCGTTGTAAGGGTCTACCGGGACTGCGCTTCCCGTCACGGGGCCACCATTCAGTCAGAGACCTGCTCCACCTGCCATCATCACATCTGGCTAAATGTCCAGCCCAACGCCACTTGAGATTGATTATACGGGATCCGATATCTGCCACCTTTGTCCTCCTACGGATCTCCGATAACCCTCCTTTGATATAGAACTATGAAATTTGGCGAGAAGCATTGTCTCAGAATACACTGTACCAGCCTTTTTAATAGTCCACTGCAGGACGTAGGCCTACCCACGAAGGGTGATTGGGCCATATCCACCACGCTGGCCCAGTGCGGGTTGGTGGATTCACATACGCCATCGAATTTCTTCTACGGACGTATGCAGGTTGCCTCACGATGTTTTCCTTTACCGAAAAGCCAATGATGTGAAATTCCGTACATAAGTTCCAAAGAAACTCATTGGTACGGGATCGGGATTTAAACCCACAACCTCACGATTGCAGGTCGGGCGTTACTACCACTAGACCATCACGGCTTCTACACATATAGGAATAAATCTGAAAACTGTACATTTTTATTTAAATCGCAAAAAATAGGGCCTCAAAATTCACAAAATATGGGTTCAAAATTCAAAGTGAGTAGTAGTTCATAGAAAAGAACTTCATTAGCACATGCTAAAACAGGTTTTTAATTATTTTAACAATGTGTAATTTTAGATGTATGACGAGAAAAGCGAAAAAAAAAACTTTTTTGTCGATGGTTATAGTAGAGAGATTTTAACAACTTACTCCCAATTTTGTGAAATTTTCTGGATATGTACGGAACCCTCGGTGTGCGAGCCTGACTCGCACTGGTCCGGTTTTTTAAATTATTTATGACAAAAAAAACTCAATGTAAATGAGATCTATCATATGGTACTTATATGCTTTAAGCCCACACTCCATCGAAACTTGGTGTCGCGTTGTATGCACCTAGTCTGTTCACTGGATAAAAATCCATTCGCTTGGCGAAGGAATAACGTTCTTTCAGCTCTCTTTTTTTAGAAATAAGTTTATTTGGAAGGAATGAAGGAAGGCCTAGGAAACGCTGGTGTGACGATCTTGACACTTTCCGGGAAGGTTGGTGGGATTTGGCGACAGAACGCGATAAATGGAAAGAAGTGGGCGAGACCTTTGCTCAGAAGTGGAACAGCATTGGTTGAGAAAAAAGAAAGTTTAATCTTGCAAATAAAGCTCTGCTCTGCTATTTCATAGTAAAGTTGAATTGATTGATACCTGTGAATTTGATACCATTTGAGGACGCTGCGTGAAACAAAAGACGATACAAAGTACGACGTAATATTGATCATTATGATAACCTCAAAAATACATTCTGTCAGTAAACCATTATAATATAGGTCTAAAGCTATGTAGTTTTAGGTCACAGACTATTTAAATCCCAACATCACAAAGATACCGTGGTCAGGGTTGTATGTACTGCAGAACTGGTAATAATACTAGTCTATGGTAAGAAGACCAATATATTAATTCCAACTGAATTCTGAATCTATACCCATGTAATATGCCTAAATAAATGCCTAAAACTCCATGTTCTACTCCCGGTGTACTGCCCATATCATTAATTCCCCACACTATTTCTACTCAAACACGCCCAAAACACCCCGGTCTACTCTTGGTCTACTTATAGTGTACTCAAGTCTACCAGCAGGCTGAAAGTGTTGACCTTCTCCCGCAGCGGCTCCAGCTCCCTCTCCAGCTGCGCGTGCCTCCTCTGCAGAGCCCTGACCGTCCGCAGGTCGGAGGCGGGAGCGGAGCTGGCGGCCAGCTGCTACTCCTTCTCGCTCATCCAGACGAGAGCCTCAAACGATCTACTGCTACACTTGCAGTAGAACAGTGTAAAACCCACGGTCTACTCTTGGTCTACTAATAGTCAACTGTCTATATTACTACATCCCGATCCTATTCCCACTCAAACACGCCCAAAAAATCCCAGTCTACTGATCTACTCCCGGTCTACTAACGGTCTACTGTCCATATCATTAAATTCCGACCCTATTCCTTGTTCATACACGCTCAAAATCTTCCCGGTCTACTGGTCTACTCCCGGTCTACTCTCGGTCTACTGGTGTACTCACGAGTCTGCCAGCAGGCTGACGGTGTTGACCTTCTCCCGCAGCGGCTCCAGCTCTCTCTCCAGCTGGGCGTGCCTCCTCTGCAGAGCCCTGACCGTCCGGAGGTCGGAGGCGGGAGCGGAGCTGGCGGCCAGCTGCTGCTCCTTCTCGCTCATCCAGTCGAGGGCCTCGTCGCAGGTTCGGCTGAACAGTTCCACGCTAGAAACAAAAATTCGAGAAGATTGTTAAAATGGAATCATTTCTATGTAACATTGATAACTATGTTTGAATTTGATTTTACCAATACCCCAATCTACCATTATAGCGTTGATAACACAGTTATCAATGTTACATGGTAAAATCAAATTCAAAAAATAAATACTTCATAAACAGCATATTTATGTAATAGGCCCAATTATGATAGATAGATAGTTAGATAAACACTTTATCGTTAACACTAAAATACAATTCAGAAAAAATACACAGAGAGGAAAAAATATTTGATTATGAAGGCCCATTCCTTTTCCATTTTAGGCATTCGATAGAGAGAACACTTTTTACGTTGCTATTAAATTTACGATGGCGCCTTCTTAATTGGGCCTAATGTAACATTTAATTTGTTGAACCATCTTAATTTTTTTAATGATCCATTCGTAAGGGAGTTACAACGTCTCATACAGAAGAAAAAAACACTGAATGAACTTATAACACTCCCTTTTATATCATCAGGAGTTAAGACTTACCTGGAAGCGCCCTCTAGGCTCTTCTCCTTTTGCTGTTTCAGTCTCAGGAGTCTGTCCCACTGTTGCCTCAGCTGCTGTCTTCTAGCAGTTGCCTGGAAATATACATAGTATTACTAAATTCACTCTCAGTATGAAACATTTTCAGACCTTCATCCTCATGACCATAAAATGGGTGGTCATTGCCATTCCAACGTTAGATAGAAATAAAAATAACATCTTGGGCGAAAGACAGTATATTATATAATCAAGTAGGTATTATAATAATACCTTAGCAGCCTGGCCGTGCTTGGCGGCCACCAGCTCCTCGGCGGCCGCGTCGATGTGCTCCAGACGTTTGGACGCCGCAGACAGGTCCGTCACGAATTTCTGGAATATACATCTTCATTAGCAAAAACTTCAATTTACGCAATTTAACTTCTACTTTTAGTAAATTATTGGGGGCATTGGTGCTGTCCACACCAACCCGCACTGGGCCAGCGTGATGGATATGGTCCAATCACCTTTTGTGGGTAGGCCTACGTCCTGACTATTAAAGAGGCTGGCACTGTTGTCCACACTATCCTCCACCTACTCTGACACCAGGGCCGGCCACCCAGCCTGCAGCACTCACCTCATACTTCCTCTTGGCGGTGTCCACACTGTCCTCAACCTCTTCAGTCCGCAGCATCTTCTCCTTCTCCTTCATCCACTTGTCGAAGTCATCACATTCAGCGAAGAAGCTGTACAACTTGATGGCATCCTCTAGTTGGGCGCGACGGGCTTCCGAGAGAGTTAGCAGCTCGTCTGAAAGAAAAATATGTTGTTAGAACATTGAACATTTTATCATTTTTAAACTTAACAACGATTCCTTCGGCGGCAAGATTAACCGACAAGTCTTTTACGCATGTTTTACCAGAACAATTCTAATTTGTATTGGGGGCGATAAGTCCCGCACCGACGTCCCGCATGGGGTGTTTTGTGCGTTTCCCCTCCAGCGCATACCCGAGCCAGCCCGGCTCCTTAAAATAACGGAGCGTGGTTTTGGGCCGCTGGCATAACTGTTCCAGTAGCTTAGATGGTGAATGAGATGATGATAATGCAGAGGCATCGTGCAATCTGTTAGCTATTCTAGTGCCTTCTGTGGCTTTGCAGTGCCACAGAACATGCTCTACAGTTTCGTTATCCTGCAAACAGCCGCGACATAGTGGGCTGTCAGTGGCTCCTAGTCTATACAAGTGACTATTTAAGTTGCAGTGACCAGTTATGAATCCTACCATAAGTCGAAAGTCTTGCCGCTGCAACGGTCTTGCCGCTGCAACGGTCTTGCCGCTGCAAGACCTACCAGAACAATGATAGAAATAAAAAGTATAAAAAAGAAACACACGATGTAATTATGTTTTAGAACAATCTTCTGAAGGCTAAAACTCTTTCTAAAGACATCACAACGACCTATAAAAGAGTTCCAACAGCCTGTAAGCAGTTCTACCGTCTGGCACCTATATAGTCCCTCGGACCCTCGGAGTGATCTGACCAAGCAACATTGAATCCCTATTTACAAAAGTAACTATCATTTTTCAATGCCAAGTAACTCTATGACTTTCAAAGCATCGTTCTAATCCTAAAGTCTCCAAAATAATACAACCTTCAAAACAATATCATCTTAAAAAGATACCTATCTACCTAGCATCACTCTTAATAGGCTACGTGTAGGGGTTGGCCGCTGCAAAGAGAACATGGCCAGATGGGGCTTTGAAGACCAGGAACAATGTGAATGTGGTGCTGCCGTGCAAACCATGGCACACTTTTTAGTCTGACCGCTTTGCCCGAAACAATGCACACAGAAAGCCCTGAACTTGGCCACCGAGGACTCGGTAGAGGTCGCCAGATACTGGTCCCAAAGCATCTAAACCATGTAAATAAATTGTACATAGTTAAAAACTTTTAAAAAACAAAATGAAAAAAAAAATATGAAGAAAAAGGTCTAGCCATTGCCAAGAGATGAATGAATGAGCATCATCTTAAAGCCAGAATCATGTTCCGTTTTCTTCCGCAAAACTCCTTAAAAGACAATCCTAAAACAGCCTGTAAAGCATTGCCAAAGTAGACCAACTGTATTTTTTGAAAGAACACAATCTTCAGACCAGAACATTCAGCAAAAGGCTCCAACTCCTTCAAAAAACATCACAACGACCTATAAAAGGGTTCCAACAGCCTGTAAAACAGACTTATCATGTAGCACTCACCATAGTCCCTCTGTATGTGTGTAACCCTGTCCTGCACGGTGAGCTCTGGAGCAGCAGGCACAGCCCTGGAGGCGCGCCGTCCTGCAGGCTTGCTCCGCTTCACCGGCACCACCTGCTTCACGAGGACTGTCTTCTTCACGCGCTGGACGGTGCGCACTTTCTCTGGGCGGCGGACTTGCACCTGCGACGAGAGAAACGGTTTACATCTAAGTGCAATGCCGGATCTATCATATGGCTTCTTGGATCCCAGGGTCCCGTGGATTCCAGTGGCCCCCAGCTAAGTCAATGTCAGAAATAGACGATAATGCAAAAAAGTCTATATTATTATACTAAATTAAACAGATCGTATAACCTGCGATTAATCAAGCCCATTTAATTCAAATCAAAGTTCAGGTGTTGGTACTTCGAACTGACAATTACAATTTGGATATCTTTAAGTTAAGAGTGAATAGGTATCTTCTAGGTCTACATACTCTATCTTCGCTTTCCATTAGCCGAGTTGGTAGCCAAATGTAGCCCTATACTACGTAAAAAAAAGTATAATATTCGGCACCTATTCCCATTACACATTCATTATATCTCGATCGTGCTCCGATGTTTCCCTCTCAGACTCTGTCTATCTTGCTATCCTAAACTTTGTGTAATTAGGTAGGCCCTTAAGGCGCTGCCCAAAGACAAAAATCCGTAAAACGTTATGTTTTTCGTCGCACAGTTAGGCGTAACTGTTACTGATACAAACTTGGAAAAAATACAGAGCACACAATAATAGTTCACAAAAGAGACTTTTTCAATAATATTGCAAAAAAAAATTATCTGGTGTCTTGAAAAAAAAGCTTTAGAAAAAAATCTTTCGTTCCCCATTTCTCAATATTTAGATCGATAACTACTATATTTTTTGTAATCATAAAATAGGAAATTTACTAAACTAAAGACATATTTATATATTTTATTGCAAGCACGGCTTCATTTCTTTTTAAACGAACTAAAACTGCGAAAAATGATCGAATTCTCATCTCGAGTTTCGTCTCAAAACAAACGACACGCGATTTTGGACTCTATTTGTATTCTGCAAGACATTATCGTAAAATATCTAAAAGTTTAGTGTTGGAGCGTCTTCAGTAGTACTAGTCCAGGAGCCGCTAAACTCACGATCCGGCTCTGTCTCTCTCTCCCCCCTCAACAAGTTGAGGAAGCCATTCAGATTATTTAAAAGTCCCCTATAATTCCGTTATGCCTAAAATACGCATATACAGGGTCATAGGTATTAAACGCAAAACCGTTTAAGGGCGAATCTAGTACATCTAGCTAGACAAACAAATTTGTTCAAGGACTTTTGGAAAATCACGAAAAAAAATCAGTTTTTTCATACAAAAAGTTCGTCGACGCGGCAAAATGTATGGAGAAGTAATTTATTTTTTGCGAATATTCAAAAGTCGTAGCACAAAAGTTGTTTGTCTAGGATGTACGAGACTAGCCATTAAAAGGTTTTATCTTTAATACCTAAGACCCTGTATAGTATTTAATACTAAGCGCCACACAAGTTGGCGGATGAGAAGTTAGCTGCAGATGACATTTCGCCGTGATTCGCTAATTATTGCGCATGTGTGCACAATGCCGACGCCACGTGGCGTAGGGGTGAGCATGGGCGTAGGGAGCGCGCGAGAGGCATGAGGTTAGTGGGCGGGTGTGCCCGGCGCGAGTCTCTGCGACTCCCTCGCATACCTATATTTCGGCTTTTGTGCAGCGTTCTACGCATAACTTCCCATTTGTGTGGCGCTTAGTATACGTAAAGTGTCATCAGAGCGGAAATACACTAACCGTCTCACCACAAAAGTTTTACGCATGCACAATGTTTAACCGTGGTGGTCAAGAGGTAGTGACACCCGCCTTACAATCGTGTGGTCGTGGGTTCGAATCCCCGGTCCCGTACCAATGAGTTCTTTGAAATTTATGTACGGAATTTCACACCATTGGCTTTTCGGTGAAGGAAAACATCGTGAGGCAACCTGCATAAGTCCGTAGAAAAAATTCGATGGCGTATGTGAATCCACCAACCCGCACTGGGCCAGCGTGGTGGATATGGCCCAATCACCCTTCGTGGGTAGGCCTACGTCCTGCAATGGACTATTAAAAAGTCTGGTACAGTACAGTACAGTACAAATTACACGGTTAAACAGTGTTTAAATCTTTTGTGGTAAGGCGGTAAATAATTATTCAAAACAAATATTGAAAGTGTTCTTAAATGACGTCTTATTTAAGCACTTACCGGCACGACTCTAGGTTCGACCTCCCTGACGTAGTTGGCGGGCACGAAGCCGTCGGTCCGGTCGGCCTTCCTCACCGACCACCAGTCGGGGTTCGTCTTGTTGATGAGGAACATCACTTCTCCCTTCGCCATCGATATTCCTTGACCAGTGAACGCGTACAGCGCTTTCACCTTTACATGAAAATAAATATATAACAAATCTTAAATGAAAAAAATACAACTCTGCTGACCCTAGATTTTATTGAAATCCTACTAATATAATAAACGCGAAAATTTGTGAGGATGGATGGATGGATGTATAATATAGCTTATATATCAGAATAAAAGACAACAAAAAAGAAACAACAAGTCTTTTTCTTTGCTTTTTTTGCACAACAGAAAAAGCTGGCGCTGCTGCAGCTAAAGCTGAAAACCTCAAACGGCACAAATATGAGTCGTTGGACAGAATCATTTTGTGCCGTTTAGGGTTGAGACTTTAGGTCCGTGGGGGCCGGACGCTCACCTTTTATATAAAGATCTGGCTAGGCGACTGGTAGAGGTGACACGTGACCAGAATGCTGGCATCTACTTTGCTCAAAAAATAAGCATATCAATTCAACGAGGCAACGCCGCCAGCATTCTGGCCACGTTACCCTCTGCCCCGGGCCTTTTAGATTAGTTTTATTTTTACTAAGTTTTAGTGTTAAGTATTAGTTTTTATTTTAAGTAGGTTAATTTTAATAGTTATAGTTTATGAAATGTTTTTTTAAGTTTGGTATTAAATCAAATATATCAGAATAACACATAGGCTATAAATTATAATGATATTGCGCCAAAAATCAAAATATCTTGCGGGCGAAGTCGCGGGTAAAAACTAGTTTATTATTTACTAGTTTTACCCGCGGCTTCGCCCGCATGATATTTTGATTTTTGTGCAACCCTTTATTTTTACGAGATAAAAAGTAGACTATGTCACTTTCCGTCTTTCAAACCCGAGGCCCTACCTTACCACCCTTAATAAACGAGGTGGAAAATAAAAAAAACGATTTTACGGTTGTTCGATTCGAGTTGTTTTTTTTTTGACATTTCTTAAAGCGCACTCTAGAATAACTCGCAGATAGCAAAATTTTTCCTACTTAATTAACACTTATCGTTATATTATGATGGTAGATTTACGCAATATCATTTTAATTTATAGCCTATGTGTTATTCTGATATATAAGCTATATTATTGCAAAGTTTCATCTCAATCTGTTCAGTAGTTTTTGCGTGAAAGAGTAACAAACATCCATCCATCCTCACAAACTCACAAACTTTCGCGTTTATAATATTAAGTAGGATTATGTGTATATTAACAAACAAAATAATTATTTTTTCCAATGAAATGGAAACCGCCTCCACGATGGTGTACAAAATTCGAATACTTCGCTCGAATTGTTTACATTATTGTTGATTTTTAAAAGCGGCTCAGCCGATTTCTGTAAAATTGAAATTGGGCCCATTTAAATTTTAATTACACCCTTTGGAACTAAAAAATATTTTTGCGGTTCGGTTCATAATTGGCGAAATTATCATGCACGAAAAAAATTATATACAGACGAACCTAGAACCTCCTCTTTTTTGGAAATCGGTTAAAAATGAGATGTGGTTCTGTCATGGACACAGCCGTGTGTTGTACGTACGAATACGTTTACGTAAGCAAAACTACTTCAAAATGGCGACGCTCACCCCCCCAGCCCCCGCGATGCGTCACACTCCTCACTTGGCGAAATTAATTCTTTAATCTTTTAGCTATCCAACGATGTCATTGAATGTAAGATGGAGATGATAGATCTGAAGCCTGCAATACCAAACTGCATCCTCCGATTTTGTAACCATTCGTTTTATTGTCTTAGTCTTGCCCATCTATATTGCAATTTTGAAAGACGTATTCACGTAAAGAGTGTAGAATAGTTAGGGTACCTGCGGCACGCTCCTCTCTTCAGTGACGGTCCTGTGCTCCAGCCTCTCCACGGGCTCCTCCTCCCACACCTCCGTAGGCACCAACCGAGACTCATTGACCCATTCTTCTTCTTCTATCGCTCCCGTGGATTCCACTTCTGTCGGCAGCTGGAAATACATTTTACAATAAATAAAATAACCGGACAAGTGCGAGTCAGGCTCGCACATCGAGGGTTCCGTACAAACACGTTGTTAAAATAATTAAAAACCTGTTTTAGCATGTGCTAATGAAGTTCTTCTATATGATACCTTACATGATACGATGTACTGACTTTGAATTTTGAACCCATATTTTGTGAATTTTGAGGCTTTATTTTTTGTGATTGAAATAAAAATGTACAGTTTTCAGGTTTATGTGTACTCTGAGACAATCCTTCTCGCCAAATTTCATAGTTCTATGTCAACGGGAAGTACCCTGGTTTTGATTTTTGTGAGTGCGAAATATGCGGTTTTTTACGACATAAACGGCTCTAACTTTATTAAACGATAACTGAGAAGTTTTTCTTTTACACAACTGCAAGAGACCATAGATATACGTGTACAATTTAAATTTCAACTCGATATCTTTACGCGTTCCCGAGATAAACAGTCTTGATACACACAGACGAACAGACGGACAACAAAGTGATCCTATAAGGGTTCTGTTTTTTCCGTTTGAGGTACGAAACCCTAAAAATTGTACGTATATAAATTATGCACGATCAATATATATTTTGAAGGCTGTTCCTAAAAGTATGATATTGTGGTATAAAGAAAATTGGGCTTTTTTTTCGAGATTATACCGTAGCTTATTTAAGTGTTTCTCATCAGATCAATCAAATAAAACATTGATTAACATAGAATTTAAAACTGAGAGCTAGGTAACCCAGGCTAACAATACCAGTTACAAGCAGTGGCTGACTGGTCTTACTCTAAGGCAAAACAAGACAAAATCCAAGCTAAAAATCTAAGGGGAATCTGGATCTCCTTGATGAACTCCACTAATTAAAGAACTAACCTGTAGAGAAGTGATTCCAGCCTTTTGCAGCCGTTCAGCATTGTTTCTTAGAGTGTCTAGCTCAGCTTCGTGCGCTTTAATCTCGGAATGAAGCGCTTTATGTCTGGCCAACAGCGCTGCAGCGGTGTGCGCGTCACGCCCGGTATCGGAGGTGGCCACTAGAGGGCGCTTTTCTTTCATCCACGATTCGGTTTCGTTGGCGTCGCCGTAGAACTGAGGAAGAAACAACTTACATTTAGACTTTGCAAAACAGGTACAAAAATGAAGGAAATTACTGATAATATATTTGATTAAAATATATAAGAACAATCTCGATTACATCAGACAACTAATACGTAATAAATTCTTAAAAACCGGGTTCGATCTTGGGTTTTGAATTGTAAATTTGTAATATTTACATATAGCAAAATATTTTTAGTTTACGTTTTGTTGAGCACAGACATTAAAGCTAGTGAGGATATCAATTCAGCTAGTGAGCATATACATTCAGCTAGTGAGCATATACATTCAACTAGTGATCATATACATTCAGCTAGTGATCATATACATTCAGCTAGTGAGCATATACATTCAGCTAGTGAGCATATACATTCAGCTAGTGAGCATATACATTCAGCTAGTGAACATATACATTCAACTAGTGATCATATACATTCAACTAGTGAGCATATATACATTCAGCTAGTGAGCATATACATTCAGCTAGTGAACATATACATTCAACTAGTGATCATATACATTCAGCTAGTGAGCATATATACATTCAGCTAGTGAGCATATACATTCAGCTAGTGAACATATACATTCAACTAGTGATCATATACATTCAGCTAGTGAGCATATATACATTCAGCTAGTGAGCATATACATTCAGCTAGTGAACATATACATTCAACTAGTGATCATATACATTCAGCTAGTGAGCATATACATTCAGCTAGTGAGCATATTAATTCAGCTAGTAAGCCTAACATACCTGGTGAGCATCAGCAGCGTCAGAAAGTTGTTTATCCCGAGCGGCGGCCAGTTCTCGCAGAGTGGCCCACTGCTGGGACAGCGACTGGAGGCGCCGCGAGATCTCCAGGTGTTTCGGGTGATTCGCGTCTATGAGGCTGTGGATGAAAATATAAGCATTTAGCAGACAGTTATTGACAAAAACTTTAACCAACTTCGTACAACCGATTACAAATCGAGAGTACCGATATTGCCATTTAATTTCTATAGGCGAAGAAATTTCCATACGTTTTTAGAATCGCTCTGAAACTACTAAATCAAAGTAAATTAAATTATTTTTCTACGCATTGATATACAATACATGTTCCCTGGCCCTCAACTCGCTGAGCAAAGCGGTATGTTTCTCTGAGTGAGTGTGTGTGATGGGAAGACACATACCTCTTGTTCTTTTGCCTTAAGCCGTTGCGACACAATACATGTTCCCTGGCTCTCAACTCGCTCAACAAAGCTGTGTGCTGTGTAAGTGTGTGTGATGGGAAGACACATACCTCTGTTCTTTAGCCTTACGCCGTTGCGACACAATACATGTTTCCTGGCTCTCAACTCACTCAACAAAGCAGTGTGCTGTGTAAGTGTGTGTGATGGGAAGACACATATCTCTGTTCTTTAGCCTCACGCCGTTGCGACACAATACATGTTTCCTGGCTCTCAACTCACTCAACAAAGCAGTGTGCTGTGTAAGTGTGTGTGATGGGAAGACACATACCTCTGTTCTTTAGCCTTAAGCCGTTGCGATACAATACATGTTCCCTGGTCCTCAACTCGCTCAACAAAGCAGTGTGCTGTGTAAGTGTGTGTGATGGGAAGACACATACCTCTGTTCTTTAGCCTTAAGCCGTTGCGATACAATACATGTTCCCTGGTCCTCAACTCGCTCAACAAAGCTGTGTGCTGTGTAAGTGTGTGTGATGGGAAGACACATACCTCTGTTCTTTAGCCTTAAGCCGTTGCGGCACAATACATGTTTCCTGGCCCTCAACTCGCTCAACAAAGCTGTGTGTTTTTGTGTGTGATGGGATGACACATACCTTTGTCCTTTAGCCCTGTGCCGTTGCGACACATGTTCCCTGGCCCTCAGCTCGCTCATCAAAGCTGTGTGTTTCTGCTTCAGAGCCAGAACTGCTCTTAAGTCTTTAGCAGCCACGTCGGCGCGACAAATGCGCTGCTTGTCGGTCACCCAGCCTGGCGAAACACGAGAAAACATGATAAAAATAGGAACAAACTTAATACTCGATAATATAACAAGCGTAACATAAAGCCATCCACCCAGGAGGACAGCTAACGTCATCAAGGCGTATGCCCGGTTAGCACAAGATACTCAAATATTTCTTGGGGTTTTATATCATTTACAGATAAACTCTTCATCGTTAGTGTCTAAAAACTCTTTTTGCGGCGGTGAATAGAAAATTTTAATAACGTACATACACTATAATACTGATCAGAGTATGCATTAAAGGGCATCAACTAAAATCTATTGTGAAAATCGTAAAATTCAATGTTGATCAATCAAGCTTACCTTCTTCTTCGTCGTGGTCTTCCAAGAACTGGTAGAGGTTCCTGGCGTCTTCTAGGCGTGCCTTCCTGTCTTTGGCGGCCTCCACCAGGCTGGAACAACACCGAAATTTTACCATTTTTGGACAAAATTAAGCATAAGTCTTCTTCTCCAGCTGACGTTGTAATTTCAGAGATGGTATACTATGCATTTATACTATTTTTTATGCCTCTGCACTGGCATCGTTTTCCTGCTTTTGCTATTAGTAACTAATATTAGTTGTCGATAACAGTAATCAAAATCGCATCACACAGGCAACACTTTGTAGTTACTGATTAGGATTATAATTATGTTGCAAATGTATAATCCTACCGCTTAACTTAGTCCTCTCCAGCGCGGGACAGGGGCGCCGGGGGAGACGACACAGGGGACTGAGACTCCCCGCCGCCCGCACTTGTCTCAGTCACCTTTTATTAGCGCCCTTTATAAGCGGTAGGATTATAGCTAGGTGGCTTTAACAATGTGTAGCTTATAGTAGGTTTTTCTTTTAATATCTCGTGGTTTTATAGATATCCTGGTCTACTTATGAGAGATGTCGCTGATAGTACATATGTAGTATAACAATCGGCCATCCTGCAAGAATCTAGGCCTCACTTACACCACTCACCTCTTATAATAATTTTCCAATTGATCCAGCTTGATGGCCTTGAATCACCTAATTTGACAAATCTACTAGAAGCTAGTACAACACTCGGCTATCTATCCTGTAAGATCCTAGCCTTCACCCGGATCACTCTCTAGTAGTAATTTTCCAGTTGATCCAGGTTACCCTTGATTTTGAATCATTTGAATCGACATATTATGTATCTGTTAGTTAAAGGATAGTTTCTATAGCATCTCGGCCATCCTGAAAGAATCTAGACCACACTTAAACCATTCACGTTTTATTGTATCTCGAGATAATACACCTCGCCTTTAACCCCAAGTTTACATTATCTGATTGAACACATAACTAGAGGATAGTATAACATTCAGGCATCCTGAAACCTGAAAAGAATGACACCTCGCTCACCTCTTATAGTCATTCTCCAATTGATCCAGCTTGCCCTTGACCTGGTCGTGCCCGTCGGCCGCGGCGCCGCCGCGCGCGAGCCGCCGGATGCTGTCGTCGATGGCTCCGAGCTGGAGCTCCTGCAGCGCGTGCGCTTGCAACAAGCGCTCCACGTCCACTAAGTGACGGCCCACTTCCACTGATTGGAACTGGGTCTGCGGAGACAAATATTTCATTAATAAAGGTTCTGTGGGAAGAGGTGATCATTTAGTATGTTTGAGAAATACGTAAACCTCCACTTCCTCTCGAAAACCTTGTAATCCTGATGTTATTTATCTATTCTGCTAGTGGAAGTCTTGCACCGTATCATGTCAAAAACTTCTTCTACTATTGTTTTTAACCATTTAAGCCAATTGTTCCTATTTTGAGCCAACCTCTCTCTAATTCAATGCACCAAACCACTCCATATGGGCCAAGCTTCATATCTCCCAGGGTACGGATAGAGCGTCAGCCTATTTCAGCAGTGTCATCCTCGCAGCTTGGCTAATGAAGTCCAGTGCCTCTCCAGCAGTTCCAGGAGTTCTCTCCATATATACCAACCTTCATCTCCCCCAGGGTATGCGCCAAAGCATCAGCCTCTCTCAGCAGTGCCATCAGCTGCGCCAGCTTGGCCAGCGAAGTCCGGTGCCTCTCCAGCAGTTCCAGGAGTTCCCTCCAGCGCTGCAGCACTGCCTGCTCGGTGCGGGAGACGGCTTCAGCCCCGTGGTAGTTTTCACGAACTAGTTCTGCCGCCATGGCTGAGAGGTCTTCGAAACGCTCGGTTCTGAAGACGAAAAAGAAGTTTAAATAACTAAGTTTTTATTGTTAGGCTGATAAATAACTAGTACTATCTATCACCCAAGTAGTAAATATAAAATATCAATATGTAGTTCAAAACCCATATTTAATTACATTTAACTGGTCAGAATATCAGCCAAAATAGCCTCATATTTCTTGACTGTGGCGACCAGATACATCTGACGACGTTAATGCCACAGCCTAAGTACATCCCATACATTTTCCTACTCACCTGCCCAGAATATCATGCAAAACAGCTGTGTATTTCTTGACTGTGGCGTCCACATATATCGTAAGGCGTGAATGCCACAGTATAGATACATTTCATACATTTTCCGACTCACCTGGCCAGAATATCAGCGGAAATAGCTTCATGTTTCTTGACTGTGGCGTCAACTTGCGCCAAGTTGGAACCATAGCGTGGATCAGATAGAACTTGGATCATTTCCTTCAGGTACCCTTTACGGAGCACGGACTGTAGAAAAAAAAAGAATATTATTTAAAAAGAATATTTTAAAAGAATAAAGAAGAATAATTTAAAAGCCGTGGTGACCTAGAGGTATTGACACTCGTCTTGCAATCGTGAGGTCGTGGGTTCAAATCCTGGTCCCGTACCAATGAGTTCTTTAGAATTTATGTATGGAATTTAACACCACTGGCTTTTCGGTCAAGGAAAACATCGTGAGGCAACCTGCATGCGTCCGTAGAAGAAATTCGATGGCGTAATGTGAATCCACCAACCCGCACTGGGCCAGCGTGGTGGATATGGCCCAATCACCCTTTCGTGGGTAGGCCTACGTCCTGCAGTGGACTATTAAAAAAGGCTGGTACAGAATATAAAAAATACTAAAATATATTTTTTTTTTTTTTTTTTTTTTTATTTCGAATAGGTTTGCGTTTGACTACACACTGCCTGATGTTAAGCAGATGTGCGGTCTAGGGTGTAGCACGCTTACCTAGAAGATACCTATTTACTCGGGATTTGAAGACACTCACGTTGTACTTTAACGGAAAGACAGACCCAGGCAAAGCATTCCACATTCCGGCTGTTCGTATGAGGAATGAGGATTCGAAACGCTTGGTTCTAACGCGCGGAATGTCCACCATAAAAGGGTGGCGCTTTGGTCGCGTCCGTCTAGCCGTACGATAGAAAAAAGGGGCAGGGGGGACCAGATTGTGCAACTCCTGGGCGCACTCTCCGAAGTGTATCCGGTAAAAGACCGACAAACACGCTACCTTGCGACGATGCTCAAGACTTTGCAGCTGCGTCTTAGTCAAGGTGTCGTTGTCAATCAGCCTCTTGGCTCGCCTCTCAATCGACTCCAGAGCCTCCAGTTGATATTTGGCAGAGCCATCCCAAAGGTGAGAGCAGTATTCCATGCAAGACCTGACTTGTGCTTTATAAAGACAAAGCAGTTGCTCAGGTGTGAAATACCGTCTCACCTTAGAGAGAACACCAAGTTTTTTGGAGGCTAATTGGGCTTTTGACTCTATGTAAGAGCCAAAGTTAAGAGAAGATGAGAGTGAAACGCCTAATAGTTCCAAGCTGTCAGTTACCGGAACAGAGACATCACGGAAAGCGGGAGACAATTGAAAGGGTCTCTTTTTGGCCGAAAACAGACAGCCCTGAGTCTTTGTGGCATTAAACTTGACCAGGTTAGCATCACCCCAGTCGGATACCGCCTGCAGACTCAAGTTGAGCCGTTCAACCATAGCCTCTCTGTATAACTCGATCTGTGGCCCGCTGGTTCTTGCATCGGATGTGTAGCTCTCCACGACTGTACTGTCATCTGCGTACCCAAAGATCCCGGGCTTAAGCAGATCGTTGATATGCAGTAGGAAGAGTGTCGCAGAGAGCACAGACCCCTGAGGAACACCGGCATTGATAGCCATTTGGTCTGACGAGCAGCCATCAACGACAACTCGTATTGACCGATTCCTCAAGAAATCTGATATCCATGTGCAGAAATCAGCAGGCAGGCCGTAAGATGGAAGCTTGCCAATAAGGCTCTCGTGCCAGACCCTATCAAAAGCCTTGGAAATGTCCAAAGAGACAGCCAACGCCTCCCCGTGCTTCTCCATGACCTCACTCCAGATGTGTGTGGCGTACGCTAGAAGGTCCCCAGTAGACCGGTTTCGGCGAAAGCCGTACTGGCGGTCACTGAGTAAGTCATTCGCTTCCAGGTAGGCCAGGAGTCTGTTATTAAGAACGCGTTCCATACTCTTACAGAGTATAGACGTGATCGAAATTGGTCTGTAGTTGGCAGGGTCGGCACGGCTGCCCTTCTTGGGTACAGGTTGCACGTTAGCAAGCTTCCAAGATTTGGGCACTTGACCTGTCTTCAGAGATAGGCGAAAGAGGCGAGTCAGCACAGGCGACAGCTCAGGCGCACAAGTCCTCAATACAATGGCCGGAATACCATCAGGGCCACTGGCTTTGTTGACATCTAGACTGCGGAGAACCTTGAGGACCTCCTTTTGCCGGATGTGTATTTCACTCATTACAGTGTCACAGTTTGGCAAAGTTGGAGGTCTCGCACTACCGGGGTCCAGACGCGAAGACTCAGCAAATTGAGATGCAAATAAATTTGCTTTCTCCACCGCGGTATGGGCCAGTGAACCATTGGGTTTCAGCAACGGAGGCAATGAGGGGCGGCAGAAGTTCGCTTCAACCGATTTAGCTAGGGACCAGAATGCCTTACTACCCGCAGGGTAAGAAGCAAGCTTGTTTCCTATTCGACTAATGTGGTCAAAGCGAGCCCTCCGCATAACCTTTTTGCAGGACTTAGCAGCCCTATTGTATGCCTTCTTCCTCAGACGAACGTCCCTCAACTTACGGTTTCGAGCATCGACCCAAGCCAGGTATGCCTGATGCTTTTGCGCTTCGGCGCGTCCACATTCAGGCCCAAACCAGGGCCGAGCCTTGCTAGACAGAGGCACGTCCGAAAATGGGATGAAGTATTCCATGGCGGTACGAAGCACATCTGTCACGGCATCCGCGCACGCAGAAGGATCATCGGAAGAAAAACAAACAGGCTGCCAAGGATAAGAAGCAAAAAAACACCGCATCTCATCCCAATCTGCTGACTTGTACCGCCACACGCGCCGTGACCCTTTGGGACTGGGGTCTGATGGGGAGTAGACGGATACAGATTTCACCAGACAGTGGTCAGATGTACCTAACGGTGGGGAGATCGCCACTGAATAACGGTCTGGATCGGTAGTCAGCAGAAGGTCCAAGCAGTAGGCCGTGTGCGAGTCAACATCAGGTACCCGTGTGGCGCCTTGAACCAGCTGGGTGAGATCAAGTGTCAAGGCAAGCTTGCGCGTCTCAAGCCCAGCATGGTTTGTGTCCAGGTATGGGTGAAGCCACTCTTTATGGTGGCCATTAAAATCCCCCAGGATCACTAATTGGGCCGAAGGGTAGCTGAGCTGAGCAGCATCCGCCGCCTCACTAAGGTATTCGGTGAGTCTGGTCGTCTCCTGGTCTCCGCTATGTGATCGGTATACACAGGCGTAGATAATTTTCTCTACGCCAGTGTCCGCCAAAGCCCAGAGCACGGAAAATGAAGAGTCTTCAAACCTACGAAGGCGCAGAAAGCAAATGTCATCCCGGGCGTACACGCATACACCCGCACGTGGTTTGAAACGGTGCTCCAGGGAGTACCCTGGGTAGGAAAGATACGACACGTCGGATGGACCAGCAATCTGCGTCTCCGTGAGAAACAATAGGTGGGGACGATCTGTCTCGAGATGATGATGGACAGGCGTGAGATTGGAGTGCAGGCCCCGAATATTGCACAGGTGCACTTTAAGTGAGAGGGAGTGCTGCCGCTGTGTACACGTTCTTTTTCTTCTAGTGTTTCTCATGGTTAATAATGGCGGAGTAAAGTAGGTAGAAAGTCGGAAGTGGAACGAGACGTCACTCTGCAGATTCAGTGGTACAACACAAAAACCACACACATCCACGGTAGACTAGCCTGGAGACCGCGGGGACGCCCGAGCCCCCCCAAGGATGTCCATCGGGCCCTCTCGTCCGGTCGCCAACCGGCACGATGGCGCATCCCTGGGATTTTTCGACAGATGGCGGGGCAGCCTTTCGTGAGTGGCTAGCTCACTACTTGGGCCCCCTACTATCTGCGGTCGGCCAGCGACAAACCGTGCCTCGGATCCCGCTGCCCTCCTCGACTAGTCGGCCGATGCGGAAATCAAAGTGTGCACCGTATTCGAACCCCCAGAGGACGCTACTGTTCCGACCCGACTCCCAGAATGGCGTCACTAGACCACGCGCCGGAACACGAGCTCTAGAGAGTCGCTTGGCGGCGCGGCTTAGTCTGGTGGGTGGTCTCTCACCGCGGCTATAGCCTACCACCAGTATGGTTGCTGCCTGGTTAGCACCACCCAGGACCACGTGTGGGGGACAAAAAATTAGAAGGGTTCCTACCCACGGACGAAGGCAGCTCGATCCCAAAAGCATAAAAGCATTATTTAATTTAAATAATATAAAAGAATACTATTGAAACATTTTAAAAAATATATATTTACACAGGTCCAAACTGCATCAAAATCAGTTGATATATTTGGGAGTTAAGAATACTTTTAAAGACTTTTTTCTATTTCAAAACAGGAGCCTTATTGTGTAAGCGCTGACGTCCGGCTTCTCTTTTCCTCGCACTTGCTCTCATGGCGTGAGTAACTGGTGTGAGCAGGAGAAAAAGTGACGGACATTACAGCGCTTACACAAAAATTTCAGCGTCTTAGCTATCACCGTTCATGAAATACAGCCTGGTGACAGACAAACAGACAGACGGACAGCGGAGTCTTAGTAATAGGGTCCTGTTTTTACCCTTTGGGTACGGAACCCTAATAAGGCCCCTGATCCTAAAACAAAAGTTAGTTATAATCATGAGTAAAATAATAATCTAAAATATAACCAATTTTTCTGATATTCCACCACAGATCAGGTCTACCCATAATTGATGATTTTATATCTACTTTAAGTTATACATATTGTCACCTTTCACGCAGCCCATACAAACTTTTTTTAAGTATGTATATTGTAGTGAAACACACGCAAGTTGGTGGAACACTAACTTTATTGCATAAATAATAGTGAGGGTAGATCTGAACTACCCTCATAATATAAAATATCTATAATATGTGCTTTTTTTTTTTAGACATATTTTTTTTTTATTTTTTATTATGACAATACTACACTACTGCTACATAGAAAGCAATTAGATCATGCACAGACCCTTGAAGGTCTAAAGATAATCCAAGTGCTCAAGCCCACTGCCAGTCGGCAGCGTGCCCAGCATGCTGGCAGCATTGCCACGCTGAATGGCAATGCTTATACGTTGAGCCAAATAAACACCAGCATTTTGGTCACGCGTCGCGTCCATATGTGCTTAATATTATAATCCGAAAAGTTTGTTGGTTTGTTCCTCTTTCACGCAGCAACAAAGCAGCGGATCAACTTGATTTTTGGCATGGATATAGTTCAAGGGCCGGAAAGTGACATAGGCTACTTTTTATCCCGAAAAAATAAAAAGTTCCTGTGGGATAGCACAAAAGTCAAATTCCACGCGGACGGAGCCGCGGGCAAAAGCTAGTACTAGATATATCTAAATACATACCTTGGTGTTGAACTTGTAGTTGAGCTGTTCCAGCCTCTGTTGCCTCAGCAGCTCAGTCCTCAGCGCTATTTCTCTCGCGTGTTCAGCCTAAGGAAATATAAAACGCATTTCAATTAAAGTTAAAATGACAACCTGGCTACTTACTCAAGATTATCAATCTACTGAAGATATCTTTGTGATAAGCATTTCAAAAATCTGAAGCGAACGCAGGATTTGAACCTGCCCCTTCGGATCACTAGCCCGACGGTCTAACCAACTGAGCTAGCTCGCCTCCTACGCAAGCTTCAAATTTCTGAAGTGTCTAATAGACAGAGTATCACAGGTGGCGCCACCAACGTAAGCACTTCAGAAATTTGAAGCTTGCGTAGGAGGCGAGCTAGCTCAGTTGGTTAGAGCGTCGGGCTAGTGATCCGAAGGGGCAAGGTTCAAATCCTGCGTTCGCTTCAAATTTTTGAAATGTTTATCACAAAGATAACTTTTTGAGATAAAAATCTAGTGTGGAAAGCACTTAAAATAAACATCATAACTACTGAAGATATTTTATATGAACCTTCATAAGGTCTGCCTTGTAAAATCTAGATCTAAAACACACTCATTCACTCTCATTTACACACATGCACTTTATCCATGCAAACCTTGGCTCTCATGAGACCTCGCGTATTATATTTACACTTACGCACTCAATCACACTACACACTTTCATTCACATCCATAACAAAACTTATTAGTTATTTCAAAATTTTAAATTGGCATTGTATTTTATTACTATTTTTTTTTCTTTGATTGTATTATTATGATTTAGTTCCTACTGTTATCCGGCGGAGGGCATTGCTATTCCAAAACACAGGTTAGTTCCTAGCTTGGATGGCAATGTTTCTCAACTTGATTAATTACTGAGTTTTTCATGACTAGTGTTAATAAGATAACTATTGATAAGAAATGTTTGTAAAAGCCAATAAATTTAATTTTCATTTTCATTTCATCCCACTAATATTATAAACGCGAAAGTTTGTGAGGATGGATGGATATATGTTTGTTACTCTTTCACGCAAAAACTACTGAACGGATTGAGATGAAACTTTGCCATAATATAGCTTATATATCAGAATAACACATAGGCTATAAATTATAATGATATTGCGTCAAAAATCAAAATATGCGGGCGAAGCCGCGGGTAAAAATTAGTTTAAAATAATTATGTAGTTCTATTTGAGAGCAAATTCTCACTTTACAAAAGGTATTTAGTATTACAGTACTTCGTCACATCGTCACATTACTCGGGCAGCAGGTTCCTCTTTAAGAGCTTATAAGTAAGTAAGTAAGTTCGTATAGGCCGGGTGGCTAGCCCTGGTGTCAGAGTTTTTAGGCCGCCTGAAGGCCTCTGACATGGCTAAACGGTTATAACAACCGGGACCTACAATTTAACGTGTCATCCGAGCCACGGTAGCGCTCAGTTGGAAAATGCCACCCGCGGTCACCCATCCAAATACTGACCGTGCGGAACGTTGCTGAATTTCGGTGATCGCTGACAAACACCTCGTCAAACTACGCTACGAGCGCTACGCTATCAATTTAAGAGCTTATGAAAGGAGGCCAGGTTTCTGTCATCATCTGTACAGGTCATACCCAGTTCACCTGTTCCAGCTTCTGCCCAGCCCTCTCCAGGTCCTGCGGAAGCTGACCTCCCAGCGGAGACCAGGGTACTCCCGTGAGGCTCTTCCTGAAGAGTCTACAATCAGCTCACCTATTCTAGCTTCTGCCCAGCCTGCTCCAGGTCCTGAGGCAGTTGACTTTCGAGTGGAGACCAGGGATCTTCCTGAAGAGTACCATCAGCTAACCTGTGCCAACTTCTTTCCAAATACCCAGGACATTTTACCAAGTTCCTCTGAAAAATCTACCAACAGCTCACCTGTTCCAACTTCTGCCAAGCTCGCTCCAGGTCCTGAGGCAGTTGACCTTCCAGCGGAGACCAGGGCTCCCCCGTGAGGCTCTTCTGCATGGTGTTGATGTGGAAGTACAGCGCTTCGATCTCGGAACGCTCCTTGTACCTGAACAAAAATAATAATTATTTAGTGACCAGAATTCAAAATTTAGACAACCCCACATTTTTATCCATCTATCCATCAGCCGTAGGATATCCACTGCTGGACATAGGCTTCCCCTATGGATTTCCAATAAAGTCGGTTGGCAGCGGCCTGCATCCAGCGTGTTCCAGTGATCTTTATTATATTGTGGACGTCCTACGCTGTGCCTGCTGGTCCGTGGTCTTCGAAAACTTTACGGCCCCATTTGGTACATGTATAATTATATAATTTTGTATCTGTACTGTATCAGCCTTATAATAGTCCACTGCAGGACGTAGGCTTACCCACGAAGGGTTATTGGGCCATATCCACCACGCTGGCCCATTGCGGGTTGGTGGATTCACATACGCCATTGCAATTCTTCTCCGGACGTATGCAGGTTGCCTCACGATGTTTTCCTTCACCGAAAAGCCAATGATGTGAAATTCCGTACAAAAATCCCAAAGAACTCATTGGTACGGGACCGGGATTTGAACCCACGATTGCCCTAAAATCGTGTCATCACCTCTTGACCACCACGGCTTGCATAATTTTGTATACGTGACAATATTGGTAGCAATTTGCACGCAGTCAGTTTTTGTGATCATAATGAGTTCTCCTGTCCACCTTAACAACTGAAATATGTTAAAATACGTAAAAAACATCTTACTTGGGTGGTTTCTCCACAGTCCTGTACTGCTTGAAAGCCAGCAGCAGCCTCTGGATGCCGTCCAGGGAGTTGGGAAGGTCTCTGCCGTCCAGTTCGAGGATCTTGAGCCGGATCCACTCGAGCAGCGTGCTGACGAGCCGCGAGTACTCGCCTTTACGGTCGTCGCAGTCCATCATTTGGCCGATTATCTGACAAATAAAACATTTATTAGTTGTTGTAGTAACAATACTTTAACATCGACTATTTACACATAAAAAAATAGATTAAAAATTTAAAAAACTTGATTCGATCGAGCGGCGAGCCAGGAGGCTGATTGACAACGAAACCTTGACTAAGTCGCGGCTGCAAAGTCTTGAGCATCGACGTAAGGTGGCGTGTTTGTCGGTCTTTTACCGGATACACTTCGGAGAGTGCGCCCAGGAGTTGCACAATCTGGTCCCCCCTGCCCCTCTCTTCTGTCGTACGGCTAGACGGACGCGACCAAAGCGCCACCCTTTTATGGTGGACATTCCGCGCGTTAGAACCAAGCGTTTCGAACCCTCATTCCTCACACGAACAGCCGGAATGTGGAACGCTTTGCCTGGGTCTGTCTTCCCGCTAAAGTACAACGTGGGTGTCTTCAAATCCCGAGTAAATAGGTATCTTCTAGGTAAGCGTACTACACCCTAGACCGCATATCTGCTCAACATCAGGCATTATGTAGTCAAACGCAAACCTATACGGAATAAAAAAAGCGCAAAGTCATAACATTCCTACTGCAGCTAACAAGTTATCAGCTCTTAACTTTTTGACGGTTGAACCTTACAGCAAATAATAAAATCAAGAGAGAACGTCGTCGAATAGTGAAGTGAAGCCGGCTAATTATATACATGTGGTGAGTGCGTCGCTGTTGCGCCGCCGTAGTTCGACTGACAAGCCAAGGCGTAGTTTCCTTGTACGTTGATGTGTGTGTAATCGTATCTGTACAAGGCAAGGCGTAGTTTTTCCGGCTTCACTTGTCTCAACATTCTGTCTTGATTTTTTTATTTGGAATGAGGTTTGAACCGATTTTAATGAAACTTATAGAAACTTCTCGACCAATTCATCTTTCAAACAGAGATAAAAACGAAATCGGTTCCGCTCCGGCTCATAATGTTGAATTCTCAAAATGTTGAATTCCCAAAATGTTGAATCCTGAAATGTTGAATTCTTAAAATGTTGAATCCTAAAATGTTGAACTTAAATCCGTATGTCTCATAATGTTGAATTTGAAAAATGTTGAATGTAAACGAATCTTACAATGTTGAATTTGTAATTCATGAATAAAGCGTCAAAGTGACAGCTGTCGTATTCTATAATTCGTATTTACATTTGTATGACAGCTGTCAAACTTCAAAGTGATTTATCCCCAAAATTATCGATTGTAGACTATTGCTGTTTTCACGGTTAGTTACCGTAGTTCAACAAAATATCTTTGCTAAATATTTAATAACATTTCAATACGCGAAAAATGTCGTTTCTAACCGGGCTTATTGGAAATTCATAGGGATATATCCTCCCCTATAGCCAGTAGTGGACGTCCTATTCGATGGAAGGATGGGAATATACTCACATTAGCGATTCTCTTGCCGCTCTTTTGTTCATTCTTCATGCGAGCGAACGTGTGGTAGTAGGACGCGACGTACGTCATCACCGACTTCTCGTCCGGACGGGTCGTGTCCACGTCTGCAGGGAAAACAATGTAAATATAATTTCTCACTATCACTTCACCGTACCAGCCTTTTTTAATAGTCCACTGCAAGACGTAGGCCTACCCACGAAGGGTGATTGGGCCATATCCACCACGCTGGCCCAGTGCGGGTTGGTGGATTCACATACGCCATCGAATTTCTTCTACGGACGTACGCAGGTTGCCTCACGATGTTAACCTTCACCGAAAAGCCAATGATGTGAAATTCCGTACATAAGTTCCAAAGAAACTCATTGGTACAGAATCGGGATTTGAACCCACGACCTCACGGTTTATATGTATAATACACCTATTCCAAGCCGGGACAGGTCGCTAGAAAACAATATATCCATCGACTGCCTCGGTGGCTCAGCCTGGCTCGAACGGGAGTACAAGCAACATACCTTCAGCATCCAGCAGCTTGGGGATGCCGAGGTGCTTGTGGGCAACATCGAACGCGTGGTTGAGGGTCTCCACGTGGTCGGTAGCTGGGACCTCGCTCCAACGGAATAGGTCCGGCCTGGAAATAGCACATGGTGTTGTTAAAATCTATATATATAAAAGAAAGTCGTGTTAGTTACTCCACTTATAACTCAAGAATGGCTGAACCGATTCGGCTGTAAATTTGTGGGAAGGTAGCTTAGAACCAGGAGAAGGACATAGGGTACTTTTTATCCCGTTCCTTTATTTTTATTTTTTTAATAGTTATTCATATTATATTTTTCATATCATCTATTCCCTTAAAAATCGTTAGCGAAACTGTCACCTATCACAACGACGCTAATAGGCCCACTTTCAAGGCATTATCGTAATTATAACAGCTAATTAGAATATTTCTGTTTCTTTTTCACTTTAGGCATTCGATAGGGAGAACACATTTTATATTCAAATTAAATTTAAGATGGCGCGTTCATCATTGGGCCTGATATGGATTGACGAAACGTAATAAGATGACAGGTGACATACATTGACTGAATACTTTTTATGAATGTCACGCTTAGCATAGCAAAGAGACAAATTGTCTTTTCACCATTATAGCTCCTCGGGAAGGAAATGTAGTATGGATTGACAATGACAACTGACATTAAAATTGGAATAAATGGTTTTTCCCTATGCCATGCTATACATATTAAAATGACGTTTAATACTGGGCCGTCATTTGGTATGACATTAAAAATATTTTTAAATATACCATTAGAAGTTAAACATGTTTCTTTATTCTACCTTTATGGTACAGAATCCATACTAATATACGAAGAAACGGATCGACTTGATTTTTAGGAGTAGTATGGCATGAGTATAAGTATCTTGACTCTAAGGTTATTAACCTTGACTGTGAACTGTGACCTTGACACGAACATACATTTCTGTTGGTTTGGTTAGGATTGAACAGTGATAAAAGTGCAGCCCGCCTCAGTTGCGGCACTCCTCATGAGGCACGCAACTTGCCAGCCAGCCTCTCAGCCGCTTTAGATAAAAAGCCCAGAAAAGCGGCCCAACCACGAGTGCAAACTTCTAAACTGCCAAGGGAGAAAAGACCCAAAAAATCGGGAGACCTCGAGCGCCGCCTTCTCAGCTGTCTCAGAAGAAACACAGAGAAGCGGCTCTATCTGGGATTCCTGCGCCGCCCATAAGCCTCGGCTACTAAGTTCCCCCGCCACGACAAGGCGGGAACCCGTACACTCTAACCTTATCTTAATCAACAGAAGCATTTATAAGTATAAAGTATTATGATGTCAGGTTAGGTTTGGACAGTGGCAAGGTGCATTTTTTTTATAGAGCAAGTGCCTTTATTAACTACCACTAAATACAAGACTTATGATGTGAAACTTCATAAACTAAACATAAACTACTACATAACAAGCAATTGGATCATCCACAGACCCTTGAAGGTCTAAAGATAATCCAAATACTTAAGCCCACTGCCAGTTAGCAGCGTGCCCAGCACGCTGGCAGCATTGCCAATGCTTATACGTTAGCCAAATAAAAACCAGCATTTTGGTCACACGTCGGGTACACCAGACGCTCAGAAAGACTTTTGAATACAAAACTGGCCACCACGGGCACAATGTCTCAATTTCAAACGGCTCAAATTTGTAACCACTGCTAAGTTTGCATATTTGCGCCGTTTGTGCTGCTCCGAATCGGCCAACGCTCCAGCCCTTCTCTGAGTCTCAGAAAGATGTGACGGCACCAAAGTATCGACACAAGTCGCGTCACATACTACGGACCGTCTACACTTCCATGGGACCAACTTCATACCGTCAGGCCTTTTGCCATCACCAAGCGCATACCCATTCGGTTCAAGTACGGCTGCTATATTGGCAGTCGCAAAAGCCCTGCGTGTGACGTCGTTCACACTGGCGAAGCAACCAATTCGACCAGCGCTTCTTGAGCAAGAAAGACGGTGGTGACCGAGCTGCTCAACTAGGGTACTTGAATAGGTGAGAGCGCTCAGCTATGTGCGGCGCGGCAGCAAGTTGGGTCGACTATCTCGACGATATCATCAATACCGCCGGTCGAACCTGGTCACGACCGGCAAAGAGCCGAGGCAGATATCACAGAAAAAGAGAGGCCTATAACCAGCAGTGGGACAAAGAAAGCTGCGGATGATAATCATGACGAAACTTATTAGTTGAGATTGACTGTTTCTTGGGTTTGAAATGATTGTTTGCTACAATGTGTGTGTACCGTTTCACATTGAATTGGGGCTAATATTTTGTGGCGCACTTACGAGTACAATGACTTACTTCGTATCTGCCGATTTTAGACCCTTACTCTCTTTACGAAAGTGAGATAGCTATACCAGATCTACATTTAGGATGACAGCTATCGAACTTAAAAGTGGTTTATCTTCGTATCTGTCGATGTTAGACCATTACTGTCTTTACAAAAGTGGGATAGCTCAACCAGATCTACATTTTGTATGAGAGCTGTCGAACTTAAAAGTAGTTTATCTCCATGAAGCTACGCGTCCACTGGATCGGAATCGGAGCGTACGGAACGAAAGGATTTGTTGCTTTGTATTGATTTCGAGGTACCTGCGTCCACTGGATCGGCATTTTTGCGCCTGAGACCGGAATTTATTCTGATGACGTCATCCGCAGTGGACGCGTCATTCGGATTCCGAACGTTTCGAGTTCTGACGTGTTTGCGTAGTTAAGCTATACATAAACAAACTTTTTTCGAGTCATATGAATGTACCCAAAAAATCTATTTTCATCTTCTAATAAATCAGAATATAATGTATGAAATTCTCCGAAAACTAATCTTTTTGAGTTTATATTATGAACCCATATCTTTCGTTTCCTCTTGATTCTCTCTTCCTCTTCTGATAAAATACAGCAACTACAACAATATCCTCGTCACTATCCTCCATAATGCAAATGCACGTTAACAGTCAATGACGGTTTCTTTAAAAATGCCTAAATTGCCGATGCTGAATCCCAATGCAGTGGACGCACCTCGTCGGCATTTCGTAAATGACGACGCTCCGTACGCACCGTACGCTCCGATTCCGATCCAGTGGACGCGCAGCTTAAAGCTACGCGTCCACTGGATCGGAATCGGAGCGTACGGAACGAAAGGATTTGTTGCTTTGTATTGATTTCGAGGTACCTGCGTCCACTGGATCGGCATTTTTGCGCCTGAGACCGGAATTTATTCTGATGACGTCATCCGCAGTGGACGCGTCATTCGGATTCCGAACGTTTCGCGTTCTGACGTGTTTGCGTAGTTAAGCTATACATAAACAAACTTTTTTCGAGTCATATGAATGTACCCAAAAAATCTATTTTCATCTTGTAATAAATCAGAATATAATGTATGAAATTCTCCGAAAATGAATCTTTTTGAGTTTATATTATGAACCCATATCTTTCGTTTCCTCTTGATTCTCTCTTCCTCTTCTGATAAAATACAGCTAATTACAACAATATCCTCGTCACTATCCTCCATAATGCAAATGCACGTTAACAGTCAATGACGGTTTCTTTAAAAATGCCTAAATTGCCGATGCTGAATCCCAATGCAGTGGACGCACCTCGTCGGCATTTCGTAAATGACGACGCTCCGTACGCACCGTACGCTCCGATTCCGATCCAGTGGACGCGCAGCTTTACTGTCATCTTTAGAACAATGCTATCTTCACGAAAGTGAGATAGCTCAATCAGATCTACATTATGGATGACAGCCATTAAACTTAAAATATCTTAATGTAGGTATTTCCGTAAGGTTAGCTACCTACATTCATTAACTTTCGCGGTACGAAGTTCGCCGGGTCCGCTAGTATCTTATACAACTTAAAAAAACATTACGTAAGTGCCAAACTGACCGTTCGTACAGAACGCTTACCATCGAAAACAGTAATGTAGAAAGAGACCAAATTAAATCAGTTAATAAGCCAAATTACGGCACTTTTATAGAATCTTAACACTAATATGAACTCCGTGATACAGCCAGCTGGTTTTGTGTATATATACATGTGTGGGTACTGTACCTGAGCGCGTGTCAGTGAAATGTGGATATTGTGAACTCCGTGACAGCCAGATGGTCTTGTGTATGAATGTATGTAATGTATATATAAATGTATGTATGTATACATGTGTAGGTACAGTACCTGAGCGCGTGTCAGTGAAATGTGGATATTGTGAACTCCGTGACAGCCAGATGGTCTTGTGTATGAATGTATGTAATGTATATATAAATGTATGTATGTATACATGTGTAGGTACAGTACCTGAGCGCGTGTCAGTGAAATGTGGATATTGTGAACTCCGTGACAGCCAGATGGTCTTGTGTATGAATGTATGTAATGTATATATAAATGTATGTATGTATACATGTGTAGGTACAGTACCTGAGCGCGTGTCAGTGAAATGTGGATATTGTGAACTCCGTGACAGCCAGATGGTCTTGTGTATGAATGTATGTAATGTATATATAAATGTATGTATGTATACATGTGTAGGTACAGTACCTGAGCGCGTGTCAGTGAAATGTGGATATTGTGAACTCCGTGACAGCCAGATGGTCTTGTGTATGAATGTATGTAATGTATATATAAATGTATGTATGTATACATGTGTAGGTACAGTACCTGAGCGCGTGTCAGTGAAATGTGGATATTGTGAACTCCGTGACAGCCAGATGGTCTTGTGTATGAATGTATGTAATGTATATATAAATGTATGTATGTATGTATACATGTGTAGGTACAGTACCTGAGCGCGTATCAGTGAAATGTGGATATTGTGAACTCCGTGACAGCCAGATGGTCTTGTGTATGAATGTATGTAATGTATAATATATAAATGTATGTATGTATGAATGTGTAGGTACAGTACCTGTGCGCATGTATAAGACCGTGGAATCCAAGTCCCGAGCGCCATAAATCAGTAAAGGTGTGAAAGTGAACTCTATGGTAGCCGCTGGTCTTGTGTATGTATGTATGTATGTATGAATTAGGTACAGTACCTGTGCGCGTGTATAAGAGCGTTGAATCCGAGTCCCGAGCGCCATGAATCGGTAAAGTTGTGGATATGTACTCCATGGTAGCCGCTGGTCTTCCGCTGGCACCAGAGCAGGAGAGCATCCTTTGCCGATTTCTTCTCGGAAGATTCGTTTTCTTCATCCTGGGGAGAAGTAAAATATTAATTTATGATATTACATATTAAATAAATATTAGGGGACATCTTACACACGGTCTCTGACCCCATACTAACTAAGCAAAGCTTGTGATATGGCTGCCAGAGACTGATATACTACATACATATATTTAAATACATACTTATATAGATAGTATCTAAATACACCCAGACACAGAGCAAATTCCTATGTTCACCACATAAATACTGGCCCTGGGTGGGGATCGAACCCACACCTCTTTGATCCTGAAGTCAGGTTCACTAACCACTGAGCCACCGAGGCTGACATCAATATTTAGGATCAAATATTTAGGATTGCGCTGGATGCAAGCCACTACCAACCAGTCTTATTGGAGATTGTTAGGGGAGGCCTATGTCCAGCAGTGGACGTCCTATGGCTGAAAAGAAGAAGAAGATAAGCTTTGATTATGTATCTGTTTAGATACTGAAGTAGCTGAGTAAAACGGCCCACAAAATATGATGGTATGTCCATACAAATTTTGACAGGTTTGACATATTAAGTACGCGCTCATTGTCAAAGATCTGGGCCGTTTTCTTTGTGATTAATGTTTGTGTTTGTCCATCTAGAATCGTCACAAAATAAAAGGCCCGTTTTGACAGATGATTTTCTATTTTTTACCAATCTAAATGTGCAATGTAATTACCTACATTTTTCATTGATGGGTACCGCCCACTCGGCAAAGTGCTGTTCATAACAATTTTTTCATACTATCCATGGTATGGTTACACCACTAGTTACGTCACGAACACAAAATAATGTCAACGAGCCTATTATTTTGTGATGACTGTAGACAGATGTATAATCAAAGAAGATAAGTAAAGTTACTCACAACATCAATTTCGATCTCCTGAATTTGGAACCTCAGAATGATAGTCCAGATGAGACCGAGGATGAGGCGAGGGTTGCCGTCCACTATGTCTTCAGCACCGATCGACTCCAGCCGCACCTGAAAACAAAGAGGGTTAATAAAATACATGACGCATAACCGAATGTTAAAAATGCATATACAAGCTGGTGTTATTTTATTGTAAACTAGCGACCTGCCCCGGCTTCGCACAGGTGTATAATACATAATATTAACCTTTCTCTTGAAACACTACGTATTTAAAAATCATATCTAAATCCGTTGTGTAGTTTTAAAGATATATGCATAGTACATAGACATCAGCGACTTTGTTTTATCATCATCATCATCATTTCGTGGCAATGGCTAAGTTTTTGTTTATAAATATATATATTTTTTGAATTATACTTTGTTTTATACTATCTAGTGATAGTAACTAGCTGACCCGGTGAACTTCATCACACCATCTGTCAACTGTCAGTGTAATTTTTTACATGCAATAAACAACTTAACTTAAATAACTTAAGACATGGCTAATAGAAAAATGTTACTATAGCCTAAACGAATTTTTAATTATGCGTAAACGATAACATTTATTAATTTGTTTGATTTCCACATGTTTATTGTTTAATTTGACTTATTATTTTTATTTTATTTCATTTTGTTATTTATTTAATTTGACCGTACTTTGACATGATTTGTAATTAATTTTAGGAATAATCTGTTACAATAATAATAAATCTTTATTTTCAGATAACTAAGATCCATACAAACTCAAAGTATTTCACAGAAATACACAAATACAAAATACAAAAATAATATAGTCTGACATCAGTAGTGTTGACTGTTCAGTTATGCAGAAACATTTTATGGAAAAATTAAAGTCATGTTTTAATTATTTTTCTCCCTACTGTTATAAACTTTCTCACCATTTAAACCTTCCCTTAACATTGACAAATGTTAATTTACCTAATACTAATTAATACTGATAGGTATAATATAGGAGAACGAAACTGTAGAGCATATTCTGTGGCACTGCAAGGCCATGGAAGACACTAGAATAGCTAACGGATTTCATGATTCTTCTGCATTACCATCAGCTTTGGCATCTGCATCGCCATCATCTGATTCACCATCTAAGCTACTGGAGCAGTTATGCCAGCGGCCCAGAGCCACGCTCCGTTACTTTAAGGAGCTGGGCTGGCTCGGGTAGACGCTGGAGGGGGAAATGCACAAAACACCCCACGCGGGACGTCAGTGCAGGACTTATCGTCCCCACTTCGAATTAGAATTAGAAATTAGAACTGACAAATGTTTTAAGATTAAAATTAGCCTTATCGGTCCAGTCGTTCTCGAGTTTGTTTGTTCCAATACAAATAATAAAATTGCCATACCCTTATACCTAGGGCATATGAATCACTATACAAAACATGTTAACTAAGAACCGCAAGTAAATTTCATATGTTGCAATAAATGCAGGACTAACAACCATGATTCATTTTTATCACTACATAGTACAAAGTTGCTTCCCGCTGTCTGTCCCCATGTGTGCTTATATCTCTAAAACTATGCAATGGATTTTGATGCGGTTTCTTTTAATAGATAGAGTGATTCAAGAGGAAAGTTTATATGTATAAGTATAATACACCAGGGCGGGTCGCTAGTAATATAATTATATAGATTACAAATAAGATTTCATTTGAAAAACACTGTAAAGTGGACAGAACCCAAACACTAGATTTGAAGATAATAACGAGAGTGACTCTATTCACTCTCGCTCATGACGCCCGCGATGGACATGTGAGAGGGAAGAATACATCGATAGTCTTGATGATAGAGATAATTATTTTAAATTAAGCCCCTCACAAGTCGGCGGATGCCGACGCCGCCAGGCGTAGTGTCAAAGCACGGGCGTAGGGAGCGCGCGGGAGCCATGAGGTTGGCGGACGGGTGTGCCCCGGCGTATCGTCTCTCTGGCTCCCGTGCATACCTATATTTCGGCTTTAGCACAGCGTTCTGCGCATAACTTCATTATTATTTTGTTTGTGCGGCAAACTGGTAGCAGCTACAACAAAACACAACACAACGCGAGTACCAAAAATATAAACTGCTAAAGTTCTTCAGTACCTACATAAAACATTCCTTACCTATCTGTCCATAACAGTTCTTTCGTCAGACTAGCTTCGCGGACCGATTTGCCTCTCCTGTTCTATTGTCCTATCCTTAAACCCAAGGGACTCTCAACCAATGATGTTTAATGTCTAATGTTTAATGTGTATTATACTTCAATGCTCTCAACTAACTAACGGAACATTTTATTTGTACAATAACATAATTGCCAACAGGACCGTGAACTTCAAAATAAACAATTAGGTAACTTTATGCCGAAAACAACACGAAGGAAGATTAACCTAAAATATATCTAGCCCTTAGAGAATAAATAACTAAAGTATTATATACTCTAAGCTAAGATCCAACCAATGTGATAGCCATTAGCCGTGACGAGCCGTGACTGACTTTGAAGGCAGATTTACACTGAGTCAGTAACTAACGTCAGTGTACTGCCGAGTCGGTGCTGACCTAACACTGCCATCGTGTAAATTGATTTCAAGTCAGTACAGTACTGTCGTCTGTCGCGTCAGTACTGACTTCAATATTCCCACTTCATTTTTTTCGGCGTCAGTCCGCTCCCCCCGCCTCCACAACTGACACCATGTAAATGCCGAAGTCAGTCACTGCGGCTATTATACGAGGACCACACTGCGTTCACATCACAAAATGACACGAAAACCGAGTGATACGGACAATTTAAAGATTATCCAACTATACCGCGATAATGAATGTCTGTGGTATAATAAATCACAAAATATAGAAATAAAGAAATGCGCGCAACAGCATTACAGAATATTGCACGAGAAATGCATTTAGAAGGGTTTGGCCCTACCGAGATCAAAAATAAAATTAAAAACAGAGGTACATTTTATCAACAAATTATTAAGTCTGATTTTTTGCTGTTTTCGAGAATTTATTTTTCCGCTCTGACTTTACAAACGTGTGTTACCATAAGAATATCCTCGCCTTCTTACGAAATACTGACTGTGTGTCAATGTTAAATATGTATGAGTAAGTTTTCGGCGCCAGCACTGGCGACAGCTACTGACCCTGTGTAAATCTGCCTTGACAGTAACATACAAATGTCAGTTTTGACAATGAAAATACGGTTGTGGTTGACGTAGCGTTTAGTTTTTGCTTTTGCAACATCTAAGCCTCAGAATAAGAACTAAAGTGTCATTATTCTGAGGTCTCGTAAACTTCTTCACGAAAACCAATTTGGTGAAGAAGCTGGTGAAATATGCGTCATCGTTGAACAGTCAAGTGAGGCCGGTTTTTTATACATGTGTGAGTGCGTCGCTGTTGCGCCGCCATAGTTCGACTGACAAGCCAAGGCGTGGTTTCCTTGTACGTGGATGTGTGTGTAACTGTCTGTACACGGCGAGGCGTAGTTTTGATTGGCTTCACTTGTTTGTTCACAACATTCTCTCTTGATTTTTTTATTTGCTCTGAGAACTGATTGAGATAAAACATTGCAATAGTAATTTTTATACATGAGAATAACACATAGATTATAATTTACAAAAATATTTCGAGAAACAAAGATCGCTGGGTCAGCTAGTTAAAACTATAAAGGTTCGAGCACATTACGTCAGGTCGCAGCGGGCCACAGCGCAATATTAGTATGGAAATGCGGCCCGCTGCGCCCCGGCACAGTGTGCGTCAATACATCTATTATAAGCGATTAGAGCGGATTTTTGGGCTGCGATCCGGCCCGACATAATGTGTGGAATCGGGATAATCCAATTTATCTCCTCATGGAAATGTGGGGAATTTCTGTTTTTTTAGGGATTTAAGAAATGGATATCAGCAACGCTGATTATAGTTGATTAGGCCAAATCATACAAGACGGCGGACGTCAAGTTACTAAACTGTGCAATACCTATCCAATAAACGTGAAGCTTTACGTGAGTTTCGGTCAAAATCCGCCGACATGTATGATTCGGCATTTAAGATAATGATGATTCTTTCCAAGACTATTCCTCGTCACAAGCACTGAAATTAGCGCTAGATGTGACAACTTCAAAAACTATTTATACTGCAAAATGCTAACTCACGGGCTTTATGTGCTTGGTGAAAAGAATTACAAACTGAGAGGACTCCTTCGATTCTTGCGAGACAAGCATTTGCGCGTTTCAGGAATTTCGTGTCAAAGATGCGCGCCATCTACCGATACTATCTGTAACTATTGACTGAGCGCGGTTTTTTAGTGTGGGAATTTTAGAGGTACCTATAAGACACGTCCATATAATGTGGTATATTACAAAGAACCTAGTGTTAATGTACTAAAACCCGGTTGTGTAGAGACTGCTACCTAACCTGTGACCACTTGGTAGGCTTCCTAAGCATATTTGTCACGAGTAGGTCACCCGATACACGGTAATGGTATCTATGCAGTATTCCGTCTCAATATAATTATTTTTTGCAAAAAATAGCATGACCGACTTCACCCGTGTACAGAATTCGCGAATATTTCGCACGGATCGATGTAGCATTTTTCACATTATTGTTGATTAAGTAATCAAAAATGGCTCAGCCGATTTGGATAAAATTTAAATGGGACCAATTTCGAATACTCTTTCCAATATAAAATAATTATTAAAATCGGACTACTATGAAAAAAGTTATGCGTGGTTATACTACGTAGTATTATTATATCTTCTTTGGTTATACATAAAAAACATGATACGCGTCGGATTGAATTCCTCCTCCGCAGCTCCGGTGGTTCGTCGGTCAAAAAACGGTCGGAACACAAATCATATCTGAGCGCCACACAAATTGAAAGATGAGAAGTTAGCCGCAGATGACACTTCGCCGTGATTCGCTAATTATTGCGCATGTGTGCACAATGCCTATACGAATGGCGACGTAGTGAGCACGGGCGTAGGGAGCGCGCGGGAGGCACGAGGTTGGCGGGCGGGTGTGCGCCGGCGTCTCGTCTCTCTGGCAACGTCTATACTTTGGCGTTTGCGCAGCTCTCTGCGGCTAACTTCCCATCTTTCATTTTGTGTGGCGCTCAGTATACCTACGCGCCTCGGAGTGCGGTATACAACAGTCGCAGGGGCGCCGGGCGACCGCGGTAAGGTAGTTTAGGTAGTAACGAACGAATTTGTGAGTTTGCTATCAGCAAGCGTGCGATTTAGACAGACAGACAGACAAAACTCTTTATTTACAACCACAATTTGAAAAATAAACACTATTTACATATATACGACAAAAAATATGATTATAAAGTGGCGGCCTTATCACCCATGGCGATTTCTTCCAGGCAACCTTGCACGAATATGAACCGACAAGAACAAGAAATAGTGGCCACAAAGAAAACACCTATAAATAATAAACTAAATATACTTAATTCAATCTAAGTTTTAAATATACTTACATATATACGATATAATATATAAATATAATTATACATATACCTACATACCTATACATACCTACATACGTTATAAAATAGTAGCGAAAGGAACAAGTAGCATTATGATTTCAGATAGTAAGCTTTTTTTATATTTACCTACCAAGGGCCCTATTTTTCAACTTCGCACGCCTGGGAACGTATACTTATTTTTAAGGACGATTTTTTATTTCCCGAGATTTATTTTTAATTAACGTTCCATTTTACGGTCCTCGAAGTTTTGCACGAAATGGTTAATCTATACTAATCTATATCTTTACTTACGCCTTTTTGATAGTCCACTGCAGAACGTAGGCCTAACCACGAAGGGTGATTGGGCCATATCCACCACGCTGGCCCAGTGCGGGTTGGTGGATTCATATACGCCATCGAATTTCTTCTACGGTCGTATGCAGGTTGCCTCACGATGTTTTCCTTCACCGAAAATCCCGCAGGCTTCAGGCGGGCAGCCCTAGCTCATGTTACGTGTGCCTGGTCACGTGGGACTGCAGGTCCGGCCGGGCCTCACGGCCGAGTCGCACTACTGCATAGATACCATTACCGTGACCGATACGTAGAAGAATTTTTAGGTTAAACGGAATTGTAATTATCTCTCTAATCTGCTAGTAAATGGTTAATTTGAAGATCATTCGTGGGTTTCGTTAATATCATCAATAACTTTAATTGGGTATTTAACTAGTATTTTTCCGAACATTAGTAGGTCTCGCATGTATTTGTGTAGTTTCTGCATCACTGTAGTTAGTTCCGGAGATTCAAGTCGACGGATGAGAAGTTAGACGCAGATGACACTGCGCCGTGATTGGCTATATAATTATTGCAGGCCTTCAAGCGCTTAAAAATTCTAACACTAATTTTAGCCACTCTATCTAACGCACTAAAATATATGAATCATTAGCATTACATAACATCACCAGTAACTTATCATCTATCAATATTAAGGAATTACACGTTATCACGTTATCAGTGATAAGGGTACAACCGCCAGTGTCAAAACAGTAGTCTATTATTTACATTTCCTAGAATATGTATTCAAATTCGATAAAACTTAGATATGATTAGAAATATTTCGATTAGCTGCGGATTAACGAATTAAAAACTATAAGCAAAATGGCTTGTTGATATCATATTGAAATTGAAAGGAGACGTCCACAAGTGGTATATTATTCAGAGAAAAATCGAACCAAGATGATATATACATCATTTGAAAGCTTGATTCATGGGCTTTTCAAAAATATTTAATTTAGATTTTTTTTACCCTCCATTTTTTTTAAATGTGAAAAATAAATTGTATGAAAAATAACAATAAAGCTTATTACTTTTTTTAGTTTAGCGATGATAAAGAGCTTCTATCATTATTTTACTTGCATTCGTAGCTGATTCTTCCACATTCATCTCTTAATTTGCTAAAATTAAAAATTATAACCTACCAGTGTGACCAGTTAGTAGGTACAATATTACAAAAGACACTTTATAAGTGTGTCTAATTGGTAAAAATGCTTTTTTTTAACAATTTGGAGGTTACTTAATCAGGATTGCTAGAGATAACCTACCCATTGAGCCAAATATATGCATTTCTCCAAATAAATTCAAAATTAATTTAAAAAAACGGAGGGCTCTTTTTTGTTTTTAACAGTTGTAATAGACTCAGAAAAATATGAACTTTCCCGAAATGTAACGAGTGTTGTGGTTAGAATTTTTGATTATTATTATACCAGCCTCCATATATTTTGTGGATATGTCCTTTAAAGAACATGTGTACTAAGTAAGTGCGTATAGGCCGAGTGGCTAGCCCTGGTGTCAGTTTTAAGCCGCCTGAAGTCCTCTGACAAGGCTCAGATTTTTTTTTTCGTATGGGATTGCGTTTGACTACATACTGCCTGATCTTAAGCAGATATGCGGTGTAGCACAATTACCTAGAAGATACCTATTTACTCGGAATAAGGTTAAGAGAAGCTGTAGTGGTCTAGAGGTAGTGACACCCGCCTTACAATCGTGAGGTCGTGCATTCAAATCCCGGTTCCGTACCAATATTCTTCGTCTTTGGAATTTCACGCCACCAGCTTTTCGGTGAAGGAAAACATCTTGAGGCAACCTGCATACGTCCGTAGAAGAATTTCAATGGCGTATGTGAATCCACCAACCCGCACTGGGCCAACGTGGTGGATATGGCCTAATCACCCTTCGTGGGTAGGCCTACCTGCAGTGGACTATAAAAAAGGCTGGTATTCTAAGCGCCACACAAATTGGCGGATGGGAAGTTATGCGCAGCGTTCTGCGCAAAAGCCGAAACATAGGTATTCGCGGAAGCCAGAGATACGAAACGCCGAGGCACACCCGCCCGCCAACCTCATGCCTCCCGCGCGCTTCCTACGCCCGAGCTCACTACTTCGCCATTTGTAGCATTAAGCCCGATTACAGAGGCGCCAGCGTAAATTAATCAGCAACGTAAAAGGCGTTCTCTCTATCGAATGCCTAAAGTGAAAAAGAAACAGAACTATGCCATTTAGCTAATATAGTTACGCTGGCGCCTCTGTAATCGGGCTTATTCTGCACACATGCGCAATAATTAGCGAATCACGGCGAAGTGTCATCTGCAGCTAACTTCCCATCCTTCAATTTGTGTGCGCTTAATATACAGCTATTCAACCGACACGGTACAGAACAAAACCGTACCGTCTGAGGGAGGGAAGAGTTGCTACAACCACCTCCCCCACATTGCCCCCTGGGCAGTATCCCAGGGCGTCCAGCCCCAGTAATAAGGAAGATCCTTGAAGCTGGAACCTGACTCCGACCAGTACATGGGGAGGAGAAGAACCACGAAATGAAATTAATATACAGGATTAGAGATGTTAGAACCTCACCTTAGTATGCAGAAAGCTGAGAGACTTGTTGACGTTCTCGATCTTATGCACCCTCATGCGGCCGGAGTTGGGCCTCGGCAGCCGTTCCCCGCTGATGATCTCCAGCAGCTTGAGGAGCCGGCGCCCGTCGGCCAGGTCGACGAACAGGTCGTCCACCTCCATGCGGGCCTGGAACGAGGTACACATTCATGAGTAAAGGTATTAGACTCAACAACATTGTTTTTCAGGCTCGCAGTTTTTCAGCACTCAAGCTCGCTTAGACGCCTTTTCTTGCGGCGGCGGCGAGCCCTCTTCCCAAAAATATGGTCGAGGAGGACGATGGCTGGCACGTGCGTCAACTCGTGAACGGGTGCTGCTTGCAGGACTGCTCGGTGCATATACGTAACGTAGATTATTAAAATATGTTCGTCTTCTTAGGGAAAAAAGTCGAAACATTGTTATTAAAATGTACAGGCCCCGGAGTCTGTACAACGTAAAAAAAAACATTGTTTTTCAAAGTGGGGGCGTACCCCCCTAGGGGGGCGTAGCAAGATGTAAAGAGGCAAAATATTTTGATATTCACCCCCAAAATAGCAGAAGATACGGCTTAGACAATGTTTAACAGTACAAAATGTACGGCTAAACAGTGTTTAAAGTGTGTTTAAAACTTTTGTGGTAAGACCGAATATGTTTTCAGTTTGTGCTATGCGAGACGAGCTCGCGTGCTAGTACCCCAACCTTGAGAAAGATCGCCAAATGCGATTGAAACTATGACATTATTTTTTATAGAAGCAGTATTCTACTATAAAACATCATGTCTCTACATGTGATAATTTAGTAAAAATATTTTCTTGTTTTCACTTATTTATCATTTATATAATATTTTAATTGCCTCTGCGCTAAATACGTTGTTAAGTTTTAATAAAAAATCATGGTATGTAACTGAGCGTGACGCGTGTGTGAGGTCACATGTCGGCGCCATCGGAAGATCAGCGCCGGTTGCTCGCAGCCGGCATTATGCTGAGATGGAGCCGACTTGTCGTAGAAATAAAATAATATTTAGTTAGTGTATTAGTGTAGTGTAATGTTAAGTTTATTTTATTGTTTATAAACATTATTTATTTTTGTTTCATAAATAAATTACTTACTTTACTTACTTATGATAAAGCGTGAGTAACACCTGTACTTTACTATACTCTATAAAATTTAACTTGATCTCTGCGACAGTTACATATTGACGTATTTAGAGTTGAGGTAGTGGTGGAAAAAATCGATTTTCAAACAATGTTGTAATGAAATCGAATGAGTAGTTGAAGGTGAAAAATTGGATTTTATTTTCTTACTATTATTTAAGATCAAGTATGTACACATGTAAATAATGTTATGATATTAATTAAATACTCATAATAATGTAACGATAGTATTTATCGACGTTTTTCACTATTATCGATGCTAATGTAACATATAATTGGATTTAATTTAATTACACATGTAAAAATGTTATGATATTAATATATACAATAAAATTAATGATAAATTAAGTTTTATTTAAAATATCGTTAGTATAAACTATCGATATTTTAAATAAAACTCTATCTAAAACTCTGTGGTCACGATCATTCGTCGCCCATCATTAATCAACATGCCCACAAAGGAAATGACATTGACAGGTACTGTCTGTACTATTATGAAATTCAGGACTTCATAGGCGTGATTTTTCTGACAGCTGTCGCAGAGATCAAGTTAAATTTTAGAGTATAATGTGCGAAAATCACTAGTTTAGCTAGTTTCCATAGAGTCTGGCTAACGAAAGTTGATACTGGAATTTTTCGCAAACTTTTTAAATGACAACACACGGTGCTACTGCCATCGCGGATTTATCTTTAAACTGGGGTATTTTACTTTGTATTAAAAACTTTTTCAAACTTCACGTACTAAACTGAACAAAATGATTTATTATATTATTATAATCTTCATCGTAATGAAGTAGATTATTACGATGAAGCGTAATGAAGTAGATAGGTACGCGTTGAAATCATTTGGATAATTTGGAGAGCAATGCAAAGCCTCAGTTTGGCATAATAATAACGACAAAAAAAACAGAAAATAATTATATAATGAATATAAAACTCCTACACGACATGTCAAAGCTTAAAAAAAGATTTTTTTTTGCGATTCCCCCAAAGATTTGGAAGCATCAAAATCGCAGTATGGTAACAATGCTACATCGTGTGAGTGAGAGAAAGTGTTTCCCTCTCAGTTTAGGGCTGCCATACAGATATTTTTTAAATTTGCCGCGTTTTGTCAGTATCAACTTTCGTTAGCCAGACTCTAGTAAAAAGTTTTTAGCCTTTTCTAGTACTTATTAATCCGAAAGGACATTTTCAATAGCTGTTGTGGACCCTGAACATGGCTGGTGATTTACATTGCGCACTATCTGCTGTACAACCTAGCATCAGAAATCTTGTCAATATGCGAGCTCCTCCGTGTCACTGATTTGATTAGGTAGGTATGTCTCTTTGATTCTGGTTATTTAGTCCTTTCTATACCTACATAAGTACATTTATAAGTATTTTAAAAAATATATTATTATGATGAAATCCACTGGGAAGTGAGGAGAGGGAACGGGATTTCGGGGTGGAGAGGGGGGGCGTGCGCGGTATCATGGTAAGTCACGGGGGGCGTAACGAAAAAAACTTTGGGAACCTATGCTCTACACCATACGTTAAGATCAATTCTAGCATTTCTAGCGCTCTTTTTACTTGACACAACGTTGATAACCCTGTATATCTACAAGTAATACATATCTTGTAAATCAATAGCGCCGCCCGCCACATAATTAAATGCTTATCGCCTATCTATGAACGCTATTAATAAGTTAATTTATTATAATTTACAAACATAATATCTCTTGACCTCTCGGTTATGAAGTGATATCATATCGAGAAATACCAATGACAGGTTTACAGTTATCTCTTTCGCACATTCCAACACTTTGAATTTTACATAATTTTTAACCGACTTCCAAAAAGTCAGAAAATTTTCGATTAAAAAAAAACATAGAACAATTTTTTAATCGAAAATTTTCTAACCAAAGACTTAAGGGTCTGTGCCCTTTGTTAACTAAAGATAATTATTAGATTTTACTGTACAAAGAGAGTTGGTACATGGTTAAATATTAGTCTAAGCTATTCAGTCGATGCATTGCGTGAAAGCCACAAGCAGACTGGCGACCCGCTAGCAGCACCCGCTCACGAGTATGACACATGTGCCCGCCATCGCTCTCCTCGACCATATTTGAGGGAAGAGAACGACCCGACACATGATGCCGCCGCAAGAAGTAGCCACTTCAAAGAGGTTCTATGTTCGTCTGTATGTATATTTTTTGTGTATCATCATCATAATCAGCCGTAGGACGTCCACTGCTGGACATAAGCCTCCCTTATGGATTTCCAATAAGCCTTGTTGGAAACGGTTGAAGCGGTTTTTTGTGTATGTTTATCGATATTGATTTAAAAAATCTTTTTTAGTTTGGAAGAATATGATTCCGAGGTGGTCCCATTTAAATTTTATCGAAATCAGCTGAGCCGTTTTTGATAAATCAAGAAAAACGTACATGCGCTATAGTAGCTTTCGCCATAGTTTCAGCTATAGGACGTCTACACACACAAAAAGCCCGATTATAGAGGCGCCAGCGTAAATTAAATAGCAACGTAAAAAGCGTTCTCTCTATCGAATGCCTAAAGTGAAAAAGAAACAGAGCTATTTAGCTAATATAGTTACGCTGGCGCCTCTGTAATCTGGCTTATAGTCCTCCTCAATAAATCTGGAATAAGAGTGATTGGAAGCGTCCTGCATTTAACCATACCTCACTAAAGTAGTAACCAACCTTAATTTACAGATAAATAAGATACGAAGAACTTACAAGTGTGTCATTATTGTTTATCTTTAAACAAATTGCGTCATTATATGAAATCATCGACATTGAAGTGGCTTCATAAGTTATTAACGTGTTGGCTATTAATAAATGCATCACTGTGTCATACATTCATAATATAACTAGCTTCTGCCCGCGGTAGTCCACGCGGGCGACCACGTGGACTACCACTACCCTACCACTACCCCCTTAAACCGCGTATTTTTAGGGTTCCGTACCTCAAATGGAAAAAAACGGAACCCTTATAGGATCACTTTGTTGTCCGTCTGTCCGTCTGTGTGTATGTCAAGACTTTTTATATCGGGAACGCGTATAGATATCGAGTTGAAATTCAAACTGTATTGTATACGTATATTTAGTCTCTTGCAGTTGTGTGAAACAAAAAATTCTCAGTTATCGTTTAAAAAAGTTAGAGCCGTTTATGTCGTAAAAAACCGCATATTTCGACACTCACAAAAATCAAAACCGACAGGGTAGTTCCCGTTGACATAGAACTATGAAATTTGGCGAGAAGCATTGTCTCAGAGTACACATATAGGAATAAAAACTGTACATTTTTATTTAAATCACAAAAAAATAGGGCCTCAAAATTCCCAAAATCTGGGTTCAAAATTCAAAGTGTGTAAATCGTATCATGTAAGGTATCAAATAAAAGAACTTCATTAGCACATGCTTTTAGCATTAGCTGCATTTAGCATGTGCTAAAGAAGTTCTTCCCCCAATCAACCCTCCTATTTTCGGAGCCGTGTATAATAAGACTCTTCATCAGGATACTTTTTAGTTACATTCTACTAATTCATACCAAAAACGTTACTTGTTGTAATAATGTCAGTACCTACCTACTGTATTCATTTTATTTTTCTTTAACTTCACTTAGCTTTTTGTGAAGTTTCGTAAACACTGTAAGCATAGTAAGAAATAAAATAAAATAGTGAATACCTTCTGGAGGAACGAGTTGATCCATTTTGTGAACGTTTTCTTCTGTATGTGCAGACGCTCCTCCTGCAGCGCCTTGATGCGCCCCTGCTCGAATTTGAGCGCGTCCTCTCGCTGCGTCATGTTGGTACGCTGCTGCACGGCCTGCGCGTACCCGCCCGGCTCATACTGCGCACCTGGAAAACAAACAATTGGTTACTTCTTTAAAACTAGCGTGAGGATTCATTATTAAAATTTTATATGAACACCGGATACAACTCACGATTATTTGAACGGGACACCCGCTATGCGTCCGACCGGTTTCAGAGTCGTATTCCCTGATGAAGGAGTACTAACTACTCTGAAACCGGTCGGACGCATAGCGGCTCGACCGCTCAAATAATCGTGAGTTGTATCCGGTGTTCATATAAAAAAAACAATTGGTTGCCTGTAAAGTCGGTGTACGGATGATAATTTTTACGTGATAACGTCATAAGAAAACATTGTTGTATCCACAACTGAAACAAGCCGAACGCTTAGGCCTTGTTCCTCTCTATTGAAAATGCTATACCTAGCTCGTTCCGCGTTCTCGATTGCACGCTCGGCTCAGGCGGAACGTGACACTTTTTCGTGCGTGCAGCCGGCGTTCGTCAATTCATAAGATGTAATCACGTCAAAAGTCACAACGTTGCGAATATATTTTTTGCAAGGGATTTAATTGGTCATGATTTGCGCAGAACCGAAGCAGATGGCACAGTAAGAGATAAGCCTATCTTAATGCTTCATAGCCATTGCCACGAAATGATGATGATTATATACCGCACACGCGCAAGCTGCCTGTGACAATCGTAATTCCACCGCGGTCCATTCTAGAGGTGGCGTTTTCAGTAGCGACACGTTCGCGTCCCTATGGCACTTTTTAATCTTCACGGTTTTCCCACTTTCTCCGATTGACAGCACTTGATATATTTCACCTGGTCGGGTAAACCCAGAGTTGCAATATACAGCTTCAAGATCTTATCGCCTAAGCACTGTCGCGTTGGAGAAATCCATCATATCAAAGATTGAAATAATTGGTGGCGCCGAAACTTTACTGAATTAAATAGTGTAACACAGTTTTCATTTACATATTTATTTGGAGACATTATTGACCATACTCTCGTCAAGTGGCGACAAGAAAACAGAGGAAGGTAGATGATGACCAAAAATATTAAATAAATTGAACGCATTATAATTATATCATAATACATGCCAGCTTAAAGAAACTAAAGATAACAACTGGAACTCACAATTAGTGTAACAACTATAAATAAAAGAGGATAGAGTCTGGCTAACGAAAGTTGATACTGACAAAGCGCGGCAAATTTAAAAAATATCAGTATGGCGGCCCTAAACTGAGAGGGAAACACTTTCTCTCACTCACACGATGTAGCATTGTTACCATTCTGCGATTTTGATTCTTCCAAATATTTGGGGAAATCGCAAAAAAAAACCTTTTTTTCAAGCTTTAACTTGTCGTGAGTTTTATATTCATTACGTTAGTTATTTTCTGTTTTTTGACGTTATTATTATGCCAAACTGAGGCTTTGCATTGCTCTCTAAATGATCCAAACGATTTTTCAACGATATATTTATCTACTTCATTACGATGAAAAGTATAATAATATATTGAATCATTTTGTTCAGTTTAGTACATGACGTAGGTTTGAAAAATGTTTTTAATACAAGGTAAAATACCCCAATTCAAAGGTAAATCCGCGAAGGTAGTAGCACCGTGTGTTGTCATTTAAAAAGTTTGCGAAAAATTCCAGTATCAACTTTCGTTAGCCAGACTCTAGATATATAAACAGAAGAGTGAATTCAGATATTAGAGATGACAGAAAGATAAAACGGATATGTTGATGAAAAGTTCAGTTCAGAAGTGGCATTAGCCCCTATATTGTCAATGCGTTTTGGCGTCGGCTTCGCTTTTCCTCTCGTTCTCTCTCGTGGCGCGAGTAGCTGGTGCGAGCCGAACGACAGAACACATACATAATACGGCCACAGGGTAGGAGAGTATAAATGAATGTTATTTTTACCATAACGCCGGGAAGGTTGGTAGTCCTGGTACGAGTGGAAGCTCACGTTGCTCAGCTGTCGTTGCATTTTCGTTTCATTAGGTTGGTAACACTGTCACTTTTTATACTTATACTTTAGCACTTTTTATTTATTTGCTGTATTTCGTTTTCAATATTTCTTTTGGTTATTTACTAGAAAAAGAATGAGAAATATAAGATAGGAAGACTGTAGAATGTTTATCTCTTGACGGTGAAATCTATTACCAAGAAAGTTGCGTGATGTGCCTGTGTGTTCTTTTAGTTGCAATCTAACTGGGAACTTTAAATAGGAATTAAAATAAATATAAACAAAATCCTTGAATAGGGCATAAACCTATTAAACGAATTCTCAAAAAATCTCAAAGGCTCCGGTTAGCAAGTTCGTATTATAGACCAATGGTTCGATGGCTTGCCCTTGAGTCAGTTTTTGAGCCGCCTGAAAGCCATTGTAGGGTAGCTTCGGGTACCGGTAGCTCCTGGACTATTTTTTTTTTTTTTTTGACATCTTACACACGGCCTCTGACCCCAAACTAAGCAAAGCTTGTGATATGGCTGCCAGAGACTGATATACTACGTATACTCATTTTTAAATACACACTTATACAGTTAAGCCGTGGTGGCTTAGAGGTAGTGATACCCGCCTTACAATCGTGAGGTCGTAGGTTCAAATCCCGGTCCCGTACCAATGAGTTCTTTGGAATTTATGTACGGAATTTCACACCACTGGCTTTTCGGTGAAGGAAAACATCGTGAGGCAACCTGCATATGTCAGTAGAAGAAATTCGATGGCGTATGTGAATCCACCAACCCGCACTGGGCCAGCGTAGTGGATATGGCCCAATCACCCTTTGTGGGTAGGCCTACGTCCTGCAGTGGACTATTAAAAAAGGCTGATACAGTACAGTACAGTACTTATACAGTTAGTATAGTTACTAGAGCAAACACTTATGTTCATCACAAAAATATTAGCCCTGGGTGGGGATCGAACCTACGCCTCTTTGACCCAGAAGTTAGGGTCACTAACCACTGAGCCACCGAGGCAGTCTATTATAAAAAAATATTTATTCTTTTTACGCTATTGTTTAAGTGAGAGTAACAATTCTGGACTAAACTCATCATCATTATCGTAACAGCTGTAGGACATCCTCTGTAGGACAAAAACAAACAAACAAGGAATATGATAAAGAAGTACTGTAATGTAGTTACTCAATATAACCCGTTACGCACAGTTCAAAATTCACGCGTCGTCGAACTCATATCACAGGGCTGTCATCAGTAGAGTTTAGGAAATAATATTTTTTTAATTGTTACTTAATTATAGACAATATACAGTTATTAAAATTTTATATGAACACCGGATACAACTCACGATTACTTGAACGGTCGAGCCGCTATGCGTCCGACCGGTTCCAGAGTAGTTAGTAATCCTTCTTCAGGGAATACGCGCGCCCCCGACAACGGACAGTTATTATTTTATACTACTGGACTAATCGCGCACTAAAATTACGAGATGAATAAATACCTCATCATCCCTACGTTTCGGCCGAGTTGCATCGACCGTGGTCACGGGTAGACTCATATAAGTCATAGTATATAATAATAATGTGTTCAAATCGCGAAAGTTTAAAAACAACAATGTACAGTTATTTATTAGGACAAAAATAAAATTAAACAAAACAACAAAACAAACAATACAGCAAAACAATTAAGTAATCTGAAATATTTTACAATGTCATCCTAATGGCTTAATTTTATTTAATTAGAATAACTATTGTACTATAATAAATATATAACTATTTTTTCTTTCAAGCAACTTACGAAATCAGTAAGCTTTAAGTAGCCCAACGAGCCATGGAGAGGGCTATGCTCGGAGTTTCTCTGCGAGATCGAATCAAAGATGAGGAGATCCGTAGAAGAACCAAAGTAACCGACACAGCACAGCAGATTGGCAGGTTGAAATAGCAAAGGGCAGGGCACATAGATTGGAGAACTGATGACCGATGGGGTCGAAATGTTCCGAGTGGACACAAGGTGGACGGATGACCTCATCAAGACCGCAGGATCGCGCAGGATGCAAGCCGCTACCAACCGGTCCTATTGGAGATCTTTAGGGGGGCCTATGTCCAGTGGACGTCCTATGGCTGAAACGAACGAACGAACTTCCGAAATACAGTTCCCTAACTTACTCGCTACAAGTCGAGATTTCAAGCGCACCGCGAAATATTTTTTTCGACGTGTCATAACGAGACAGAGTTATGATGAAGATCACTTTTTCACACGTCGAAATAACTCTTATCGTGGTCGTGTGCTAAGCTAGCAGGCTATTTTCAACCTACTTGAAAAAAAGAGGTCTCAATTCTTTTTCCGTATGGTACGCGATTACTTGACTTTGTAGATTATTTTTTGTTTGGTTGATAATATTATACTTCTCAGGTAGTCTTTCTAAAATGTCAACAATAAAGATAATTATTTTTCACAAAAAATCGCAACACCGACTTTCACCTACAGAATTCAAATAATTTGCACGAATCGATGTGACATTATTGATGATTTATCAAAAACGGTTCAGCCGATTTCAATAAAATTTAAATGGGACCACCTCGGAAGTATACTCTTTCTAACTCAAAAATAATTGTTTTAATTATATATCGATGAACATACACAAAAAAATAAATACTCGTAGTACCTCCTCCTTTTTTGGAAGTCGGTAATAAGATGGAATACATCGATTCGAACAAACCGTTCGAATTTAATTTAATTTAAATTTCACGCCACTGGCCTTTCTATGAAGGAAAACATCGTGAGGCAATTTGCGTATGTCCGTAGAATAAATTCGACGGCGTATGTGAATCCAGCAACCCGCACTGCGTGTCAGCGTGGTGGATATGGCCCAATCACCTTTCATAGGTAGGCCTACGTCCTGCAGTGGGCTATTAAAAAAGGCTGGTGCAGTACAGATTTGAAAATGTGAAACGTGCATAAATAGTATTTTTTATCTGAAATTATAATCCTAAGGCAAAATAATCTTACTAATATTATAATAGTGAAAGTTTGTGAGGATGGATGGATGGATGGATGGATGCTTGTTACTCTTTCACGCAAAAACTACTGAACGGATTGAGATGAAACTTTGCAATAATATAGCTTATATATCAGAATAACACATAGGCTATAAATTATAATGATATATTGCGTATGCGGGCGAAGCCGCGGGTAAAAACTAGTTAGTAAAAAAAGTAAGTAAGTTCGTATAGGCCGGGTGGCTAGCCCTGGTGTCAGAGTTTTTAGGCCGCCTGAAGGCCTCTGACATGGCTAAACGGTTAAAACAACCGGGACCTACAATTTAACGTGTCATCCGAGCCACGGTAGCGCTCAGTTGGAAAATGCCACCCCCGGTCACCCATCCAAATACTGACCGTCATACGATTGTCATAAAGATCAACTGTTCGCCTTATGGGTGGACGTCCTACTCTACGCTAGCCAGTACGTGGTCTCCTCTCGAACTTGCTTTTACCTCAATCTATACAAAGTCTAAATCCAAATAGTACAGTTCGAATTTTGTACTCTTCAATCGTAAAAAAATTTTGGCGAAAACTTATGATATTTTTTTAATGTCTGCCAGCCCTACTCCGATAAAATAATCAACATTCCCGCGCCGGTGCCGTATGGACACCACCCGTACAATTAACTATTGTATAACTGTGTATTAATTGGTCTGCAATCGCAATTACACGCCGCCGGGCGGTGAACTTGAAATTCGTGTGAAATACTTTCAGTATATGTTGAATCATACAAGTTGGCGGATGTGAAGTTAGCTACAAGCTGCGCTAAACCCAATTTACTGCCTCGGTGGCTCAGCGGTTAGTGACCCTAACTTCTGGATCAAAGAGGCGTGGGTTCGATCCCCACCCAGGGCAAAAATTTATGTGATGAACATAGGTGTTTGCTCTGTGTCTGGGTATTATTTAGTTACTATCTATATAAGTATGTATTTAAAAATAAGTATATGTAGTATATCAGTCTCTGGCAGCCATATCACAAGCTTTGCTTAGTTTGGTATCAGAGGCCGTGTGTAAGATGTCCCAAAATATTTATTATTACTATTAAAAAAAAATCTACGCGCTAACTTTACATCCGTAGACCTCAGAGCAAATAAAAAATCAAGAGAGAACGTCGTTGAACAGTCAAGTGAAGCCGGTTTTTATTACATGTGTGAGTGCGTCGGTGTTGTGCCGCCATAGTTCGACTGACAAGCCAAGGCGTAGTTTCCTTGTACGTTGATGTGTGTGTGATTGTCTGTACACGGCGAGGCGTAGTTTTGGTCGGCCTCACTTGTTTGTTGCCTCACAACATTGTCTTGATTTTTTTATTTGGTCTAAGGCGCCGACTTGTGTGATTCGGCTTAGGTATTTATATTCTTTGAAGAATCGAGCATGTAGGTCTCTGCATCATGTTTGAAATATCTATTCTCTGGACGTAAGTAAATCCATTATCCATCTATCCATCAGCCATGGCTCGTCCACTGTTGGACATAGGCCTCCTTTATGGATCTCTAAAAAGATAGCTTGGTATAATAAGCGCTACACAAGTCGGCGGATGAGAAGTTAGCCGCAGATGACACTTTGCCGTGATTCGCTAATTATTGCGCATGTGTGCACAATGCCGACGCCGCGTGGCGTAGTGTTGAGCACTGGCGTAGGGAGCGCGCGGGAGGCATGAGGTTGGCGGGTGGGTGTGCCCCGGCGTCTCGTCTCTCTGGCTCCAGCGAATACCTATATTTCGGGTTTTGCGCATAACTTCCCATCCGCCGACTTGTGTGGCGCTTAGTATAGCGGCTTGCATCCAGCGCGATCTTGTTAGGTCATCCGTCCATCTTGTGGGTGGAGGTCCTACGCTGCGCTTGCCGGTCTCCATTAGAGAACTTTTATCGGTTCTACGAACTGTAGGTACCTCGTTTTCAGCCATTAAGTTTGATTCGGCCTATGCTCGTACGTAGCCAGTAGTAATGGGCCGCCACAAATCGCGCCATTTTCTCTACTTTTTGCGCGACGCGTCAACCATATTAGCGAGATGGTCGCAAAAAGTGTATCATTGTTCATTTGATGAGCTGCGTTGTACAATCGTATGGCGCGCGCTATGTATTAATGAATAGTATGGCTGGCTAGACTTGCTGACGCTCTTAGATCAAGTTTAGGCCATAGACGTACTATTCAGGGTTACTCCTAATCAATTAGCATCCTTTTATGGGCTAGTTCTGTACATCAAAACTAACAATATTTGTTCTGCAACTTTTCTCAAAACTCAAAAAAAATTGTTGTTCCATAGAAAAATATCGTTCACCCGCGACAAAATGTATGGAACACCTGATTTTTTTTTTCGAGTTTCCCCTTAAATGTTGTTTATTGATTAGAAATAACCCTGTATAGGCATGGTGACTAAAATATTCGAAAATACAGGGTTATTGGTAATCAATTATCACCTTAGGCTTATTCTGTACATCAAAACTAACAACTTTTTTTTTATTTCAAATAGGTTTGCGTTTGACTACACACTGATGTTAAGCAGATATGCGGTCTAGGATGTAGCACGCTTACCTAGAAGATACCTATTTACTCGAGATTTGAAGACACCTACATTGTACTTTAGCAGAAAGACAGACTTAGGCAAAGCGTTCCACATTCTGACAGTTCGTTTGAGGAATGTTTTGTTCTAGAGACTTTTGTCAAAAATAAAAAAACAGCTGTTCCATACATTTTGAACAATATTTTTCTATGGATCAGAATATTTTTTCTTTGATATTTGACAAAAGCCGTTGAACAAAAGTTGTTAGTTTTGATGTACAGAATAAGCCCCTAAAAGGATGCTAATTGATTAGAAATAACCCTGTATTAATAAATATCGCGGGTCGAACCAGCCCCCCGACCGCCTAAGCAATAGCAATCGTAATAGCAATCGTTTATGACTTTATTTTAGTCATTTGGCACCGCCTATGTGACGTTAGCCATCAAAGTTGTTTATTCAACGATTGCTTTCGCAATCCGCGCAAAGCAATTGATGGCTAACGTCACATAGGCGGTGCCAAATGACTAAAATGAAGTCATAAACGATTGCTATTACGATTGCTATTGCTTAGGCGGTCGGGGGGCTGGACACGATTGGCAAAGGACCGAGGCAGATGGCACTATAAGAGAGAGGCCTATACCCAGCAGTGGGATAAAGAAAGCTGTGGATGATGATGATGATGAACCCTGTATTAATGAAGTGTCAGAAATACAGATTTATTGCAAAAAGGTCTAAGTACTGGGGCACAATTATTATTATTTAATCTGTGACTAGAGTAGAGAGTGGCATAACAGTGTACTAAGTATTTCGTTTCTCCTGACTTTTCGGGTAAAATGTCACACCTTGAACTTTGGTGACTTTCCCTAACTCTCCCCGATATTCACAATATATAGGCCGGGTGACTAGCCCTAATGTCAGAGTTTTTATGCCGCCTGGTGGCCTCTGACATAAAACGATGAAAAAACGACACCACAGACTACCATAAAAGTACATCATCACGGAATTGAATAAAACATCAACAAACTGAATGTAATAAACTGATTCATTAAGTTATTTTTTTTAAATTTATTTGTTTATAGGTGAGCAGGGTATACTGATGTGCCTATATCAAGCAGAGTCGAATAATATTTAAATAAGTAAATAAATATTTTGGTACATCTTACACACGGTCTCTGACCCCAAACTAAGCAAAGCTTGTGATATGGCTGCCAGAGAATGATGTACTACATAATATACTTATTTTTAAATACATAATTTAATAGACAGTAACTAAATAACATCCAGACACAGAGCAAACACTTTTGTTCATCACAAAAATATTTGCACTGGGTGGGGATCGAATCGAATTTGAACCAGAAGTTAGGGTCACTAACCACTGAGCCACCGAGGCAGTTTATTAATTGCAATTAGTATTTATCTGTCAAGGAAGTTTTTTCCTTCTCCAAAGGTTCAGTCTATTCTTAAATGTGTTTATAGTTCTTGCTGAGATCCTCAGGAAAGCTATTCCAGTTTTTTTTTTTTTTATTTCAGATAGGTTTGCATTTGACTACACGCTGCCTGATGTTAAGCAGATATGCGGTCTAGGATGTAGCACGCTTACCTAGAAGATACCTATTTACTCGACATTTGAAGACACCTACATTGTACTTTAACGGAAAGACAGACTCAGGCAAAGCGTTCCACATTCTGGCAGTTCGTATGAGGAATGTGGACTCAAATCTCAAAACTTGGTTCTAACACATGGGATGTCCACCATAAAAGGGTGGCGCTTTGGTCGCGTCTGTCTAGCCGTACGATAGAAGAAAGGGGCAGGTGGGACTAGATTGTGCAACTCCTGGGCGCACTCACCGAAGTGTATCCGATAGTAGGCTGACAGAAACGCCACCCTACGTCGATGCTCGAGACTTTGCAGCTTCGACTCAGTCAAGGTTTCGTTGCCTATCAGCCTCCTATTAGTTGTAGACAACTCTATTGCAGAGGATTTACGTTTATTAAGTTTTTTGCATCAGGTATGTATTAAAAATAGTCAGAAATCCATCACCCAGAAGCCTGATTAAGACCGCGGGAACGCCGGTCTTATTAGAAATCTAAGAGAAAACGAATCTCCAACAGCGGAAGTCCTACGAGTGCCTATGATACGACTAAATCATCATCATTTCAGTCGTACCTTTGGACAGTCGAGTAAAAAAGCGCGCAAAAACCCGCGCAAAAGTGAGTATTTGATAATATCAGTGATCTAATTGACTCGTGGGCGGAACAAGCCAAGTCAATGACCAGTGGTGGCATATGGACTCTCTACTTGTACCTACTTATGTACAATTAAAATAAATGCTTTTATGTAACAGATGAAGTTTTATTCTATAATTATTATTTTTTTGCAAAAAATGGCATGACTGATTTCCACCGTGTACAGAATTCGCGAATATTTCGCACGGATCGATGTAGCATTTTTCAGATTATTGTTGCTTTATCAAAAATGGCTCAGCCGATTTCGATAAAATTTAAATGGGACCAATTTCGAAGTATACTCTTTCCAATAAAAAAAGAATTATCGAAATCAGACCACTACGTAAGAAGTTATGCGTCGAATTGAGTACCTCCTCCGTTTCGTCGGTCAAAAAATAAGTAAGGTGGCTAGCCCTGGTGTCAGACATTTTAAGCTTTATGATAGCATATATTATATATACTGTATAGGTTTATGCTATACTGTATAGGTTAGTTGTTGAATTAACTTTGATTTTTTTTTTTTTTGATAAACATTAACTTTGATTAACATTATGCCTTGCTTACGAGGGTGAAATCTTCGAAAACCCTCGGTGGTATACTTTTGTGCGGGAGCTCCGGGATCTCCAGGGAGCAGCGGAGCTCCCCGCGCTTTGCTTAACTTCTCGAGCCTACTTATTTATTACTCCCCCTAAAACAACGTGGCCACACACCGATGACATCCTCTCGAGTCTAAATTGATGGCAATATGCAACCATCAACGAGCCCAGTATGCTGAGTGTGAGTTTTGTCGTAAACATAACGCGCTCTTCGGCGAGCGCGTAAGCATGTAATTTGAATGAAGAAATGTACAGCGCCACTAGCGGCGCGTTTTAGAAACACAACAAGTTAATACAAATTGTATGCTTACGCGCTCGCCGAAGAGCGCGTCATGTTTACGACAAAACTCACACTCAGCATACAGGGCTAGACACCCGACCTATATGAAATAGCAAACTTTTTACAGTGCTTAGGTCTTCTCGAAGACAGGAAGACCACACCAAAGATGGTATGGCCACATTGTCATAGTTGCTGGGAAGATATGGTCCAGAATTGCGTGGAAGAGAGAGGAATGGAAGCTGTTGGAGGAAGCTTTTACCGCTACTGGTGGTCCTTATAATAATAATAATAATAATAATAATAATAAAGCCTTTATTTCGGATACTTACTACAAACATTTTGGACTTAAATACACTAACTTATAACTAATCGGTATCCGTGTGCTCTGGCTGAGCATAGGCCTCTTCCAACTTCTTCCACTCTTTTCTGTCTCTGGCTATTCTTGGCCAAAGTTTACCGGCAATAGCCTTAAGATCGTCACTCCATCTTTTAAATTGACCTCCTCGTTTTCTTTTGAACTCTTTCGGAAGCCAGTTTATAACTGATTTGCTCCATTTCTCTGTCCCTCTTAGTGTGTGACCTGACCATCTCCATTTATTCTTTTTTATGACAAGCGTAACACTTTGAATCTTTGTCTTTTTCCGAATCAGCTTATTTCTGATTTTATCTGATTTTTTCACGCTCAGCATACTTCTCTCCATTGATCGCTGACAGACTTCCAGTTTCTTTAGGTGAGCTTTAGTTAAAGCCCAAGTTTGACATCCGTATGTTAGAACTGGCAGAATGCAAGTATTATAAAGTTTTCTTTTTATTTTTACGCTAATTTCTTTGTTTTTCATAATTTCTTTAAAAGTCCAATATCTTTTCCAAGCGCTTCCAATCCTAGTTTCAATTTCTTTAGTAGTTTGTTCTGAAGGTGAAATAACTTGGCCAAGATAAGTGTACTCTTGCACATATTCTATATTTTTACCGTCTATCATTATTGGCTCCATTTCACTGTTGGTCATGATTTTTGTCTTGATCGGATTCATAGATAGTCCCGCTTTAAAGCTTTCAGCATCTAAATCCTTTATCATTAATTTTAGTTCCGATGGGTTGTTAGAAAACAGAATCAAGTCGTCCGCAAACCTTAGATGGGTAAGGTTTTCCCCATTGATGTTTATCCCATATTGTTCCCAATTTAGGTTACGGAATATTTCCTCTAGGACAGCCGAGAATATTTTGGGAGATAAAGGGTCTCCTTGGCGTACTCCTTTTTCTATATTTATCTCTTTTCCTTCTTTTTCTAATTTAACTTTAGTTGTACATTTTTTATAGATGTTCCTAATGATCCTTAAGTATTTATGTTCAATGCCTTGGTTCTTAAGCGCCAGCCATATTTTTTCGTGTTCCAGCGAATCAAAGGCTTTACTGTAGTCTACGAAGCAGCAGTATAAAGTCATGTTGTATTCTTTACTTTTCTCGATAATTTGTTTAACTACATGGATATGATCTAATGTCGAATATCCCCTCCTAAACCCTGCTTGCTCTTTTGGCTGATTTTCGTCTAGCTTTTTTGTGAGACGGTTTAGTAGGACTTTAGAAAAAACCTTATATATGTTCGACATTAGACTTATCGGTCGATAGTTACTGATATCGCTTTTGTCGCCTTTTTTATGCAGTAACGTTATTGTTGATGACAGCCATTGTTCTGGAATTTTTTCGCTGTTCAGCACATCATTAAATATGTCAGTAAGAATGTTGACGATAAGCTCTTTCGTTGCTATTAAGAACTCGTTTGATATATTGTCAGGACCTGGTGCTTTATCTCTCTTTTGAGTTTCAATAGCCTTTTCTACTTCTCTTGGAAGTATTTCAGGTACTCCGTCGGTTTCTGACAAATCTGTAACTGGCATGGTGCATTTACTTTTGTAGAGGTCGCGATAAAAATTCGTGGCTGTCTCTAGTATGTCTGGCCTTCTGCGTATACATTTCCCGACTTTATTTTTTAAGTTAGGTAACCATTCTTTGTGGTCTTTAAGTACTTTAAGCGCCTTTTTGATTCCACCTGTTTTAGCGATATGTTTCTCGAATGTTTTTAATCTGTTTCTTTGGCGATCTTTTCTCATGGTTTCCCTAATTTGTTTGCTGAGATGGGATATTTCTTGTCTGATTACTTTTGTTTTCTCGGTCACACTTATCAATTCAAGTCTCCTCTTTAGCAATTTTGCTGTCGTGTCTGATCTTCCTTCGTTTATATCTGGTATCTTTTTGTTTTCTTTTGTAACTTGCTTTAATATGACCATTAATTTGTTGTATTTCTCCTGTACGTCGTTGAATTTCTGAGTTTCAAAAATGTTGAGTTGTGTTTTTAATTCATCTGCATTCATGTTTTTTACATCCTTATTACATGTTTGCGGGTTAAACGGTCTGTGTCTATCTGATTGTTTTATTGTAAGTTTTGCTCTTACCATTCTGTGGTTGGTATTAAAGTTAATATTTTTGACGTTTCTACAGTCGTCGAATGACTTTCTTTTGTTGCTCAAGATGTGATCTATTTCGTTTTTGAATGCTCCACTTGGCGAAACCCACGTCCACCTGCTGCGATTTTTGAAATATGTATTTACAACTTTTAAATTATATTCATAAGCTAATTCCATCAACTTTCCACCGTTTCGTGTGCGTGGGCCAAGACTATAGGGCCCGAGTATGAGATCCTCGCCTTTTTGTCGTGCTCCTACTCTTGCGTTAAAATCGCCCATTACAATTACATTTTTGTGTGTTTGTTCTTTCAAACAGTTGTTGAGTTCAGCGTAGAATTTGTCGATTTCTGATAAGCTGGCTTGTTCCGTAGGTGAATAGATTTGAACGATTGACCAACTTTCTTGGCCTATTTTCAAGTTGAGGATAGCGATCCTTTCGGATATTCCAATTAATTCTTCGATACAATTTTTCATTTCTTTTTTAATTAGAAAGCCCACTCCATGCTTCCCAGGAGTTTCTCCTTTGTAGTAGAAAATAAACTCGCCGTGGTCTTCTATCTTTTCTCCGTACCTCCTCACCTCGCTGAGACCGATAATACTCCATTTGATTAATTTTAGGGCATTCATAAGTTCTTGCAAGCTTTCATCTTTCCTTAGGGTTAGTGTGTTATAGGTGGCAATGTATAATGCGGATGTGTCTTTGGCACATGATGTTTGAGGACAATATTGCTTTTGCCTTGAAGTTGAAAGGTTGTAGTCTTCTTCCCCCACGGTGACTGGCCGGATTGGGGTGCTTATTTTTGTTTCTACAGTTTGTATATAGTTCGTTTTTGTCCGGTCGGCCTTCTTTGCTAGTTTTTTGTATCAGGTAGTGATAAGGATGCTGATCTACCACGGGTGATAAAGTTTTGCAAGCAAATTTTGTTCTTCTTCGGTGCGTGTGTAGACACTAGGCCTGGTGAAGTGTTAGGAGAAGTAATTTGATCTACTTTTCGTTTTGTCTTTTTATCTTCTTCCGCTTCTCTAACTACCAATTTATCTTTTTTCATGAACGCAATTTTCCCATTTTGGCGTTCTTGTAGCATTTGAGGTAATAGCTCTTTTCTTTTCTCCAGTGTTTCTTTTGAAAAATCTTCCTTGACGTAAATACCAGAACTAAATTTATTTTTATTTTTAAGAACTAAATTTCTCTTCCACTCCGTAGTAAAGCATACCAGCAGAGGGCGACTTTTGTTACTTTTTAGACCTAGTCGATATGCTTTGTTAATTTCACCTGGCTGTATAGTTACTTTTGTTTCTTTTTCGATAGTTGTAGATACAAATTCAATAAGCGTCTCTTTTTGTTCTGTTTCTGCTACTCCGAAGAATACTAAATTATTTTTTCTCTTTTCGTCTTCCAAGAAATTTATTTTTTGTTGCATAGAGTCCATTTTTATTTTCAAAGTTTCATTTTCTTCTAAAATTTTTGCTATTTTCTCATCCATGCTTTTTGAGACACTTTTTGTTACCGACTCTGTTATTTCTATGGTTTGTAATGCCATTTGTTCTTTGATCTTGTTAAGCAGTACGTCCATCGAAAATTTCTCCATATTTGGGGATTTTTTTCCCGAAGTGGCAACACAGTTGCAGTGTCAAAATCACGCCAGAATGAAGTTCAAATGTCAAAGTCTAATAGGCAGTTGACAATTTGGTCGTGATGTTATGTTGGTATTACTTGCAGCTTACTTCAGGTCGCCTTGATCTTGCGTTGGTGTACTTTAGGCTAATTTCACTTTGTTTGTTTACCGTGATTTGCAATTTTCCAATGTTAGATATGCTCTTGTTTCTTTGTTTCTTCGCGTTATTTTCAGTGGAATGTTTCGATGTCGCACTTATTCACACGAATTAACAACTTTTGCGAGTTATTACTTAGTTATGTTGTGATATTTTACAAATTTTCTCGGGAGCAACGACAGTGACTGTTTACGTTTAGGTTGCCGAACCGGAAGCTGCTGGTGGTCCTTATACTATAGTTTAATTAATGTTATATACTCGTAAATGTAAATTGTTTATTTTTTAAGGAAATTAAAAGCTTTTTTTTATATTTATGTCTCCTCGACTCCTCTAAGGAACTCCTCATCATCGACTTGTTATTTATTTTGTTTTACTCCTAGCTACACTATGTGAACTAGCCAAGTAGTCACCACATTTAAATAAATCTAGAGCTTCATAACAGTAGGTACAATATGAGGTCAAGCGAGCGAAGCGCGAAAGATATGCGTTGCGCAGGTGAACGCACTGGTAGGTAAATACCGTGTTAATTATATTAGCGATACGAGGCAGTTACTTCTTCACCTGGGACTGGCAATGTCTCTGATTTTGTATTTAACCGACTTACAAAATGGAAGAAGTACTATGTTCGACTGTAGGTATCTATTTTTTGACCGATGAAACTGAGGAGGTACTTAATTCGACGCGTATATATTTTTGTTATTTATAACCACGAATAACTTTTTACATAGTAGACCGATTTCGATAATTCTTTTTTTATTGAATAGAGTATACTTCGAAGTTGGTCCCATGTAAATTTTATCGTAATCGGCTGAGCTATTTTCGATAAATCACTACATAGTATAAAACAAAGTCGCTTCCCACTGTCTGTCACCATGTATGCTTATATCTTTAAAACTACGCAAAGGAATTTGATGCGGTTTTTTTTAATAGATTGAGTGATTAAAGAGGAAGTTTTATGAGTTATAATATACCTGTGCGAAACCTGGGTGGGTTGCTAGTCAACAATAATTTGAAAAATGCTACAAAGATCCGTGCGAAATATTCGTGAATTCTGTGCACGGTTGAAGTAGGTCACGCTATTTTTTGCAAAAAATAATTATGTATTTAATCCGACCTAAGCGATTGGCTTCTTCCTTCATAATGCGGACCGCCAGGGATTGGAATGCCCTGCCTCCGTCATTGTTGCCTGATAATTACAATTTGGATATCTTCAAGTCGAGAGTGAATAGGTATCTTCTAGGTCTACATACTCCATCTTCGGCTACAACTGCGCTTTCCATCGGGCGAGTTGGTGGCCAAATGTAGCCCTATTCTGCATAAAAACTTCCAAAAAGGAAGAAGTATACGTATACAACGTTCTTCTGTATATATTTTTTATATATTTGTTATTTAGGTACTATCTATATAAGTATGCATTTAAAATAAATGTATATGTAGTATATCTGTCTCTGACAGCCATATCACAATCTTTGCTTAGTTTGGGGTCAGAGACTGTGTGTAAGATGTCCCCTAATATTTATATAAAAAAAATGGCATTATTATATGGCATTCGCGTCTCACCGAGGAGAAAGCAGTGAGAATCTGCAGCGTAGGATGCATTATGCATTGTTTTACACACATTGTACGCTACTTAACTTACTTAAGTAAGTAAGCTCATATAGGCCGGGTGGCTAGCCCTGGTGTCAGAATTTTTAAGCCACCTGAAGCAGTTTTTACAGCTCTGAAGAAAGCCGAAGATAGAGCGGCGTGGAAGCAGCTCGTCACTGATTCCGTCAAAGCATTTCAAGGCGGGCACGACCTTCAGTAATGAAGAGGACAAATATGAAGAATATTCATAAAGAATACGGCTAAAACTCTCGTTATAATTATATGGTCGATCTGCAAGGAATCCGACCAGTTTCGGAGTAAACTTCATCCTCAGGGAATACGCGCACCCCCTTAGTGCGCGCGCGCCAGTCGACGGGGGTGCGCGTATTCCCTGAGGATGGAGTTCTGAATACTCCGAAACTGTTCGGATTCCTTGCGGATCGACCGTATAATTATAACGTGAGTTTTAGCCGTATTCTGTTACAGTTATTCAAAAAGAAGTTTAAAAAAATTCCATGACATGACAAAACGACTCAAACGCGCGATTTTGCGGTGAGATCGTCCGACCAACTTGTGGGAGGACGTTCTACGCTGCCCTTGCTGGTACGCGACCTCTATTCAAGAACCTTTCATCGCCAATAACGCACTGTCTATGGCCTTTTCAAATATGTACTATAAATAAAAAGTTATACGATAAAGTGTCTGTACTGATCGTCGAGCAAATATCTGTAGAGTCACAATCGTGCAAAAGAAGTGTCCGAGCCAAAACCCTGCCCAAGCTAAGTAGTGGGTAGGCTTTTTAGTTAGTCGTAAGGCGATTGCAAGCCGACTACAACGCCGCGCGATGCCAAAGTGCTCGGTTACAAGCATTAATTAATTTAGGTGACATAACGTCGAGATTCGAGAAAACGGGTCATTGTGAATTATTTAATGTAAATATCTAAGTCGGTATGTATGACGACGCTCGGACATTTTTTGACTACTTTCACTTATGGACTGTGGCGCTGTGGATATTTGCTCGAAGGTATTGAAGCACTTTATCAAGAGTACACAGTAAACACCCAGATAACGCAAGTAGGTGACCACTCCTCGGTGCAACAGGACATTACTATTATTTCAACATTTCTTGTACAAATGTACATATTTACACTACAATTTATTTGAAAACATATATTGATTTGAAACCAGCCATGGTGGTCTAGAGGTAGTGACACCCGCCTTACAATCGTGAGGTCATGGGTTCAAATCCCCGGTCCAGTACCAGTCAATGAGTTCATTGTAATTTAGGTACGGAATTTCACACCACTGGCTTTTCGGTGAAGGAAAACATTGTGAGGCAACCTGCATACGTCCGTAGAAGAAATTCGATGGCGTATGGGAATCCACCAACCCGCACTGAGCTAGCGTGGTGGATATGGCCCAATCACCCTTCGTGGGTAGGCCTACGTCTGCAGTGGACTATTAAGCCGCCATCCAATCTCAAAATACCTTTATAGAGCCCTAGTTAAACTGACTTTTCTCCATTAAACCTCTTGAAGTTGTCTAATAAAAATAAATTACACTATTCTGTAATTTATTCTCTTCTCATCTCATTTTCTCAAAACTATATGGTAGGGGATTCAATAACTCTAAACACAATTCAAAAAACTTCCATCCATCAGCCAAAGGACGTCCACTGCTGGACATAGGCCTCCCCTATGGATCTCCAATAAGACCGGTTGGAAGCGGTTTGCATCCAGCGCGAACCTGCGGTCTTAATGAGGTCATCCGTCCACCTTGTGCGTGGACGGATGACCTCATTAAGACCGTTACAAAGGTACCGCATTTTAGAACAAATTCATGATTTCTAAGAAAGTTTATTGCATCTTTGGACACTTTACTACACGTTTACAATTTTTTTTAATCTGTTATTTATGCACATGAATTGAACTAAAGCTTTCATCTATAAAATTTTGGAAAAAGTGGTGATATCAATTTTATATTGATTTTTGAATGCAAAATTCAAAATTTGGGCGAAACATGAGGCGTATTGGTCTTTACCTGCTCATATGAAAAAATACGCTGATACTACGGCGCCTTAAAAAAAAGGCTGGTACAGTAGGTACAGATTTGATAATTTTTTTTGCAAAAAATAGCATGACCGACTTCACCCGTGTACAGAATCATTACATAGTATAAAACAAAGTCGCTTTCCGCTGTCTGTCCCCATGTATGCTTATATCTTTAAACTACGCAACGGATTTAGAGATTTTATAGAATAGGATTTATAGAATAATTCAAAAGAAATGTTTATATGTATAATACACCTGTGCGAAGCCGGGGCGCATCGCTAGAACGCAAATATTATGCACGGATCGATGTAACATTTTTCACATTATTGTTGATGTATCAAAAATGGCTCAGCCAATTTGGATAAAATTTAAATGGGACCAATTTCGAAGTACAGTAAAAGCTTTTTATTCGCGGGGTTTAAGTTCCATAAATATGCCGCGAATACAGAAACCGTGAATACGGAATGGTAATTTATATGGGATTATAGGGGATACGTTCCTAGGTGACAAAATAAAAAAAAAACAAATACATAAAATAATTATTTGATTGAAGTTTTTGAACATTTTAATTAATTATCTTAAGGCTTAGGCAATGCCTTTTTTGGTTGCGGTCTTCGATCCATAATGACAACGCCACTTCCATTTTTTCTATTGCTGGATCACAAACAATTTTCGTTGACAGTGAAGTTGAAGCTACAGACGACCTTATTTTATCTTCGGATTTTTTTATCGATCGTACAGTTGATTCGTTGACATTGAATTAGCGTGATATGGATGCAAATGACTCTCCAAGGCATAAACGATCAAGCATTTCTATTTTCACTTTAAGCGGTAAGTAACACAGATTTTTTTCGTGTCGAAACTCGTTTCAACTTTTGTTTTAGTTGACATTATAAACTAGGAATAGACGTGTTACTCGATCACAATTTTTGTAACAAATGTGAAAGACGAAACAATAAAACACGCAAAGCGACTTTTACTATAAACGGAACAACAACATTTAAAAAATATACTTTAATTATTGAGTTATAAGGTTGCTTTCATTCTGTTTGTTTACATTCTCAAAAACACCGATCGTGGCGAAGGTGGCTTGTGTCACAGGCCTCGGCGATATCATTTAACAACATACTTTAGGCTAACTTGTAATAAGATCTATTTTACTTTTTTATTAGTCCGTTTGACAAAGATTGGATACCTAAGGATACCTAAGAGGTTGGATACCTATTGGAATAATTTTATTATTATGTATGTACTTATTAAATCCGCGAATAAAAAAATTTTTAGTCGCGAATATAGAAATTGGGTCACATTTTTTTAATCCGCGAATAGTGAAAACGCGAATAAAGGAAGCGCGAATAAGGAGCTTTTACTGTATACTCTTTCCAATAAAAAAAGAATTATTGAAATCGGACTACTATGAAAAAAGTTATGCGTGGTTATACATTAAAAAAAATATACGCGTCGAATTGTATACCTCCTTCGGTGGTTCTTCGGTCAAAAATGTAAAACGTGCATAAATAGTATTTTTTATCTGAAGTTATAATCCTAAGACAAAAAAAATAGAGCCATGATGATCAACTGTCCGCCTTGTGGTGCCAGTACGTAGTCTCTACTCGAACATGCTTTTACCCCAATCAAAACAAAGTACTCTAAATCCCTACGAAAATCACAAAGCCCAAAAAGCTAACCGTTTGTATCAAAACTGGTTTCTTTTTTTCGTCTCGTTTGGCGTCTCAAGGCCGCCGATTTGCGAGGAAGGCGCATCTCGAATGCGAAATCAAAAGATCGCGTCACTTCTTACATCATTGGCACAATATATGTCAATATGATAATTTAATGGCACACTAAAACTTGTAACGGGTCACCGGGACCAAGGATGTTAGACTGCTGATGATGATAATAACTTATTACACATAAATAAATAATAAATTATTTATGTATAATAAGTTGCCAGTTGCCATCAGAAATTTATCTTATCTTGACTTTAAAATGAAAATCAAAGCATTTTTTATTAATAATGTATTTTACAATCTAAATGACTTCATGAAAATGACACTGACTGAATCTTTGTTTGAATTTTAGTATTTCTTTACATATAGACCTTTTATTTTTGACATGTTTGAATTTGATAGTTTTCAGTTATTATTATTTTACCCAATGTATTATTTTTTGACATTAATTGATTTAATCTTTGAATACTATTATTATTTTGATTTTATTGGACTTAGTATAGTAAGTTAGATTGCATAATTTCTTTGAAGCATCATTAATAATTATTGTAACTGACTTGCCTAATATAACGAACATTGTTATAAGGTTAATAAACAATCTGAACCTGAATCTTAGCTCAAATAAGTAGCGCTCGTAGCGTGGTTTGACTAGGTGTTTGTCAGCGATCATCGAAGTTAAGCAATGTTCGGCGCGGTCAGTCTTCGCATGGGTAACCGCGGGTGGCATTTACAACTGAGCGCTACCGTGGCTCGGCTGACACGATAAATTGTAGGCCCCGGTTGTATTAACCGTTTAGCCACGTCAGAGGCCTCCAGCTAGTCAAGCATGCGACCACGAAAAGCCACGAAAAGAACTCATTTCGACGTGTGAAAAAATGACGGATATATACATTTGCCATAACGCTGTCTCGTTCTGACACTACGAAAAATATTATATACATTGCAAGCCGACTACAACGCCGCGCGATGCCAAAATGCTCGGTCACAAGCACTAATTAGGTGACATAACGTCGAGATTCGACAAAACGGTATCTAAGTCGCTATGTATGACAGCACTCGGACATTTTTACTACTTTCACTTATACTCTATAAAATTTAACTTGATCTCTGCGACAGCTGTCAGAAAAATCACGCCTATGAAGTCCTGAATTTCTTAAAAGTACAGACAGTACCTGTCAATGTCATACTTTGTGGGCATGCCGATTAGTGATGGGCGATGAATGATCGTGACCACAGAGTTTTAGATAGAGTTTTAATTAAAATATCGATAGTTTATACTGACGATATTTTCAATAAAACTTGATTTATCATTAATTTTATTGCATATTGTAATATTATAATATTTTTTACATGTGTAATTAAAGTAAACCCAATTATACGTTACATTAGCATCGATAATAGTGAAAAACGTCGATAAATACTATCGATCGTTACATTATTATGAGTATATAATTAATATCATAACATTATTTAAATGTGTACATACTTGATCCTAAATAATAGTAAGTAAATGAAATCCAATTTCTCACCTTCAACTACTCATTCGATTTCATTACCACATTGTTTGAAAATCGATTTTTTCCACCACTATCCCAACTCTAAAAATGTCAATCTTCTACTGTCGCAGAGATCAAGTTAAATTTTATAGAGTATAGGGACAGTCGCTCCGTAGATATTTGCTCGAAGGCTTTGGGTTATTAAAAGTATCGTTTCAAAGTTATTATTTTCACATATCGCATGTTCGGCCGACATTATCTTAAGGTCAAGATTACACAGGTAGGTACAAATACAAACTACAAAGCGTAGTGAGTAGAGTCGTGACCTAACAGCCGTTATCGAACTATACAGCCACTTCCTAGACATACAGTTTTGTACAATGACGTCATATTATAGTTCCACAGTTTCCTCAACGTGATATATTGAACCGTGTGGTCTAGAAGAAGTAACAACCGCCTTACAATCGTGGGTCAGAAATGCCGGTCCCGTACCAATGAGTTATTTGAAAGGAGACGTCCACAAATGGTATATTTTTTTTTAAACACCGAAACGAGGCGGTGATGGAGGCTCTGCGCGGTATAAGTAGTAATTTGGAAAATGATATTCAAAATCAACGTAGTTTAAAATCGTATTTTAAAATTTATATTAGACTTAGAGTCCTCTTGTAATGCCTTTAGTTATAAGCAATATTGTTCAAATCTTTTTTTTTAAATGTATATCTTAAAAAGCACAGACCCTGAAGTCTGTGGAGTGTAATAATTAAATAAAAAAGTGGTATATTATTCAGAGAAAAATCTAACCAAGATGATATGTATCGTTTGAAAGCTTGCTTTATGGGCTTCTCAAAAATATATAATTTATATTTTTCGTCCCTCTCCCTTCACATTTTTTATTGATAATAATAAATTGTATAGCGAGAACCTCGTGAAGGCCGAGAAGGACAAGCTCAGCAAGTACCTTGACTTGGCTCACGAGGTTACCGCCATGTGGGATGTGGACTCGACGATCATTGTCCCGATAGTCGGTTCGGTAAACAGCGAAATAGCGAAGAGTCTCGACCGAGGCTCTCGCTAGACGGTTGGGTCAAGGGTCAGATACAGAAGGCGGTCGTCCTGGACACGGCACGCATTGACAGGAGGTTCCTCCCAACCACCGGTAGCTTGGGCCCCGCCACGCTGCCGGCGGCACTCTAGCTTTAGGTTTTTTTATAGTATTTTGTTTTTTATGTGCGCCTCATGAATAAGCTCAAGATAGCCCAACGTGCTATGGAGAGGGCTATGCTCGGTGTCTCTCTGCGGGATCGAATCAGAAATGAGGAGATCCGCAGACGAACCAAAGTTACCGACATAGCCCAGCGGATTAGCAAATTAAAGTGGCAATGGGCAGGACACATTGTTCGAAGAACGGATGGTCGATGGGGCCGGAAAGTTCTCGAATGGAGACCACGGACCAGCAAGCGCAGCGTAGGACGTCCACCGACTAGGTGGACTGACATAATAAAAATCGCAGGAACGCGCTGGATGCAGGCCGCTTCCAACCGGCCTTATTGGAAATCCATGGGGGAGGCCTATGTCCAGCAGTGGACATCCTACGGCTGATAGATAGACAGATAGATAGATTGTTTTTTATTACATAAATATTGTAAAAAAACTTATATTGAAGACTATTTTACGAATGTATATGGAAAATGGAAATACAGTTCACGTTAATCAATACGAATCTCCTTTTTTTGGCCATCGGATGAATATAATAAGCAAAGTGAACACCTACCCGTACAGCTGAACAAACGCTACGCGCCGTTCCGCCAACACACAGGTAAATTAAGTCATTCACGGTAATTATCATTGCTGACAACAGGAATACCTATCATCTTATAACGCGTTGAATGAAATAAAAGTACAAGGACGGTTGGTGCAAAAGTAAGCAGCTTTCCTTTTTATTGACCGACGAACCACCACAATTCGACGCGTATATTTTTTTTTGTATAACCACGCATACCTTTTTTCGTAGTAGTCCGATTTCAATAATTTTTTTTTTATTGGAAAGGTTATACTTCGAAATTGGTCCCATTTAAATTTTATCGAAATCGACTGAGCCATTTTTGATAAATCAACAATAATGTGCAAAATGCTACATCGATCCGTGCGAAATATTCGCGAATTCTGTACACGGGTGAAGTCGGTCAAGTCGGTCATGTTAATTTTTGCAAAAAATAATCTTGTTCCGTATAGGTCTGCGTTTGACTACATACTGCCTGATGTTGAGCAGATATGCGGTGTAGGGTGAAGCACGCTTACTCGGAATTTGAAGACACCCACGTTGTACTTTAGCGGGAAGACAGACCCAGGCCAAGCGTTCCACATTCTGGCTGTTCGTATGAAGAATGAGGATTTGAAACGCTTGGTTCTAACGCGCGGAATGTCCACCATAAAAGGGTGGCGCTTTGGTCGCGTTTGTCTACGATAGAAGAAATAGCTGTCGAAACGGAGAACATCTTTAGCTACTACAATGGTCTCTAATGTAAAATCTATAAAAAAACTTTTCACTATGTTTCGATCGGAAATTCGGGACATATAGCTCGGAGGTCTGATAACCGATGGGGTCGAAAAGTTCTCGAGTGGAGACCACGTACCGGCTAGCGCAGCGTAAAACGCCCACTCGCAATTTGGACGGACCTCAGTAGGTAAGACCGCACGATCGCGCTGGATGCAAGCCGCTACCAACCGGTCTTATTGGAGATCTTTGGAGGCCTATGTCCAGTAGTGGACGTCTTATGGCTGAAAAAACGACGACGATGTATACGATGACAAACAATGCGCCTGGAGAACAAATATTATCGTTTCACTTAAAAAATCTAGGCTAACGACCCACCCCTACTTCGCACAGGTGTATTATACATAAAAACATTCCTCTTAAATCACTCTATCTATTAAACCGCATTAAAATCCGTTGCGTAGTTTTAAAGATATAAAGATAAGCATACATAAGGACAGACAGACAAGGAAACTACTTTGTTTTATACTATGTAGTGATAGTAATAGTGAAGATAGATACCTACACCCTCAGAGCAAATAAAAAAATCAATAGAGAATGTTGTGAACAAACAAGTGAAGCCAACCAAAACTACGGCTCGCCGTGTACAGACAATAACACACACACACGTACAACAAAACTACGCCTTGGCTTGTCAGTCGAACTATGGCGGCGCAACACCGACGCACTCACACATGTATAAAAAACCGGCTTCCCTTGACTGTTCAACGACGTTCCCTCTTGATTTTTTTATTTGCTCTGAGCCTACACCAAAAAAAAATACACCCCGTTGCTCTTGCGATTTCCTTTTATATGTATTATCCTAAAGTACGGTCAGTCTTCGGATAGGTGATCGCGGGTGGTATTTATAACTGAACGCTGCCGTGGCTCGGAAACAGTTCGGTTGTTTTAAGTTAAGTCACTTCAGAGGCATTTAGAGGGGTTAGTCCAGGTTAACACGTAAATTGGAACTACGGCTGTTTCCGTATGGCTCTATACCTGTCAGCGCCCCTGGCGGAAACGAGGAAGAACTAACCACAATGTATAGAACCACACGCGAACGGTAAAGCACGCAAAACTTGGTACATAGTAAGCCCGATTACAGAGGCGCCAGCGTAAATTAATTAGCAGCGTAAAAGCGTTTTCTCTATCGAATGCCTAAAGTGAAAAAGAAACAGAACTATGCTATTAAGCTAATATGGTTACGCTGGCGCCTCTGTAATCGAGTTTAGTAGGTATTATTATATCTTCTTTGTTTGGACTAAGGGCTCTGGCGACTTTAATAAAACTCTAAAGCTGGAAACAACCATCGGACTCGACTGACAGCCGCGACTTAGCAATGTGAGTCTTAAAACATCCGGCGCACCAGATCGCTCTCGGACGTCCGAACGCTCAAGGTCGTCCGAAGGTGACGTCCGCGACTTATGTCCGATAGTGTGCACGGCTCGGTGTGCTTTCATAGTCTAGATACCTATCAGTCGCGGCTGTCAGTCGCGTCCGATACATGTTTCCAGCTTAAAATTCTGACACCAGGGCTGGGCCATCCGGCCTAAACGAACTTATAACAGTCCTAACACCATACAAGCGTATAATACGTGCCGGCACCACAGCTTCAGCAACAGTCACCACACCCAGCGGTCACGGAGACCCAAGGTCACTCCGCATACGGATTTAAATTTAAACATGGAATCACACGTTCCATTGTCGTTACGCGATAACAGGCCGGTTATGGCCGTTCGGAATTTGAATTCTGTGAGAGCGTCCTTTTTGTGATGTTGGTACTGGTAGATATTCTGTGGCTTTTGACCATGTCCTGTATTCTTCCCTATAGAGTTGGAGTCGTTTTACGATCTCGAATACAACTGGTGTGGTTTTGTACAGTAACTATTTTCTAATCTGTAGTTCGGTGATGAATGAATCAACGCTTTTTTAACCGACTATCAAAAATGTACTGTTGGTAAAGGTACTTACTGTTGGGTATTCTGTGGCTTTTGACCATGTCCTGTATTCTTCCAGAGTTGGAGTCTTTTTATTGTGTAGGATACTGTTGTAGTTGTGTGAAGTAACTATTATCTAATCTGTGGTTCGGTGATGAATGGATCAACGAGTTTTCAACCGAATTTCAAAAAGGTATTGTTGGGTATTCTGTAGCTTTTGACTATGACCTGTATTCATTCCTACTAGCAAAAAAAAATGTCTAGCCATCGACACGAGATGGATGAATTCATTCCTATAGAGTTGAAGTCTCTTTACGATGTCAAATACTGTTGTGGTACTCTGAAGTGACTATTGTGTAATCTGTGGTGTACTGATGAATGGACCAACCACGAGTTTTAGTATGTAGTTGGTAGTTCTTGTAGCAAATGTAGCAAGTGGTAGCGCGAGACACATGTAGCAAATACGCATATATTAAGGTGACGCATTCATAAACTATTATTTCAAAAATTCTCCCTTCACTCGGACAAATTTTACGCGGTCGGCTCGACAGGATCGCGCCAGAGCGGCGGGCGGCAGTGAGTTTTTAATTAGTTACTCATAATGTACACATTAAAAAAAAATAACTTCTCGGTATATGAAATAGAATAGCGGTCTGGCTATTTTATTCGTAAAAATAATGGGGTGTTGTCGCTGATAATTCTGAGCATTCGAATTATGAAACTTTTTTTTGGTGAGAAATTCGTAAGTTTTTTTTTTTAATAAAGCCGATTACTTTTCAAAATTGTGTCCGGTTCATTAAATTTTTCAAGATTTATCCTTATCTATGATATTTTTTAAATTCGAATCAATATCATTCATCGTCTCACATCGCGCATTCAAAAGTACTCGTTTTCGTGTTTCTCAGCCATCGGGCATCGGCCTCGTCTTAAAAGAGCATGCTTGATCAGAAATGAGGAGGTCCTAAGAACTAAAGTTACCGATGAAGCCCAGCGGACTGGCAAATTGAAGTGGCAGTGTGCAGGGCATATAGTACGGAGGAATGATGACTGATGGGGTCGATTATTATTTTATACTACGGGCGGGACTAATCGCCCACTAATGATGATGGGGATGAGGAGGTATTTATTTATCTCGTAATTTTATTGCGCGATTAGTCCCGTACTATAAAATAATAATGAGTTCAAATCGCGAAAGTTTAAAAACAACACTTGTTAACCGTGATGGGGTTGAAAAGTGAAGACCAAATTCCGGCAAGCGTAGCGTAGAACGTCCACCCACAACGTGGACGGACCTCATCAAGGCCGCAGGATCGCGCTAGGTGTAAGCCGCTACCAACCGGTGTTATTGGAAATCTTTAGGGGAGGCCTATGTCCAGCAGTGGACGTCCTATGGTAGATGGTTAAAAAAACATGATTACGAAACAAGATCGACAAATAGCATTATTCAATATTATGAAGGATGATTTTTTTTTTATTAATAATAGGTCTACACTTGGCTGATGGAAAGCGAAGTTGTAGCCGAAGATGGAGCATGTAGACCTAGAAGATACCTATTCACTCTTGACTTTAAGATATCCAGATTGTAATTGTCAGGAAACAATGACGGAGGCAGGGCAGTCCAATCCCTGGCGGTCCGCATTATGAAGGAAAAAATATTAGTAAAAAAAATTATACAAGTTAAAAATAAACCTAAGACATCTGTAACGATGAGTTTGCTTTTGACTCGGTTTAAAATCATCATGATTTTTAGCACTTTTTGATTATTATTCAAATACTACAAAATATATTTGAAGTTGGGAACTATTGACATAATTATTTTATGACAATTTAAGATAAGATTACTTACTAAATGTATAAAATTAAAATTAGACTAAAAATTGTAACTTGATCATTTGTAACATTGAGATATGAGTTTGTAGTAAACATTTAAATAATAATTATAAAAAGACCCTGAAATATTTATACACCAGGGGAATAGGAGGCACATATAAAACCGGACAAGTGCGAGTCAGGCTCGGACAACAAGGGTTCCGTACATACACATTGTTAAAATAATTAAAAACCTGTTTTAGCATGTGCTAATGAAGTTATTTTATATGATACCTTACATGATACGATTTACTCACTTTGAATTTTCAACCCATATTTTGTAATTGATTTAAATAAAAATGTATAGTTTTCAGATTTATTCCTATATGTGTACTCTGAGACAATGCTCTTCGCCCAATTTCATAGTTCTATGTCAACGGGAAGTACCCGATAGGTTTTGATTTTTGTGAGCGTTGATATATGCGGTTTTTTACAACATAAACGGCTCAAACTTTTTTATACGGTAATTGAAAAGCTTTTCTTTTACACAACTGCAAGAATTCATAGGTTTACGTAAGTATATAGTTTAAATTTCAACTGGATATCTTTACGCGTTCCCGAGATAAAAAGTCTTGACATACACACAGACGGACAGACGGACAACAAAGTGATCCTATAAGGGTTCCGTTTTGCCTTTTGAGGTACGGAACCCTAAAAAAAAAAAATTTCACCACTGCAAGCTAGCTGCTACATGCATTTAGCCATGTACTCATACATTAAACGAGTGCTTTTATCACTGAGATACCGATAAGTCCACATTTCTTATCAAATGACGTCATAGTGCTATCACGAATTTAAAATACCAAAACAGATAGATCACTATCTTAATCTTTTGTGAATTTTTAAGAATTTTTAGCAAGCTTGTCAGAATTAATGTTCGAGATTTGGTTTTTATTTGTGGTGGTACTTACATAGATTATTATTGTAACTAAATTTAAATTATTTATCTGTGATGATAAAATATTGTTGAGCCGTATTTATGACTTCCTGAATTCCGCGATTTTTAATACGCTTTTATTAGGTCGACTTGTATGTAACTATGTAATGGAATCTAAGTTAACTAATTCAACCATCTTCCAAGGGTCGTAGCGTAATGGAAATTGGCAGCTGTATGTAGTTCTGATGACAATACATATGGTACTGTCGAACTGATCTGATGATGGAGCCGGAAGATGGAATGGAACTTCATGATGGAAAATCAGTCTGATGTTTTGGATTTCTTAGAAAAGTGTTGTAATGAACTTTGACCACGATTAGGTTTCAAGGTCTGATGTCGAAGCCGGAAGATAGGCGCTGGCATTCCATGATGGAATATCGTATCATAGTCGTGTTTGCACTTGTGAGAATGGCCACGTAATGGACTTTGATTTTTACGTGCATTTACAAAAGCGTGTTTTAAACTATTTATTATTTTTGGTGTCGCACGTTTTCATTTAAGTACTTTAAAAGTTTAAACCGTCTTGTAATAGAAGGGGTTTTATGACGGCATCGATAGCGCGTATAGCGTAGTTCGACTAGACATTAGTTAGCCATCATCGAAATTAAGCAACATTCAGCACGGTCAATCTTTGGATGGGTGACCGCGGGTGGCATTTACAACTGAGCACTACCGTGGCTCGGATGTCACGTTAAATTGTAACTCGGAATCGACAAATTGTATGAATCAGCTGTTTATTTTTCTCGAGCTCCGGATTGACACATACATAGTAAAATTATTCATAACTAGTTTTTACCCGCGGCTTCGCCCGCATGATATTTTGATTTTTGTGCTATCCTATGGGAACCGTTTATTTATACGGGATAAAAAGTAGACTATGTCACTTTCCGTCTTTCAAACCCGAGGCCCTACCTTACCACCCTTAATAAATGAGGTGGAAAATAGGAAAAAATAAACGATTTGACAGTTGTTCGATTCGACAGTGGTTTTTTTTTACATTTCTTAAAGCGCACTCTAGAATAGCTCGCAGATTTTTTGCTACTTAACACTTATCATTATGTTATGGAACATTTACGCAATATCATTATAATTTATAACCTATGTGTTATTCTGATATATAAGCTATATTATTGCAAAGTTTCATCTCAATCCGTACAGTAGTTTCTGCTTGAAAGAGTAACAAACATCCATCCATCCCTCCTCACAAACTCACAAACTTTCGCGTTTTTAATATATAGTAGGATGTTAGTCCGATTCAACCTCTTTGAACTTAGTACCGTTTCAAAAATAACCATGTATGGACAGACTTACTGTGTCGTAACTGTGCCTTCACTGATATGTGTGAATCGACCTTTACATGTTTTGGGACACGACCTTTCAGACAGCAGTTCTCTTTCACAGCAAAGTGTTTTTCCACAAATGAATATCTTATTTAGTTTATCAACGACCTAGTCCGACACTGACATTGAGTCATCATTAGATCATCGTGCCACAGATTAATTTATCAGTTATTACGTGACTATATATTTCTCTGAATTGATGACTGTTAGACATGAGCAATTTAGTTTTTTTTATGATATTTTTAACCGACAAAACGTAGGAGGTAATTCGACGCGTATAATTTTTTTTTATGTTTAACCACGCATAACTTTTTACGTAGTGGTCAGATTTCGATAATTCTTTTTCACTGGAAAGTATGCTTTGAAATTGGTCTCAGTTAAATTTTATTGATATCGGCTGAGCCATTTTCGAAATATCAACAATAATGTGAAAAATGCTACATCGATCCGTGCAAAATATTCGCGAATTCTGTACACGGTTGAGTCCGGACATTTTTTGCAAAAAATAATTATTATTGTAAGATTACAGACTCATTAATATAAAATACTGTAAATTCTAGCAGTAAACCTTCTATATTTGTAATCTGTGGTGACAACCATCTGTCTGATGCGAATATATTTCAGAATGATGACTGGTAACACAGACAGATGCTCGCGGCTGCCAAAAAAGTGACAGGAAGATGGCGTTTGATTTTATCAACGGTGTAATACAAAGAAACTGTAAAGTAAAGTGCTAAATATACTTAAAATTCCTTGTTTTAATTCTGAGTTTAGAGGATAAGACAACATTATAAACCCAACTCTTTTCAGCAGTCTCATTAAAGATATGTGGGAATGTTTAGCAGCTGACGTCTTACTGCTGATAATGATGATGATTCTTTTAACTCTCGAGGGCTTGTCTAGAGGGACATTTTGACCATTTTTGACCGGTGAAACAACGGAGGAGGTACTTAATTCGACGCGTACACTTTTTATGCTTTATTTATGTATAACCGTATACAGGGTTACAGTTGACCTATTCCCGTTAAGGGTGTTACTTTTTTTCAGACTATGAAATACTAAATTTAAAAAAAAACATATTTGAAATTGGTATTTATAAAATTCCTAATTTTCGGCTTAATCAGCTCAGATATTTTGAAACGTGTATGTCGTATTATTATTTTTATTTGATTTTTATATGTAAAATAATGTTTTATAACCTCACTACCCAATATTGTCCGTAAAATTAGCCTTTTAAAAAATGTATTTGAATTCAAATATCTCGAAAACTGTGAGATTTAGGATATGGTGTATCATAGTCAAATCAGTCAGAAACGTAGTAAACTACACACGCTTAACGGGAATAGGTCGACTTGGCCTGTAACCCTGTATATAATCTATACAAATAAATAAAATTGGAGTGATGTTTGTAATATTGAAATAACCGTTTTTCACTACATGCGTATGAATATGTATATGGTACATACACCAAAATAACATTTTTAAAAAAAAATTGTCTGTCTGTTTGTTTGTTCCTGCTAATCTCTGAAATGGCTGGACCGATTTTAACGGAACTTTTATTGGCATGCCGCTGATGTAATAAGGAATACCCTAACTTAGACTACGTTAATCGACTGTAATCATAATAATCATAATCATTTTTATTAGTAAAATGTCTTAAATTACAGGTCATACATTATAAATTAAATTACAAAGCTTGTAATGAGTAACTGTTAAGTTAGGTAGAACGAAGTTCGCCGGGTCAGTTAGTTTACAATATAAGTACATATTACGAAGAAAGCATTGATAAGGCAGTTGTGATGCGCAGTTTACAGTTTTTATACCTATGAGCTTAAAGTTATAAAAAAAAAGTTAAACTTTTACGCAATAACTTGGCTTAAAAGTATACATAAACACAAAAACTTTTCTGAAAAAAATAATAATACGAACGAACACAAAAAACATAACATTTAAAACATTTAAAAAGTTTACAGTTTTTATATGAGCTTAAAGTTATAAAAAAAAAGTTAAACTTTTACGCAATAACTTGGCTTAAAAGTATACATAAACACAAAAACTTTTCTGAAAAAAATAATAATACGAACGAACACAAAAAACATAACATTTCTTTACAATTTAGGGAATGAAAAGAGTTTTCTCCAGGATCGTAAATTTTACTAAAAATGTACTGGAAATTTTCAGGCACACAGTAATGTTTGCTCTACCGTATTCCAAATTGATAAGTTTTATCAAATATTGACTAATTTAGATGCCATATTTAAACACCGTAAAGATAACCCAGCCGTAAAATGTGGCAGTTAAATTCAATAAAGCTGTATCGTTTTTAATGGCCTCATTAAATTGAGTAGCACAAATTAATGAAACGCGAGTCCAACTGCTTGTGTATTGAAGTTTTGGTGAATTTAATTAATAAGGATAAAACATAATAATAGGTATAGTAACTATTAATTAATTAGTACTAATTAGTTTGTACACGTTTGAACTCGGTTTTGCCATTTTTGGTGAATATAAATAAATAAATATAAATATTTTTGGGACATCTCACACACGGCCTCTGACCCCAAACTAAGCAAAGCGTGTGATATGGCTGCCAGAGACTGATATACTACATATGTATCAGCCTTTTTTAATAGTCCACTGCAGGACGTAGGCCTACCCACGAAGGGTGGTTGGGCCATATCCACCACGCTGGCCCGGTGCGGGTTGGTAGATTCACATACGCCGTCGAATTTCTTCTTCGGACATATGCAGGTTGCCTCACGATATTTTCCTTCACCGAAAAGCCAGTGGTGTGAAATTCCGTACATAAATTCCAAAGAACTCATTGGTACGGGACCGGGATTTGAACCCACGACCTCACGATTGTAAGGCGGGTGTCACTACCACTAAGCCACCACGGCTTTCCTATACTACATATACTTATTTTTAAATACATACTTATGTAGATAGTAACTAAATAACACCCAGACACAGAACAAACACTTATGTTCATCACACAAATATTTGCCCTGGTGGGGATCGAACCCACGCCTCTTTGATCCAGAAGTTAGGGTCACTAACCACTGAGCCACCGCGGCAGTGAAATATAATGAACTAGCTACCCGCCCCGACTTCGCACAGGTGTATTATACATATAAACCTTCCCCTTGAATCACTTTTATCTATTTAAAAAACGCATCAAAATCCGTTGCGTAGTTTTAAAGATATAAGCATACATAGGGACAGACAGCGGGAAGCGACTTTATTTTATACTATGTAGTGATAGTGACTAGCTGACCAGGCAAACTTCGTTTCACGCGATATCAATACAAATATAGCGTACGTTATTTCAATATTACAAACAGACACTCCCATTTTATTTATTTGTATAGATGAACTGAAGGCCTACACTACGCTTAGCCTTACGGTTTCTATTCGATAACGTCAGCATCCGCCCTACGAACACTGCCTGTACCCTGCCCACCGCCATTTCAACTTTTCTACGATCTCTCTCACAGATTTAAAATAAGGTTAAGTTTTAAGGTCAAATAAGAGTAACCTACTTCCCTAACCGCGAATGACTAACTAAATCACTAAACCATTGTTCAGGATAAATAACAGTTCCTTATATTATATTGTACAGTTGGAATTTTCCTCATGAAATAATAATGTGTGTAGAAACTACATAATTATATGAGGATAGAGCACGTTTACCAGTTTAGATTACTTCCATATAAAGCAACATACTTGTTTCTGACAAATGTGACATTGCTCGAAATATAGTTTGTCCATTTAAATGTTACACGAGCTTTACATTTTCGTAGAGGATGCAATTTTATTTTTGGGACATGTGTCAATAGAAGCTTAACCCCAAGTTTGTGGGGTTGTCCCCCGGCCGCCATCTTGGAAAAAGGGGTGCAAACACCTTTTTCGCGACATCGCTGAAACTATGCGTCCTACATAAAATATGTCAAAGTTAGGAAAACATATTTGTAGGCAAAGCAATTAACTACAAATAATGTCCTGACAATTTTTTTACAGGACGCATAACTTCCGAGATATCACGACAAAGGTTTTAACTCCTCTTTTTTAAGATGGCGGCCGGGGGACAAGGGCGGCTACCCCATAGACTTGGGGTTAAGCTTCTATCGACACATGTCTCAAAAATAAAATTGCGTCCTCTACAAAATGCAATAATAGGTGCTTAAATTTGTAACATTTTAAAGGATAAGTACATTATGGTACCACTGTGTAATGCAGGTGATTACCGCGGAGGCGCCATTGAGATTCCTTTGAGAGATCTTATGAGAGCCGAGGACGGTAATCATCAATACACACGTGTAGCATACGACGTTTTTCAACACACTTGTGAATAAAATAATACTAAAAAAATATTTTCAACAGTGAAAACGAGTTGTAAAAATGTTTCAAAATGGCGGGAAAAATTAATCAGTTTTCCTATGCGCGCGCAATGACATTAATTTATTTGTACCTACTATTGAACACGATCTTTTTTGTATCGAAACTTTTTTTAAGAACAAACCAACTCAACCAATAAAGAAAGCTCTACAACTAACTCACTTGTGAATAATAGCAATGAAAAAGTCAAAGTTTGATTACAGGTGTCATTGTGTGCCTAATTGCGGTGAAATTAGAGCCACTTTATGAGCAAGTATGTTGAAATAGTAGATATAATCATATGGGAGCAAAATAATATTTTTACGGTGAGGGCGCTTTTATGAATCCAGAGCGAAGTGAGGGATTCTAGAGTAGAATCCTGTCTTTAGTAAAATCCTGAATGTAGCGAGGGATTCAAAGTACGTCGCACGAGCCAAAAATATATTTTGCGCCCGAGTGGTACACTCTACTTTTCATCACCTCAATGAGAAACTAAAAGGCGCCTCATATTTTATTGTAATAATATCATTTAATAAAACGTAGAATAACCACTAAATTGAAATTAAATGGTAACTAATAATAAAACAAATGAAATCTTATATTTACATTCTTTTCATTCATTTTCTTGGCGCTGAACACTAACATTACAAATACTTCAAATTCAAAAAGTGCGCGGCAAAGATCATTCCGTCGCACTTATAAAGTTCCTTATCGAAAACACCGTAGTCCTTTTCGAAGAGATGTGATGAAAAATTATTTATTATTAAAATATATTTTGATCCCGAATCAAACTTTTTGGCGTGTATGAAGTTAACTGTTAATGAAGCTGCCAGTTTGATTCAGCTTATAACAATAAAACCTTACACTGTCGATATTCCTTCGATACGTACGAAGCGGTTCAACTCAGCGTTTCTGATTCGTACCGCCAGGGAATGGAACAGTCTTGAAAAATGGCTCCGCCGATTTCGATAAGATTTAAATGGAACTAATTTCGAAGTATACATACATACTATTTCCAATTAAAAAAAGAATTACTGAAATCGGACTACTTTGAAAAAAATGTAATGCGTCGGTCAAAAAGTTACTAATTGTTGTAACTATGTGTTATTATGTTGTACTTACAAGCATTACTATTGCAAATTTTCATCTCAATCAGTTCAGTATTATAGATTTTCCGTGAAATAGGAACAAACATACATACAAACTTTCGCGTTTATAATATTAGTAGGATTGCAACTCACTCTGAGTAACTTTTTAATTTGGCTCTGACATCATAATTATTCGCCTGTTACTTTATACTGAATCATTGTTAGTGGTTGGATTAATAATAATGAGTTGCATTGATACCTATGCATGACGAATTATGAGAAAATTCAACTAACCAATCCATACCCCTTTCCCCTCTCCCCTTTTTACCCTTTAGGTACGGAACTGTATAACAGTAACTGTATTTGGGTATTGACATTTAATTTTAATTGATTTATGATTTAATTTATTTATTACGGATTTTTATTGGATTTTGTTAAATGCACTTTTTTATGTTATTAATAAGGAATGATACTATAGGTAACGTTTGCTGAAATATGTTAGCATGAACTACAAATGACCTGTAACTAGTTGTTATTAATAAAGAGTATGAGTATGAACCCTAACAAGGGGGTGTACGTCAACCATAAAGTCTGTGTATCAACTGTCTAGAACTGTTTACTATCGTATTGTATGTGGCTTTTCGAATCAGCCTCCCGACCGCCTAAGCAATAGCAATCGTAATAGCAATCGTTTATACGCGGTGCCAAATGACTAAAATGAAGTCATAAACGATTGCTATTACGATTGCTATTGCTTAGGCGGTTGGGGGGCAGGAATTAGGTGACCCTCAGAAGAACAAAAGTTAGCGGATTAGCAAGATGAAATGGCAATGGACAGGCCACATAGTTCGGAGAACGGATGGCCGATGGGGCTATAAAGTTACGGAGACCACGCATCGGACATATAGTATCGGTAGCCGTAGACCGGCGTAGGACGTCCACCGAATCGATAGATCGACCATAGGAACGCGCTGGATACAAACCGCTTCCAACCGGGCCTATTGGAAATCCATAGAAGAGGCCTATGTCTGTACCTTCCAAAAATTGAAGATCTTCAGGTCAAGCCTAAATCAAGTAGTGGACTTAATATGGCTGAATGATTTTTTTTATTTCTTATAGGTTTGCGTATGATTAGATACTGCTTGATGATAACTATATATGCGGTCTAGGGTGTAGCACGCTTACCTAGAAGATACCAGATAGATATAGATTTATTCGGGATTTGAAGACACCTATATACGTTGCACTTCAGCGGGAAGACCGAAGACAGAATCAGGCAAGGCGTTCCACATTCTGGCTGTTCGTATAAGGAATGTGGATTCGAAACGCTTAATAATAACGAATAATAAATTCGAACGGTTTAAAAGTAACGAAAGAAAGCACGCCAATAATTTCCATTGTTAAGTATCTCTGCACTTACACTGAATAAATGAAATATACACTGGTGATTGCAAATGCCCACCGAGGCGTGAATTCACTCGCTTTCCCCCCGTGCGCCGCATTCTGATTCTGATAGCATCCATCCATCCATCAGCCATAGGACGTCCACTGCTGGACATAGGCTTCTCATATAGATCTCCAATAAGACCGGTTGGTGGCGGCTTGCATCCAGCGCGATCCTGCGGTCTTAATGAGGTCATCCGTCCACCTTGTGGGTGGACGGCCTACGCTGCGCTTGCCGGTGGGTGGTCTCCACTCGAGAACTTTTCGACCCCATCGGTCATCAGTGCCACTTCAACTTGCCAATTCGAAATATACACTGGGCAAATACGCGCCGAGCGCGACGTCACTGCTTTCCCCTCGTACGCCGCATTCTGATAGCATCGGATCTCTCTGAATGTCTCTGATGACTCGCTTTTGGCCGTTTCTGACGAGTTCCGGGTCACAACTGTGCCACAGGATATGAATACGATCCTTACTTTCTTCCTAACTGACCGAATGAACGAAGTAAGCGAAGAGACCGTTTTGACTTTACGATTTTCCGACGACGTCCACCCTTATCGTTCACCATACGCTTAGATAGACTTTTGAAAACAAGATCTCAAACTCCCAGGCCCCACAGACACAACGTCTTCACTACATAGTATAAAACAAAGTCGCTCCCCTGTCTGTCCCTATGTATATGCTTATATCTTTAAAACTACGCAACGGATTTTGATGCGGTTTTTTTAGTAGATAGAGTAATTCAAGAGGTAGGTATATGTGTATAATACACCTGTGCAAAGCCGGGGCAGGTCACTAGTTAAATTCTAAATTGATCAGTTAAAAGACTAAAATCGAATGTATCATATCATCATTATTGAGAGCCCTTTATTGATTGCTATTCAGTACCAGCTAGCAGTCGAAGGGCGACATACGCCAGCAATCGTTTCCATAAGATCCTTCTTAGAAAACACGAAAGTAGGTATAATTAATATCCGTACACAATATCTACGAGAGACGAGACCGAGTTTAAACTCAAGACATAAAGATTCTGAGGCGACTGGGTTAAGGTACGATTCCGAACTCCGCTGCAGGCAGCAGCAACACTGCAGCAGTGCTGCCGCAGCACTGCTGCTTCCCACATAATCTCTATCATAAACATTGTTTAACAGTACTAATTACACGGTTAAACAGTGTTTAAAGCGTGTTTAAATCTTTTGTGGTAAAGCGGTATGAGTTTAGCTGAGATTACATTCCGAACTAAGAACTATTGTCGCGGCAACAATACGAAGAAAAGTAGTGCTGCGGCAGCAATATGAGGAAAAGTAGTGCTGCGGCAACAATATGAAGAAAAGTAGTGCTATGGCAGCAATATGAGGAAAAGTAGTGTTGCGGCAGCAATATGCGGAAAAGTACGGCAGCACTGTTGCCTGCTACTGCTGTCTGCGGCAGAGTTCGGAATCATACCTTTGCGGGATTTACGGTACACAATACAAGTGTCTATCTTTTTCTCTGCATCATAATATAAATCTTTTCCTCTACCATGCACTGATCTCTAACAATATAATTAAATAAATGTGCCGTAACGAGTTGCCGTTGTAAAATATTACTCTCAAATTCGAAGCGCACCCTAAAAAGTTATTTAAGTCAGAGGGTCCAGGTTTACACGGAAATTGAAACTACAGCTGTTTCCGTATGGCTCTATACATTTTTGTACAGCGCCCCTGGCGGAAACGAGGAAGAACTAACCAAAGTGTATGAAGCCACACGCGAACGCGAAACTTTAAGTAAACTACGCAAAACCTGGACTAAGGGCTCAGGTAGAAATTAATTATGATGTAATAGAAATAATATCAGAAAGAAATAGAATAGAGTTTAAAATTAATAATATATAATCCTTCAAGAGGATATTATTGGATTAAATCCGTAGGTACACTACACAGCAAGCACTATCACTACAACACTAGTAAATAACCAAAAGAAAAGTATCGATATCGATCTTTCGAAAACATCGATTAATAACAAACGATTGTAATCGATGAACAAATCGTTTATCGACAAAAATATCAATGAGTCGTCCGTTCGTGAACTTTACAAAATCTTGTTAAGTTTTTTTCTATAGATAATATTTTTAATTTTAGGAAACGAGTTGCGCAAGTTTTTGCGATGCAAGCTGAATGTGAATCCAGTCTGAGAAACGGCAATATTTAGCTTTCTCGTTTTATTATGTAAGGTTTTACATAAATATTGCAGAATATCTCTCTCGTATTTCTTTTTCACGCTAATAAGTCTGCGTCTGGCGAATGCATTGGATTGCGACGCCAAAATTTCCATGCATTTTTATCATGTTTAATTGCCTCTGTTGGTAAATTGTGGAGTTTAATAATGAAGATAGGTTACTGAAGACTAATAAAATTTGTTTTCGAAAAAAAAGTCAGTTAGAAATGTTTACGATGTTTTTTTTTTGCCAGTAGAAAAATAATATATCTTTCCATTCATTAAACATTTAAGAGGGCTGTTGTCGGTGGAGCTACTTCTACGTCTCGCGGTCCTCCCTGTACGACATGACATCTATCTTCTCTTTAATGTGATCTAAAAATGCATTCTGTGGTCTTCCCGTTCCTCTTTCCTTCTACTTTTGTTTCTAATAAAATGATTCATTAAAAATTTAGAGTTAAGTTTCATTATCATAACAAATCGGTGCACCGTGCTTCGTCGCGTCGCTTACCATCAGGCGACTTGGTGATCAAGCCTACGAGCAAATATCTATAGAGCCACAATCGTGCAAAAAAAGTGTCCCAAGTAAAACTCTGCCCAAGCTATGTGGGCAATCTTTTTAGTTAGTCGTAAAGCGATTGCAAGTCGACTACAACGCCGCGCGATGCAAATGTGCTCGGTTACAAGCACTAATTAGGTGACATAACGTCGATATTCGAAAAAAACGGGTCATTGTGAATTATTTAATGTAAATATCTAAGTCGGTATGTGTGACGGCGCTCGGACATTTTTTACTACTTTCACTTAGGAACTGTAGCTCTGTAGACATCTCGAAGTCAAACGCGCACTTATTCGCGATAAAAAAAAGCAAACCTATACATATACACGTTAGTACATGTATTTTCGTAAAGAAAGTATCCTCAGGTGAAATCTTCAGTCATACGCGAAAATATCTAAGCAGCACGACAAACACGAATGGCACAGATATTGGCGTCTTTCTGTATCACTAGTGATAACCGTTGATAACGATGATAAATAATCGTTTACGTAAATATTTAAAAAATACTTGTGCGCCTGTAAGAAAACTCAGAAAAAATATACATAAAATTAGTACCAATGGCATTACTTTTCACTTTATTAAAACCAGATTCAGATTACTCTGACAATTAAATTAATTTAAAAGATTTAAAAACAAAAAAGTACCACAGAACGTGTATAGTTGTATGATAAACTAGTTTTTACCCGTGGCTTCGCCCGCATACGCAATATATCATTATAATTTATAGCCTATGTGTTATTCTGATATATAAGCTATATTATTGCAAAGTTTCATCTCAATCCGTTCAGTAGTTTTTGCGTGAAAGAGTAACAAACATCCATACATCCATCCATCCATCCATCCTCACAAACTTTCGCGTTTATAATATTAGTAGGACAAATACGTCATTAATTTTTTTTTTTAATTACTTAACATGATTCGGCATTTTTATATTTGTTAAATTCAAATTGCGCAAGATTTATCTTATTTGGCTTACCTATATTGCCCGAGACATTATTTTCTAGTTTTCCTTATTTAGCACTGGGCAGAAGACTTTTGCAAAAGATTGACTATAAGGTACATATAGCTGTGGTAGTTTTACAGAGCGGATCATCATCCTGTGTTGACCCACTGCTGAACATAGGTCTCCTCTCCCTTGTGCGATTGTTTCCTGTCTCAGACTAATCTCATCCATATTACCAGCTATTGTGATGTCAACTGGTTGAAATGATGATGATATTTACAACAGTAATATCACAGAAGAAATAATAACATTGGCAATAAACTTGGCAATATAGATAAGTGTCTTTTTATAACAATATGAAAGCTTATATGACCCAGACGTACATAAACTAAGAGACGAGTTGGCGGTCAAACAATTTGCGATAAAAAAAATGCCGGCAACGGACTCCTATCTATAAGTACCTATAACTGACCGGGTTGAAAGCTGTTAACTTCACCGATTTGTTCTGATCGTCTAATAAAACTTTATAACGAGAAAATTAGTCACGTATACGTGCTAACACACATTACAATTTCTAATAGCAAAAACAACAATTACAAAAACTATAAAAACATCGTAAATATCTCTAATTGAACTTTTTGCTCGAAAACAAGTTATCAAAGTCAGCATTTTAATTATAATTCTTAAAATAATGATGATCTATCACATGACGCTTAATCACGAACGGACGAATTTCAAAATTTAAATTTCGAATTATCGATACTTTTCAAATTTCACTGTCACAACACTATTGACACATACACTGCTTCCGTTTAAATTACCACAGAAAACTGTCGAACTTTTTTAAAAGTTATTTTTCGCGTTTTTTTTTTAAATTAAATCGGCAACGTACGCACGTCGCTGACGGCGGCGATAGACTGACGTTATGCCATACATGGCCACACTCCGTCATCATAAGATAAAGAGTCAGGGTTCCCGCCAATTTGCATAATTTTCATCTAGCATAAAATGGATTGTTTGCGGACGGTTTTTGAAGATTGTTTTGATATAGAATTAGTATTTTAGAATGTTTTTTTTTATAAATCTTGAATGTAAAATCACTTTACAATGGTTTGAACACCACACCGAGCCAGTTGCGATTTTGTGGCTCCATATCTAATCCCTCGTAAGTAAGACATTAAAATGCCAATGGACAGGACACATGTTAAGGGAGAAGATTGAAAAATGGACAAGAAGTATAATTTAATGGTACCTTAGAGATGGGAAAAGAAGCAAAGGACGACAACATAAACGATGAAAAGAGTTGCTGGCCCAGAATGGATGCGAATCGCAAAAGACAGAAGGACCTGGAAAGCTTTAGAGGACGCCTTTGTCGAAGGACAAGCTAGGGAAAATGATAATACCGACCGTGAGTAATTAGTTACGGAAACAAAATTGTAAACTCAGCAATAAAGGCTCATTTTATTTTATTTATTTATTTTATCTAATCCCTCGAATATTATGCAAACGTATAGAAGTTTCCTTATTTTTTCATAATGTTTTCCTTTCCCTAACACCTAAGCTAGCATAGCGGTGCGAAATTCTGTATATCATAAATTACAATCTCACTAGTACGGCACAGTTGTGAACTTACAATAATTGTGAGGCCAGTGTAGTGAGCGTAGTCCCACTAAGCCTTTATAGCAATAAGTACTTTCACCCCCAAAGTTAATTTGTACATAATTGTTTCTGAGGTAGGTATTGTCATGATTTTTAATCGTTGCATAAAATTTTAATCTGGTTTTTAAATAAATATGTCGAATGATATTTTCTAGTACTTGTAAGGGTAACATTTATTTGGTTTATGATTGGCCGATTTAACAACCAGCCGCATTTTAACCAATAAGAACTGCTTCCGGCGTAGTTTTAAAACAGCCAATCAGGAAACGAGAAAAGAAACTGAGGAGATGTAAAAATATTAATCTTTAGGTGAGATCATTCTCGATTTGCGCCTCGTGGCGAAAGCATATAATATATTCTTAGTCGACACAAACTGTGATAATTATTTTAAGAAACTAATGTATCATATTTTATAGTGACGAAATACACATGAAAATGGACTTATTAGTTTGATTCACCATATATCAGAAGTGGGTCATATATTTTTTGACCGACGAACAACCGGAGGAGGTATACGAGTACAATTCGACGCGTATATATTTTTTTTATGTATAACCACCATAGAGAATAAATATTAATACTCTAAGATAACCACGCATAGCTTTTTTCATAGCAGTCCGATTTCAATAATCCTTTTTTTATTGGAAAGAGTATAACTTCGAAATTGGTCCCATTTAAATTTTTTTTTGCTATTTTTTGCAAAAAATAATTATTTTTACCCATGGTTTATCAAATTTTTGAATTATAAAACTAAATTCGTATATGCCCGGTATCTAGCCCTGGTGTCAGAGTTTTTAAGCCTCCGTTTAATGAAGTTGATTTTGATTTTTAGCCGACTTCCTAAAACTAGGTTTTATGTTTGTCTGTATATATTTTTTGTTGTGTATGTCCATCGATATTATCGTCAATTGTAAACCGATTAAAAAAAATATTTTTAAATCGAAAGGATATACCTACCTACTCCCGAGGTTGTCCCACTTAAATTTAATAGTAATCCGAGCTATTTTTAAAAATCAACAATAATGTAAAAATTATTACATGGATGTCACTATGATTCGTGCAAACTATTCAAATCCTATACAAAGTGGAAGTCGGTGGTGCGATTTTTGCGAAAAATAATTGGTACGGAACCATCAGTCGGTAATAAGCCAGCCACCCCCCACGGCACCACATGTGCGCGGATTGTCAAAACGTTAACACGTGCGCGGCAGCCGGCTAACGCTATATCTGGCGCGTCCTTTTACAGCCCACGATCAGTCTACGATCTTTCATGATGTAAAATCCTCAATTTTTGGTAATCCCGTCAATCATCGGGATCCCGGTCAAATTTCGACCGGGATTCAATCCCGGTAATAGCTTTTTGGTAATCCCGTCAATCATCGGGATCCCGGTCAAATTTCGACCGGGATTCAATCCCGGTAATAGCAGCCGGGATGCGGATATCCGGGTATTGCATTCCCTATTCATGAACAATGTCAAACAATCGCTTCATTCAAATTCGCGTGAGAATCCATTATAAAAATAATAACGCCGGTTTCACACCCGCGTATATGCGACAGCGGACGGGCTGCTGGGTGATCTACCGGTTTCGGAGTACATAATTAGTGTCCCTTCATCAGGGAATAGGCGCGCCCCCGTCGACTGGCGCCCGCGCACTGTCAAGACAGTTTTAAGGCATTATGAGCTAAAAATTAAAAGCAATTTTAAATATAGCTGTCTCTCTTTAATAACGACAATAATTTAAGTGGAAAATAGATCACATTGTAAAATTTTATCTTCTTATATCGCTGAGCTTTCTACTTTACAATGCGAGGACTATTCTACTCTAATAGCTCTGTGATTTTCTATAATAGTCAATGTTTTTTTATTCTTTGTGATGTCTGTTGTCGTTGACATTAGTTAGTTTACATTGACTTTGTTGTACATTTAGTTATTTTTTTTTTAAATTGGTTATTAATAGAATTGATAAATTGGTTCGAATGTAGTATGTAATTGTAGATAAGTATTTCAAACATTGTTAATTGACGATTCCAAGTGCAATTGTTATGTCTACGGAATAAATGAACTTTGACTTTGACTTTGAGGATGCAGTAATCGCCTACATAGTCGACGTACCACCTGCTCGTACTAAGCGATTCGCTTCTTCCTTCATAATGCGGACCGTCAGGGATTGTACTGCCCTGCCTCCGTCATTGTTTCCTGACAATAAAAATCTGGATATCTTCAAGTCAAGAGTGAATAGGTATCTTCTAGGTCTACATACTCCATATTCGGCTACAACTTCGCTTTCCATCGGGCGAGTCGGTGGCAAAATGTATACCTATTCTACACAAAAAAAAATGTTGACGAGGATCTCTGATAGATTTGTCTTATTTCATGCTTATGTCGCTCTGTTTTCACTAGAGGCCGAGTTTTATCTCATCACTAGCATTTACCCGCGGCTTCGCCCACGTTATAATTTCCTACTAATATTATAAACGCGAAAGTTTGTGAGGATGGATGGATGGATGGATGGATGTATGGATGTTTGTTACTCTTTCACGCAAAAACTACTGAACGGATTGAGATGAAACTTTGCAATAATATAGCTTATACATCAGAATAACACATAGGCTACAATTTATAAAGATATTTTGTGAATTGTCCAAAATATAACGATAAATGTTGAGTAAGTAGGGAAATTCTGCCATCTGCGAGCTACTCTAGCGTGCGCTCCAAGAATGTCAAAATAAACAACTGTCGATCGGATATCTGTCAAATCAATCGATGAGCAGTCCTTGGATATCATCATACTGATAATATATTATGTGCCTATATATACCTATATCCTTACTAATATTATAAATGCGAAAGTAACTCTGGTCTGTCTGTCTGTCTGTCGCGCTTTCACGCCAAAACTACTGTACCGATCTCAATGAAATTTGGTACACAGATAGTCTAGAGCCTGAGAAAGGACATAGGCTACTTTTTATCCCGAAAATTGCATAATTCCCGTAGGATAGGACAAAAACTATCGTTAGCGAAACTGTCACCTATTACAACGACGCTAATAGGCCCAATTTTGTAAGGCACCATCGTAATTATAACAGCTAATTAGACTATTTCTGTATCTTTTTCACTTTAGGCATTCGATAGAGAGAACACTTTTTACGTTGCAATTAAATTTACGATGGCGCGTTCATAATTGGGCTGATTGGGCCTAATATGGATTGACGAAACGTAATTAGATGACAAGTGACATACATTGACTGCAGACTTTTATAAATGTCTCGCTTAGCATAGCAAAGGGACAAATTGTCTTTCCACCATTATAGCTCCTCGAAGAGGAAATAAAGTATGGATTGACAATGACAACTGACATTAAAATTGGACAAAATAGTTTTTCCCTTTGCCATGCTACATATTAGAATGACGTTCAATACTGGGCCGTCATTTTATTTGACACGTCTGACATTAAAAATATTGTTGAATATACCACCATTAAAGGTTGAACATATTTCTTTATTCTACCTTCATGGTACAGAATCCATGCTAATATACGAAGAAAAGGATCGACTTGATTTTTAGAAGTAGTAGAGTAATGGCATGAGTATAGTCTTGACTCTAGGTTATTAACCTTGATTCTGAATTGTGAGCTTGACACGAACATACATTTCTGTTGGTTTGGTTAGGATTGAACAATGATAAAAGTGCAGCCCGGCTCAGTTGCGGCACTCCTCATGATGGACGCAACTTGCCGGCCAGCCTCTCACCTGCTATAGTTAAAAAGCCCAGAAAAGCGGCCCAACCTCGAGTGCAAACTTCTAAACTGCCTAGGAGGAAAAGACCAAACAAAATCGGAAACCCTCGAGCAGCGCCTTCTGCGCCGCCCATAAGCCTCGGCTACTAAGTTCCCGCGCCACGACCAGGCGCGGAGAAGGAACCCATGGGCGGGCACACTCTAACCTTATCTTAATCAACAGAAGCATTAATAAGTATTAGGTATTTTGATGTCGGGTTAGGTTTGAACAGTGACAACAAGATGCAAGGTACTTTTTTTTATAGAGCAAGTGCCTTTATTAACTACCACTAAATACAAGAAACTACTAAACTAAACCACTAAATATAATGTAAAACTTCATAAACTACTACTACATAACAAGCAATTGGATCATACACAGACCCTTGAAGGTCTAAAGATATTCTAAATGCTCAAGCCCACTGCCAGTTAACAGCGAGCCGCGCATGCTGGTAGCATTGTCAATCAGCTTGGCAATGCTGCTTATACGTTGAGCCAAATAAACACCAGCATTTTGGTCACGCGGCAGGTACACCAGACGCTCCGAAGACTTTTGAAAACAAGATGAGCTCCCGGCCACCATGCGCACAATGTCTCAATTTCAAACGGCTCAAATATGTAACCACTGCCGAGGTTAGCATATTTGCGCCGTTTGTTTTGCTCCGCCGAATCAATGAAATTTGGTACACAGATAGTCTAGAGCCTGAGAAAGGACAAAGGCTACTCTTTATCCCGGAAAATTCCAGATTCCTGTAGGACAGGACAAAAACTGTTCTCAGCAACGGATTGACTTGATTTTCGGAATAGACATAGTTTGAAAGACGAATAGTAACATAGCCTACTTTTTATCCCGAAAAATTCGTGGTTCCTGTAGGACAGGAGAAAAACGGTTTCTCAGCAACAGAGCGTCGAATTGACTTGATTTTTGGCATGGACATATTTTGAAAGACGAAATGTGACTGAGTGTTTTTTATCTTGGAAAATTTCATGGTTCCCGTAGGATAGGACAAAAATTGTTTCTCGGCAATGATGCAACGGATTGACTTGATTTTTGGCATGGACATAGTTTAAAAGACAGAATGAACCTCGGGTGCCAACTTTTAAGCTGTCTTGGGGAAAAAGACCCAACGAAGCGGGAGATCTCATTCTCAGCTGTTTCAGAAGAAACCCAGAAAAGCGGCTTCACATCACATTCCCGCGTGGCCTCCCATAAGCCCCGGCTACAAAGTCCCCCGCCACGACAAGGCGGAAACCCACATGGGGGTTGTACATTAACCTTAACTTAACCAATAGAAGAATTTATCTAAGGTATTTTGGTCGGTTAGGTTATGTTTGAAATGTGACAACAATGTGCAAGGGTACCTGAATAGGTAAGGGGGCGCAGCTATGTGCGGCGCGGCAGAACGGTGGGTCGACTATTTCGACGGAATCGTCAATACCGCCGGTCAAATCTGGTCACGACCTCACGACCGGCAAAGGGCCGAGCAGATGTCACTGCAATAGGTGTATACCCTGTAGTGGGATAAAGAATGCTGCGGATGATAACGACGATGAAACAAATTGGTTGAGATTTAATATTTTTTGGGTTTAAATTGAAATTATTATTTGCTACAATATTTGAATATCGTTTTACATTGAATTGTGGCCAATATTATTTTGTAGCGCACTTACTACTTTGTTAGCATATTTTTTGAGATAACATTTTACTAAAATTGGTAGGCATTGATATAAATAAGCCAAAATCAAATTATAACGTGGGCGAAGCCGCGGGTAACTAGTTTTTACCCGCGGCTTCGCCCGCATGTTATTTTGATGTCTGACGCACTATCATTATAATTTATAGCCTATGTGTTATTCTGATATATAAGCTATATTATTGCAAAGTTTCATCTCAATCCGTTCAGTAGTTTTTGCGTGAAAGAGTAACAAACATCCATACATCCATCCATCCATCCATCCATCCATCCTCACAAACTTTCGCGTTTATAATATTAGTAGGATATAATGCAAGTATTTGCTTTTATAACGTTAAGATCCAAATTGAGGGTATGCTGTTTTTCAACGTTTGTTGCCTTATGCGTTCTTTTGCGGGTATTGCATTTTATTGCGTTGTTGGGTCTTTGTTCCGAATGGGTGTTTTTAGTTTTAATGGCATAATGTTCCGTATGTGCTCTGTGGTGATTATTTGCAATATTGGCCCTTTTAGCAGGAACCGTGTTATTGCATATTGTTGTGTTAGTGCACCGATTGTAGTTAAAGCAATCGTATAAAAACTAGTAAAATAAAAAAATCATGCGGGCGAAGCCGCGGGTAAAAACTAGAATACTAGAATCGTCAATACCGCCGGTCAAATCTGGTCACGACCTCACGACCGGCAAAGGGCCGAGCAGATGTCACTGCAATAGGTGTATACCCTGTAGTGGGATAAAGAATGCTGCGGATGATAACGACGATGAAACAAATTGGTTGAGATTTAATATTTTTTGGGTTTAAATTGAAATTATTATTTGCTACAATATTTGAATATCGTTTTACATTGAATTGTGGCCAATATTATTTTGTAGCGCACTTACTACTTTGTTAGCATATTTTTTGAGATAACATTTTACTAAAATTGGTAGGCATTGATATAAATAAGCCAAAATCAAATTATAACGTGGGCGAAGCCGCGGGTAAATGCTTTCCATCGGGCGAGTCGGTGGCAAAATGTATACCTATTCTACACAAAAAAAAATGTTGACGAGGATCTCTGATAGATTTGTCTTATTTCATGCTTATGTCGCTCTGTTTTCACTAGAGGCCGAGTTTTATCTCATCACTAGCATTTACCCGCGGCTTCGCCCACGTTATAATTTGATTTTGGCTTATTTATATCAATGCCTACCAATTTTAGTAAAATGTTATCTCAAAAAATATGCTAACAAAGTAGTAAGTGCGCTACAAAATAATATTGGCCACAATTCAATGTAAAACGATATTCAAATATTGTAGCAAATAATAATTTCAATTTAAACCCAAAAAATATTAAATCTCAACCAATTTGTTTCATCGTCGTTATCATCCGCAGCATTCTTTATCCCACTACAGGGTATACACCTATTGCAGTGACATCTGCTCGGCCCTTTGCCGGTCGTGAGGTCGTGACCAGATTTGACCGGCGGTATTGACGATTCCGTCGAAATAGTCGACCCACCGTTCTGCCGCGCCGCACATAGCTGCGCCCCCTTACCTATTCAGGTACCCTTGCACATTGTTGTCACATTTCAAACATAACCTAACCGACCAAAATACCTTAGATAAATTCTTCTATTGGTTAAGTTAAGGTTAATGTACAACCCCCATGTGGGTTTCCGCCTTGTCGTGGCGGGGGACTTTGTAGCCGGGGCTTATGGGAGGCCACGCGGGAATGTGATGTGAAGCCGCTTTTCTGGGTTTCTTCTGAAACAGCTGAGAATGAGATCTCCCGCTTCGTTGGGTCTTTTTCCCCAAGACAGCTTAAAAGTTGGCACCCGAGGTTCATTCTGTCTTTTAAACTATGTCCATGCCAAAAATCAAGTCAATCCGTTGCATCATTGCCGAGAAACAATTTTTGTCCTATCCTACGGGAACCATGAAATTTTCCAAGATAAAAAACACTCAGTCACATTTCGTCTTTCAAAATATGTCCATGCCAAAAATCAAGTCAATTCGACGCTCTGTTGCTGAGAAACCGTTTTTCTCCTGTCCTACAGGAACCACGAATTTTTCGGGATAAAAAGTAGGCTATGTTACTATTCGTCTTTCAAACTATGTCTATTCCGAAAATCAAGTCAATCCGTTGCTGAGAACAGTTTTTGTCCTGTCCTACAGGAATCTGGAATTTTCCGGGATAAAGAGTAGCCTTTGTCCTTTCTCAGGCTCTAGACTATCTGTGTACCAAATTTCATTGATTCGGCGGAGCAAAACAAACGGCGCAAATATGCTAACCTCGGCAGTGGTTACATATTTGAGCCGTTTGAAATTGAGACATTGTGCGCATGGTGGCCGGGAGCTCATCTTGTTTTCAAAAGTCTTCGGAGCGTCTGGTGTACCTGCCGCGTGACCAAAATGCTGGTGTTTATTTGGCTCAACGTATAAGCAGCATTGCCAAGCTGATTGACAATGCTACCAGCATGCGCGGCTCGCTGTTAACTGGCAGTGGGCTTGAGCATTTAGAATATCTTTAGACCTTCAAGGGTCTGTGTATGATCCAATTGCTTGTTATGTAGTAGTAGTTTATGAAGTTTTACATTATATTTAGTGGTTTAGTTTAGTAGTTTCTTGTATTTAGTGGTAGTTAATAAAGGCACTTGCTCTATAAAAAAAAGTACCTTGCATCTTGTTGTCACTGTTCAAACCTAACCCGACATCAAAATACCTAATACTTATTAATGCTTCTGTTGATTAAGATAAGGTTAGAGTGTGCCCGCCCATGGGTTCCTTCTCCGCGCCTGGTCGTGGCGCGGGAACTTAGTAGCCGAGGCTTATGGGCGGCGCAGAAGGCGCTGCTCGAGGGTTTCCGATTTTTTTTGGTCTTTTCCTCCTAGGCAGTTTAGAAGTTTGCACTCGAGGTTGGGCCGCTTTTCTGGGCTTTTTAACTATAGCAGGTGAGAGGCTGGCCGGCAAGTTGCGTCCATCATGAGGAGTGCCGCAACTGAGCCGGGCTGCACTTTTATCATTGTTCAATCCTAACCAAACCAACAGAAATGTATGTTCGTGTCAAGCTCACAATTCAGAATCAAGGTTAATAACCTAGAGTCAAGACTATACTCATGCCATTACTCTACTACTTCTAAAAATCAAGTCGATCCTTTTCTTCGTATATTAGCATGGATTCTGTACCATGAAGGTAGAATAAAGAAATATGTTCAACCTTTAATGGTGGTATATTCAACAATATTTTTAATGTCAGACGTGTCAAATAAAATGACGGCCCAGTATTGAACGTCATTCTAATATGTAGCATGGCAAAGGGAAAAACTATTTTGTCCAATTTTAATGTCAGTTGTCATTGTCAATCCATACTTTATTTCCTCTTCGAGGAGCTATAATGGTGGAAAGACAATTTGTCCCTTTGCTATGCTAAGCGAGACATTTATAAAAGTCTGCAGTCAATGTATGTCACTTGTCATCTAATTACGTTTCGTCAATCCATATTAGGCCCAATCAGCCCAATTATGAACGCGCCATCGTAAATTTAATTGCAACGTAAAAAGTGTTCTCTCTATCGAATGCCTAAAGTGAAAAAGATACAGAAATAGTCTAATTAGCTGTTATAATTACGATGGTGCCTTACAAAATTGGGCCTATTAGCGTCGTTGTAATAGGTGACAGTTTCGCTAACGATAGTTTTTGTCCTATCCTACGGGAATTATGCAATTTTCGGGATAAAAAGTAGCCTATGTCCTTTCTCAGGCTCTAGACTATCTGTGTACCAAATTTCATTGAGATCGGTACAGTAGTTTTGGCGTGAAAGCGCGACAGACAGACAGACAGACCAGAGTTACTTTCGCATTTATAATATTAGTAAGGATATAGGTATATATAGGCACATAATATATTATCAGTATGATGATATCCAAGGACTGCTCATCGATTGATTTGACAGATATCCGATCGACAGTTGTTTATTTTGACATTCTTGGAGCGCACGCTAGAGTAGCTCGCAGATGGCAGAATTTCCCTACTTACTCAACATTTATCGTTATATTTTGGACAATTCACAAAATATCTTTATAAATTGTAGCCTATGTGTTATTCTGATGTATAAGCTATATTATTGCAAAGTTTCATCTCAATCCGTTCAGTAGTTTTTGCGTGAAAGAGTAACAAACATCCATACATCCATCCATCCATCCATCCATCCATCCTCACAAACTTTCGCGTTTATAATATTAGTAGGAAGTAGGATAAATGGAAAAATCGTCATCGTATGCTGCAAATCGTATCGTAACGTGTGAGTCATCGCACCCGACCGACCCCCGATGAGTCAAGACTTCCGAATAATATTTACACGACTTGTTAACGACATTTTAACAAACGTATTGATGTTCGAGCAATTTATTTATTCAGTTATATTAACTTCACTACAGTCTGCATAGCTGAGAGCTCCAACGTGTAAAATGTACTCGTACTATCAATATTACTATAATTATGTGGCTCAAATATGGAATTATACTATGGGGGATTATACCTACTATGGTTGCCCTTGCCGTGGTAGTCTAGAGGCAGTGACACCCGCCTTACAATCGTGAGGTCGTGGGTTCAAATCCTGGTCCCGTACCAATGAGTTCTTTGGAATTTATTTACGGAAATTAACACCGCTGGCTTTTCGGTGAAGGAAAACATCGTGAGACGTCCGTAGAAGAAAAACGATGGCGTATATGAATCCATTAACCTGCACTGGGCCAGCGTGGTGGATATGGCCCAATCACCCTTCATGGGTAGGCCTACGTCCTACAGCGGAATAATAAAAAGGCTGGATCGTAAAGCCTGATAGTTGCTACGAATAAGACGCTGCATATCACATGGTTTAATAGGCCCTAGTGTCAGAATCCTGTTGAATAGGAAGTCGTCACAATGGGCGCGTATGGCCAGTGATGGACCACTTCCTGCGATGACTGCATCGCCTTCTCCGTATATTGGACGTTAATCATTTACTCAAGTCGGACCAACGACCTGCTAGTCTAGCATGCGACCACGAAAAACCACGAAAAGAAGTCTTTTCGACGTGTGAAAAAGTGACAGATATAAAATACGGTTTACGAGATGGGTTCTTGGAGTATCGGTTACTCACTTTGCACTTTATTGCACAAAATCACAAAATCTTCGGACGTTGGTTCTCTTCTACAGGTCGCATTTTTCTACAAACCTGATGAAACTTCATACAAGTCGGCGGGTGTAATAGTACATTATGATATAAGTGCGGTAAGTTGAAAATTACAGCCGAGGCGATGTTGCCAGCCCGAGCCGTAGGCGAGGGCTATAAGGAAGCAGAAGCTGTAATTTTCAAAGCGCACGTATGTCATACGACGTTTTATAACATATTTGCGAGGAAATTAATAAAACTCTGACTTTCTTAAATGAATAAATCTTTAATATCTATAAATATTTTTTATAAGTGATTGTTACGTTGCCAGTTGGCATTTTTAATGTTGTCAAGTTATTATAATTACCTTGTCCTCAAATTAGCGATGCGCGCGCATCAACGTTTTTCTGTAGGCAAAGGTACAAAAACAGCCAGTATTACTAATAAAGTAATTAAATTAATATTTTTGTGTTTTTGTTACAGATAAATAGTTGTAATTTATTGTTAAAATTAATTAAATTAAAGAATTAAATGTTTATTTATTATATTTTATCTCCCAAAGTTAATATTATTCACAAAATATTGACCACTTTTCTGACATAAAAACTCTTTGCTAAGATTTTAAAAAGTGTCGTTCATTTTTAGACGGAGCATCTTAAAAACCGCGCATGTTACTTTATTAAAAAAAAACTCGTGCGTTTTACATTACAATAACGCCCAAGTGCGTAATGAAATACATTACGATATTGAAATTGGTGTGATTACAGCCACTTTACGAACAAATCCTACTAATATTATAAACGCGAAAGTTTGTGAGGATGGATGGATGTATGGATGTTTGTTACTCTTTAAAACTTAAAACTACCTAACGGATTGAGATAAAACTTTGCAATAACATAACTTATATATCAGAATAACACATAGGCTATAAATTATAATGATATATTGCGTATGCGGGCGAAGCCGCGGGTAAAAACTACTATGTTATAAAGATAGCTACGCAATATCCAATCCCGACTGAAGCTCACATAAAGCTGCACGTTGATTGGGTTTCGTGCAGCATGTAGCTAACTTCACATCCGCCGACTTGTGTGGCGCTCAGTATACGTAACGAGTTATTTTGATAGACGAATACATGCTAAGTGACATCAGAAATCTAAATATGAGTTTTCCATCAGTTGGGCTCTGAGCATATTTGACGCGGCAATAACTTCTTCATGGTTCTGATGGACCTTCGTCATCTTCAGTATCCTCAATATCCCAATCTAAAAGCTGTTCTAATACTTCAAATCACTGTCACTATCACTATACACTAAAGTTTAGGCTATTGTAATAGATAGAGTAATTCAAGATAAATGTTTATATGTATAATACATCTGTGCGAAGCCGGGGCGCATCGCTTGAACGCAAATATTATGCACGGATCGATGTAACATTTTTCACATTATTGTTGATTTATCAAAAATGGCTCAGCCCATTTCGATAAAATTTAAATGGGACCGATTTCGAAGTATACTCTTACCAATAAAAAAAGATTTTTTTATATCAAACTACTATGAAAAAAGTTATTTGTATACCTCCTCCGGTAGTTCGACGGTGAAAAATAGATTGCAGATAGACATCAACAGATTTGTCAAAGTCGAAAGATCAGATATTGAAACCCAACAACAGCCGTTTTCGAATAGAGGGCGATCCAAAAAGTGTCAGAAATGGATTGGCGCCCTCCAACGGATGGATTGCATTTTTGGATTGCAATAGCAATCTGTGGTTTAGTTATTGATACAATTTTTGTAAGAAACGGATTAAAAGTTAGAACGGAGATCGGTGAAAAAAGATTGAGATCGCTTATTGGAACCGGCCGTAGATAAATAGTCTCAAATATGGATCATCGATCACGTTTTGCCGACCGGTCGAAATTCGGGCCCCACAAAAAAAACATGATCTTGAACTTGTCCAGACGGCCACCTGTCTCGCTCGCTCTATAACTGTTATCTAAACTGTGGCCGAAACGACCTCTGCCTTTTATGGGAGTGGGTTTTAACTTGAAGAGATTCAATGGTGATTTTTCGACATACTGTACCAGCCTTTTAATAGTCCACTGCAGAACGTAGGCCTACCCACTAAGGGTGATTGGGCCGTATCCACCAAGCTGGCCCAGTGCGGGTTGGTGGATTCACATACCCCATCGTATCCCTTCTACGGCCGTATGCAGGTTGCCTTACGATGTTTACCTTCACCAAAAAGCCAGTGGTGTGAAATTCCGTACATAAGTTCCAAAGAAAATCATTGGTACGGGACAGGGATTTGAACCCACGACCTCACGAATGACACACGAGTGTTACTACCACTAGACCACCACTGCTTTGTTCGACATACATTTTACATATTTTGATTAGGTCTCACCAAAACTGGCGTGTAAGTGAATCCATTACCCGCTACTGGGGGGTCAGCATGGTACGAGGGTAGGCATATTTTCAACAGTGTAAGTTTAGTAAACTTGACTTGTGACCAGCCAGCCACCTGTTGTCTAAACTGTGGCCGAAACGACCTCTGCCTTTGGGAGTGGGTAAACTTGCTTGAAAAGATTCAATGGTGATTTTTCGTTTTTTTTTTATATATTTTGATTAGGTCTCATCAATAATTTGACCGCCTCTGTGGCTCAGTAGTTAGTGACCCTGACTTCTGGTTTAAAGAGGCGTGGGTTCGATCCCCACCCAGGTCAAATATTTATGTTTTTTATTTTTTTTTATTCCTTTTATTCCTTGTGATGAACATAAGTGTTTACTCTGTGTCTGGGTGTTATTTAGTTGCTATTTATATAAGTAGGTATATTATATAAATAGTAACTAAATAATATATTATTGTATATTATTGATGATAAGTATACTTACTATTGATGTGAACAGTCAACACTACTGATGTCAAATTATTTTTATGTATATTTCTGTGAAATAATGTTCCACGTTACAGTTCTAGTGGAACTTCTAAAGCACTTCTAAAATTACAATAACATTGTAAGGGTCACACAATCCGGGTCACTATTTCGAAAACAAATCGTGTACGTTAGCAACGCGTGATAGAATGCGATCTGCGCCATGTTTTGGCGGGAAAAAACAAACATGGCCGCTTGCCGCGAATGGAGAGTTGCGAAATCAAACAAAAATGCGCTTGGATTTCCAACGGTAGCGCAGATTATTGCATACTAGTAAGACAGGTATTTCTATGGTAATAGCAGCACATTTTTTTTACTTAGAATAGGTCTACATTTGGCCACCAACTCGCCCGATGGAAAGCGAAGTTGTAGCCGAAGATGAAGCATGTAGACCTAGAAGATACCTATTCACTCTTGACTTGAAGATATCTAGATTGTAATTGTCAGGAAACAATGACGGAGGCAGGGCATTCCAATCCCTGGCGGTCCGCATTATGAAGGAAGAAGCGAGTCGCTCAGTACGAGCAGGTGGTACGTCGACTATGCAGGGATGGTATTTATGCGACTTCCGGCTTGTTCTGTTGTGAAAAGGAGATGAAGGAATCAGGTCGTGGAGTTCGAACGCACACTCGCCGAAATGGAGTTTATAGAAAATTGCTAAACGCTACGCATGATAAAGAAAAGTCTAGTAGCCTGGTGTTCTAGTGGTAGTGACACAAACCTTACAATCGTGAGATCGCGGGTTCAAATCCCGATCCCTTACCAATACGTTCTTTGAAATTTATGTATGGATTTTAAGCAACATAAGCACAGTGGCTTTTCGGTGAAGGAAAACATCTTGAGGCAACCTGCACACGTCAGTAGAAGAAATTTGATGGCGTATGTGAATCCACCAACCCTCACTGGGACAGCATGGTGGATATGGCCCAATCACCTTTTGAGGGTAGGCCTACGTCCTGCAGTGCCTGCAGCCAATTAATATTATATAGTTCAATAGTTAGCTAATAATAATTAATTTTCTAGTATTGTATTGTAATTTTAAATAACATAATAATAAGGAAGAGCCTAGGTCCCACGACACAGGTCACCCTAGGTTGGGAACTAGTGCACAACTTGTTTTTGTTAACTTTTATGGAACAATTAACGTTTTATTTATTTATTTATTATTACTTATTATTATAGAGGCTGTGCACTAAGTTTCGTCGAGATTAATTGAAAAATGCGACCTGTAGACGACCAACATTTCACTTTCTTTTTTTTCTTAATAAGTAACTTTACATTCAGAACCAACGTTACGTTGCTCGAACGACTTAATTACACACAGAAAATAGTTTAAACTAACAACATTAAACATAAATCACGGAGATATTTTTCGCTCGATCAAAAATTGTTCGAAAATCATGCTAGATTCCAAAATCATCATGAGGTCGGTTAATACAATAAAGGCTTTTTTATTTTATTTATTTTAGTTTTAATTTATTATAGTATAATAGAAGAGATCACAACGAGGTGAGTGAAAGTGGTTCTCTGCCAGTTCCAACCCAAATAACTTGTTCCTAATAAAAATAGGTCAAAAGCATGTCAACCTGTTTGGCTGCCTTTTGAAATGGAACGTTTTACTATTGTCATAATAAAAGTAAGTTCGTATATCGCCGGATGGCTGTCCCTGGTGTTAGTTTTTAACCATAGTATCAGTGCCTCCGGTTTCGCCCGATTTTTGCATTCAAATATCAATATAAAATTGATATTACCACTTTTCCTAAATTTTATGGATGAAAGCTATATTTCAATTCATATGCAAAAATAACAGATTAATAAAAATTGTAAACGTGTAGAAAAGTTCCCAAAAATGCAATAAACTTTCTTAGAATGCATGAATTTGTTCAAAAAAGCGGTATCTTCTCATTTAATTTCTATCGAGCGAAATTTTTTGAATTGTGTTTCGAGTTAATGAATCCCCCACCATGTAGTTTTGAGAATATTGTGTATTTTATTTTTATTCGACAACTTCAATGTTTGATGGAGAAAAGTCAGTTTAACTGGGGCTCTATACAGGTATTTTGAGATTGGATGGCGGAAGCCGCCGGAAGGACTCTGAGACGGGTAAACGGTTAAACTTTGAGCAAATATCTATAGAGTCACAATCGTGCAAAAAAAGTGTCCGAACCAAAACCCTGCCCAAGCTACGTAGTGGGCAGGCATTTTAGTTAGTCGTAAGGCGATTGCGAGTCGACTACAACGCCGCGCGATGCCAAAGTGCTCGGTTACAAGCACTAATTAGGTGACATAACGTGGAGATTTGAGAAACGGGTCATTGTGAATTATTTTCTGTAAATATATCTAAGTCGGTATGTATGACGGCGCTCGGACATTTTTTTACTACTTTCACTTAGGAACTGTGGCTCTGTAGATATTCGCTCGAAGCGGTTAAAACAAGCGGGACCTAGCTACCATTTAACCTGTCAATTGAGCCACGGAAACGCTCAGTTGTAACTGCCACCCGCGGTCACCAATCCTATCCATTGCCTCATCAGAGGCTTAAACGCTCTGACGCCAGGGCTAGCCGACCGCCTTATACGAAATTATTTATAGCCCGGGAGAGAAGCGCAAAAATGCAACTACTTTCTAAAAGTTGAATTCTTGTATTACGTTATCATGGTGGTGTACATCATACCCCGGAGTCAGTCAGCTGGGTTCCTTAGCGTTTGGAGGGGGTACCTGTTTGAATTAAAAAAAAATAGCACTATCTTGCAACTATAGTTTGTGTAAAAAACCGTAGCATGGGTTTTTAAGTGTGTTTAAGACGAGGCATCGGGCTGAGAAACACGAAAACGAGTACTTTTGAATGCGCGATGTGAGACGATGAATGATATTGATTCGAATTTAAAAAATATCATAGATAAGGATAAATCTTTAGAAATTTAATAACCTGGACAAAATTTTGAAAAGTAATCGACTTTATTAAAAAATAAACTTACGAATTTCTCACCAAAAAAAAGTTCAATAATTCGAATGGTCAGAATTATCAGCGACAACACCCCATTATTTTTACGAATAAAATAGCCAGACCGCTATTATATGTCATAGACCGAGAAGTTATTTTTTTTAATGTGTTCATTATGAGTAACTAATAAAAAAGTCACTGCCGCCCGCCGCTCTGGCGCGATCCTGTCGAGCCGACCGCGTAAAATTTGTCCGAGTGAAGGGAGAATTTTTGAAATAATAGTTTATCAATGCGTCACCTTAACATGAGTCATAATTGATTTATAGGTAAAATGTCAATTTACACGTCAAATAATATACATTCATTACAATGATGTAATAGTTGTTTTTAAACTTTCGCGATTTGAACACATAATTATTATATACTACGGGACTAATCGCGCACTAAAATTACGAGATAAATAAATACGTCGGAACGTCGGGATGAGGAGGTATTTATTTATCTCGTAATTTTAGTGCGCGATTAGTCCCGTAGTATATAATAATTATGATGTAATAGATTAACAATAAAAAATATTCAATTTCAATAATATTTAATATATTAAATAATACAATGTCAACAAAATTGAATCCAAAAACTAATTAATAATAAGAATACAAATGTCATAAATAAAGAAATACGAATTAAAACAAATATTAAGTTATGTCAAACGTTTATAAAATTCGTCGTACCTATAGAAAGATTGCTCGATAAGCCAATTTTTCAATTTATTTTTGAAAGAATGTTAGCTTATTATATTGACGCTATTTCTATAGGTAAGTTATTATACACGGTCGGAGCCATGACGTGAGTCAGCTTAGATGACTTCTCGAGGGAGTGGGGGACGGCCTGCAGCTTATACCTACTTGTCCCGGGTATCTGTGCGCGGAACCCCGCTCTGGATACGCAGCCAGGTTCGTCCTGGCATACACCGCCACTTGATAAATCAAGATGGCTGTCAGTGTCAGGATTCCTAATGTCTTGAAATATGGGCGAGATGGAGTGTCCCCTGCTACGCGCGCGATGCACCGCACCGCACGTTTTTGCATAATGAACGCTCGCTCCCAATCCGCGGCTCTAGCCCATATTTCCGTCCCATACTGCAGCTGCAAGTGCACTGTGGCGAAGTAGCAAGCTCGTGCTACCTCTTGTGGAACTACCTTTGCCACCCGGGTTAAAGCGAAGCATGCGCTTCCCAGCCTACCACAGATTTTGTCTAGATGAGCGTCTCACTTCAGTCCTCGGTCGATTTCGTACCCTAAGAACGTAGTCGTACTCCGCTCTTCAATTCTCATTCCATCCACCAGTACACATAAATCCTACGGCCGGATTTACCCGACAAGCTGCATCTATCTATTGTACATTATATTAAATTCCGAAACTGTTAACAACAGTCCACAACCGATCTATCTCGCGATAATGCAGCCAAGTACGCCCATTAACCTTGGCATTATTTAAATGCGCTATCTCTGTGATAAGCGATTAGATCATAAAGTATAGCCTCTGTAGAGTTAGAGCCACTCGATTACGCAACTATTTAAAGGGTCAGGGAGACTGCCAAGCCGGCTTGACGGCAAGCTTGCAAATAAATTCTTGCTTGAGTCAATCATGTTGGTCGTTTGAAGCATATCCTCTAGAGTCTTCGTCACGCACCCCGTGAATAACCATGTTACTTGATTTGCTGATTTACAATCATGATACTTGAACAGCATATACTGAGGTGGGACCGGGTTGTGACAAAAATAAAATTAAGTAGGATAACATTGTAAAATAATTATGAGTAATTGTTTATGAGGTTTATTTTGTTTTGCTTTGCTGTGTTGTTTACTTTGTGGTTATGTTTAATTTTTAAAGAATTGTCTATTGATTTTTTTCTCGATTTCCGAGTTAGCCCCATAGAAAAAGTTGTTTACAATAACGGCCTAATGACTCCCTTTCGGCTTAATAAATATAATTAAATAAATATTTTGCGACATCTTACACACGACCTCTGACCCCAAACTAAGCAAAGCTTGTGATATGGCGGCCAGAGACTGATATACTACAAATACTTGTGTTGTTTTTAAACTTTCGCGATTTGAACACATCCTCACACCTCCTCATCCCGACGTTTCGGCCGAGTTGCATCGACCGTGGTCACGGGTAGACTGGAATGTAGAACAGCTGGCCACGGTCGATGCATCTCGGCCGAAACGTCGGGATAAGGAGGTATTTATTTATCTCGTAATTTTAGTGCGCGATTAGTCCCGTAGTATATAATAATTACTACTTATTCTTATTTTTAAATACATAGGTACTTATATAGATACTCGTAGTAACTAAATAACACCCAGACACAGAGCAAACACCTATGTTCATCGCATAAATATTTGCCCAGGGTGGGGATCGAACCCACGCCTCATTGACCCAGAAGTTAGGGTCACAAACCACTGAGCTATCGAGACAGTCAAATATGCTCCTTGGGCTTAATACACCAGTTCTGGATAACCCTGTGACACTACGGACACTATGATGTCTAGACATGTCCGTGCGGCCGTGGTGTCACAATATAACATGATAAAGTGTCCTCATTAAAGCAATATTCCTCACGTCTTCGAGGCGGTAAATCTGGCGACCTTGCGGTGATAAGCGCAGCAAACACTCGCCGGTGAGATCACCCTCCTTTTATATGGTAATCGGCAAACACTGGACCGTGGAACTCTGATAATAACACTTAATATAGGTTTTTTTTTTTTTTTCAAAAATTGGCATGACCGACTTTAACCGAGTACAGAATTCGCGAATAGTTCGCACGGATCGATGTAGCTTTTTTTTACATTATTATTGATTTATCAAAAATGGCTCAGTCGATTTCGATAAAATTTAAACGGGACCAATTTCGAAGTATACTCTCTTTAAAACCACGCAACGGATTTTCATGGGGACAGACAGCGGGAAGCGACTTTGTTTTATACTATATGTAGGCGCTACAAAAAACATCGACTTTTGTAGCTAGGAAGAGAATAAACGCCTTCAGCATTCACCAAAGTTTCACTCAGTCACCCATCGAAAAACCAACTTACCAACAAACTTCCTGAAAACTGCTTAACTTTGATGATCGCTAAGAGACCACGCCAAAACGATCAAATCGCTTCCCAATGATCTCAACCTGGTCAAGTGGCCGTGCACCATGTTGGCACGAACTCGCTAACTCAATAACAACTTGGCGGTGAAACCTTCGTCGCAAAAGGTCTGATTAACTCATAGCATGACATCACATTTTCCTGCATTGTGTGAGTGCAATTACGCGCATGTGCCGGTTTATATAGGTATCATTTGCTTATAATACCTAACTAGGTATTGCGGAAGGTAAACGTTGTCACGGTAATGATAACTAAGGGAGCGTCCATAAACTACGTGAGGTGTCTTTTTTTAATTTTCTGACCCTCCCTCCCCCGTTGGTAAGATGTCGTGAAATTTTGTTCAACCCCCTCCCCCATCCCCCAATCTCACGTGAGATTCTGCAGAATGTGGGTTTCTTACGTAAACGCGTTGGGTTGTTATTGTAGAAAGAAAAATAAACAATTTACTTCGTGCTTTTATTTACGACTAGTTAAGACTAGTAATCAATATTGCTGAGAGTTATAAATGTAATAAAAATTTAAAAATGACTACTGTGATTAAAAAGAAAAGAATATGGAATAATGGCGTGAAAACAAAGGACGGGCTACACTGTACCGCAAATTCAGACAAAATTGAGCTATTTGGTATAAAATAAATATTATTATGGTGGTTTGACATTCAGTAGATGTATAACGTCGAAGTATGAATGAAATTATTTTCTTTCGAACTAATTAGTGAATAATCTTAATCGTATAACGATGACGCTCAAGATTAAATCTTGAGCATGTATATACAATTTGGATTGAATGGACCAAAATATTACAATTTTTTTTTGTTTCAATTAGAACAAAAATTGCGTGATATTTGTCGTGACCTCTCCCTAACGTGAGATTATATGAGATTTGACTCGACCCCCTCCCCCCTAAATCATCTCACGTAATTTATGGACGCCCCCTAAGAGTATTCCGTGTTCATACAAACGGTCGGTAAAATAATAAACGGTCGGTAACGCTAATCATACCTACGCGCCTCGGAGTTTGGTATGCTCTTGGTATGCTACTCAGTCGCGGTGCGTCGTAGTGAATTTGAGTAAGCGTTCGATTTATGTTTTTAGGGTTCGTCGTTATACTACGGAACCCTAAAAACATAACTGCTTAAGTAAGTACAACGTGGGGTCTTCAAATCCCGAGTAAATAGGTATCTTCTAGGTAAGCGTGCTACACCCTAGACCGCATATCTTCTCAACATAAGGCAGTATGAAGTCAAACGCAAACTTATGCGGAATAAAAAAATAACATAAAATCTAATAAGTTTTCAATTGAACGTTTCCTTTTTCATTCACAACGAATTTATTTTTTGGTAAATAAATATAATAATTTTACATCATAATAGATAGAAACTAAAAAGAAACTCAAGTAGGTAAAGAGTAAGAAGATGAAATTAAAATACTGAAGGCGGGCAGCCCTAGCGCGTGATGCGTTCAGAGTGGCCACGTGGCGCTGTAGATATATATATGTATTTCAAAGACAGAGCCGAGTCACAATACTGTTAGATCCATTACCGACGTACTCGTATAATGCCGAATCACACAAGTCAGCGGATGTGAAGTTAGCTACAAACTGCGCAATATCCAATCCTGAAGCTCACATAAAGCTGCGCGTTGATTGGATATTGTGTAGCTTGTACTAACTTCACATCCGCCGACTTGTGTGATTCGTCCTATAGAAATATTTACTAACCAGCAAAGTTACGAGTAAGTAAACAAAGCCCTACCAGTCCATTTGATAAGTTATCTTATACCGCCACTTTAACTGTTCAACTACTACTTACTTACTTTCAATAAATGACACCATCTTTATGTAGAATCTACATAATTATATCTACATTTGTACAGAATTCGCGAATGTTTCGCACGAATCGATATAGCAATTTTCACATTATTGTTGATTTATCAAAAATGTCTCAGCTGATTTCGAAGTATACTCTTTCCAATAAAAAAAGAATTATCAAAATCACTATTATGTAAAAAGTTATGCGTAATTACACATAAAAATATATATATATATACGCGTCGAATTGAGCACCTCCTCCGTTTCGTCGGTCAAAAATGCGACAGTGGCTCCTCTACGAAGCTTCATAAATAAGTTTGTGCTGCAAGTAGTGAATTCTGCACTGATAAATAGTAATTACAAGCGACTAGAGATAACAACCGTTTTCAACCGACATTCAAAAGGTTGAGTTCTACTGTAGAATAACAGTTCATTGACACTACAGTTTAGAAAATTCAATTCATTTTCACATCCATAAAAATCGATAGCGTATATGAATCTACCGACCCGAACTGGGCCAGCGTTGTAGTTATGGCCCAGTCACCGTGGGTAGGCCTATTATTTACTATCAGGAACTATTATAAACATACTATTATATCACGTAAGAATGTGGAACACTTTGCTTGGGTCTGTCTTCCCGCTTAAGTACAACGTGGTGTCTTCAAATCCCGAGTAAATAGGTACAGTGGATTTCGGGTATAACGACAATGAAGGGACCACTCTATTTTCGTCGTTATATCCGGAAGTCGTTATAGGCAAAGGTAAAGAGAATGTGCGTCTAGCAGCCATACTTATTCAAAAGTTTACTAAACCCAGTTGCTACTCATAATATCACTTTGTAACTGAACCATAAAAGCTCCGAAACGTACACGCTTCCCTACCTACTTAGTTGATATCTATAAACAAAAGGTAAAGGTCTCCACACTTGCTGACCATCTGTGTGCAATGGATGTAAACAAAAGATAAGAAATGTTTGTGAAAGAAAAAAATCTTTGTGTCTTTGGCGGCCGACTCCGGTCGCAATATCTGCATGGGATTTCTAGGAATTTGTTACAAATGATTCATTAAAAACAGTCGCTACTCCCGAACTCGGCATTACATCCAAAGTCGCTATAGCCACATGAATTTTGTACTAAAGTATCTTTAAATTCAAGGGACTTAGATTTAACGTCGCTATAGGTAAATGGTCGCTACAACCAAGGTCGTAAATGAAATCCACTGTATCTTCTAGGTAAGGGTGCTACACCCTAGACTGAATATCTGCTCAACATCAGGCAGCATGTAGTCAAACGCTAACCTAAACGGAATAAAAAAAAAACGTGCTTATCGTGCTTGCCCAGTCTGCTCCCACAGCGCAGGCCGTCTCTCTGCTCAATGCCCTCATTGTTCAACATCCAGACGTTGACATATTTTTGGTAAAGTATAATGTGTTTATAAATGCGTGTATCAATTTTTTAAGTTATAGTTAAGTACCTATCTGCCAATAAGTGTTGCCAGTGATGACTTATGGCACAGAAACGTGGTCTCTCACTATGGGCCTTATTAGTAAGCTCCAAGTAGCCCAACGAGCTATGGAGAGGGCTATGCTCGGAGTCTCTCTGCGTGATCGAATCAGAAATGAGGAGATCCGTAGAAGAACCAAAGTTACCGACATAGCCCAACGGATCAGCAAGTTGAAATGGCAATGGGCAGGGCACATAGCGCGGAGGACTGATGACCGGTGGAGTCGAAAAGTTCTCGAGTGGAGACCACGTACCGGCAAGCGCAGCGTAGGACGTTCACTCACAAGGTGGACAGATGACCTAATTAAGGCCGCAGGATCGCGCTGGATGCAAGCCGCTATCAACCGGTCTTATTGGAGATCCATAGGGGAGGCCTATGTCCAGCAGTGGACGTCTTTTGGCTGATGGATGGAAGTACCTATCTTATAATCGTTGTGCTATTGACATAAATATTATTTTCATTTCATTATTTTATTTTTTCTGCAGCTTGTAATCTTACAGAGCTGTCAAAAAGGTATTCGGCACAGTGACTTTATTACTAAGGAAGCTATTCCCTTTTCCAATTAATTAAAGCAATATGTGTACAACTATTGTGTTCTGTTTATTTATAAATATCAGTGACAGGAAGTTGATAAAATATACTGCGGTGTGAAGTACATTTTGCCTCTTCCTGAGTAATTATAATAATGTGTGTGATGACTAAATCAAATGTGTTTTATCCTGTAGAGGTCCATTTGATTGATTCTATGTTCATGGGGTTAATGAGCAAGCTCAACGAGTGAACTACTTGACATCGACATTCGCTTGTGCGAATAACGCTAGAACAATACATATAATGAGCCGTGGTGGTCTAGAGGTAGTGACACCCGCCTTACAATCGTGAGGTTGTGGGTTCAAATCCCCGGTTCCGTACCAATGAGTTCTAAGAGGCTTTTTGGTAAAGAAAAAAAATCGTTAGGCAACCTGCAATACGTCCACAGAGTTAATGGCGTGTGTCAATCCACCAACCCGTACTGTGCCAGCGTGGTAGATATGGCCCAAACACCCTTCGTGGGTAGGCCTATGTCCTGCAGTGGACTATTAAAAATGCTGATACAATACAATACATATAATTATGGAGAGAGCAACACAGTTGAATGTTTTTTTCTTGGAGGATTTATCTACTGGAGAAGAATTCAGCGCACGTACCCCTCTGTCATAGAATAAGAAAAATTTTAAACGGCTGTGCCGTTTTTGAAAAATCAACAGTAATGTAATTATTGTATAGATCAATTCGAGCAAACTATTAGAATTTTGTAGACAATGGAAGTCGTTTTGCTAATTTTGGCGAAAAATAATTACATTTCACCAAGGATGAATGGATTTTAAGTACCTACATGAATTAAAAAAACGCATCAAAATCCGGGGAGGCCTATGTCCAGCAGTGGACGTCCTATGTCTGAAATGATGATGATGATGACGATCAAAATCCGTTGCGTAGCTTTAAAAATATAAACATATATAGGGACAGACAGACAGGGAAGCAACTTTGTTTTATACTGATAGTGATTAACCCACTTGCCAAGAAAAAAACCATTACCATAATCTAACAAATTGTTAAACAAGCTAACCATCAGCTATATGATGTCCATTGCTGGACATAGGCCTCCTCATAGATCTCCAATAAGACTAAACAGTCTTACCAACCGGTAAGCAAGCTGCTACCTGTGGGGAAGCCTATGTCCAGCAGACTCCATCAGTGAACGTCTTGGATGATGCCAAGCTCAAAAATTGTCCTTTTTAATGAAACTTGAATTAACTGTACAATTTCCGTATTAAGGCAGCGGGGTCTAGTTATTTCTAGACCGTTGTATATCTTTAGAAGCCGTGGTGGTCGAGAGGTAGTGACACCCGCCTTACAATCGTGAGGTCGTGGGTTCGAATCCCCGGTCCCGTACCAATGAGTTCTTTGGAATTTATGTACGGAATTTCACACCACTGGCTTTTCGGTGAAGGAAAACATCGTGAGGCAACCTGCATGCGTCCGTAGAAGAAATTCAATGGTGTATGTGAATCCATCAACCCGCACTGGGCCAGCGTGGTGGATATGGCCCAATCACCCTTCGCGGGTAGGCTTACGTCCTGCAGTGGACTATTAAATAGGCTGGTACAGTACAGTACAGTATATCTTTAGATGGCTCTTCGATACTTAGGTATAGGCATGCGTAGGCGTAGATATTCACATACAAGTGGACAGGTGACATCATCATGGTCATCTAAGTGTACGAAACATTTGTTCATTTCAAATTAAGTTTTAAACTTTTCTCACCAGTTTTCATGTATGTAGTTAGAGTTAGCAGATGGATAAGATGGTCAGTCTCACATCTTAATAGTAAATCACCACATAGTATAAAACAAAGTGGCTTGCCACTGTCTGTCCCTATGTACGCTTATATCTTTAAAACTATGCAATGGATTTTGATGCGGTATTTTTTAATACAAATAGAGTGATTTAGGTTTATATCGTCGTAGCAAATTTAAAATCTCTTATGTGCAAAAAGTAACTTATTGCGAACAACAAAAAATAGATCAACAGGTCTTAGTAGGCTGTCATATAAGGCAATTTATAAATGCACCGTTGTGTCAGTGAAATATTAAGATTTTCACATAACAGTTTTTGCAAACGATAGCTCCTAAAATTCTCCTAAATAATCTTGCAAAAAATTTGAAAATCTAATTTGTAAGAAAAAAAATGTCACATGGGAGGCTTTAAATTTGCAACGACTATTAGAACAGGAACTCTTTACTTTGTCAACTGAACTCTTTTGTAAATATTGTTCTGTTTTAATAGTCTTGTCCACAGAGCAAATAAAAAAAAACAAGAGAGAATGTTGTGAACAAACAAATGAAGCCAACCAAAACTACGCCTCGCCATGTACAGGAAAACTTCTGTTCTAAGAAACTACGCCTTGAATTGACAGCTGAACTATGGCGGCGCAACACCGACGCACTCACACATGTGGCCTCCCTTGAATATTCAACGACATTCCCTCTTGATTTTTATATTTGCTCTGTGAGTCTTGTCATGTCATCTGCTAAGAGCTTGAGGTAATATTTTATTGAAACTTTGTACCTATCCAATATAAATTGTTTTGATCTACTTTAACAATTACGATATGTATAATACACATTTTTTTTTTTTTTTTTTTTTTATTTCGAATAGGTTTGCGTTTGACTACACACTGCCTGATGTTAAGCAGATGTGCGGTCTAGGGTGTAGCACGCTTACCTAGAAGATACCTATTTACTCGGGATTTGAAGACACTCACGTTGTACTTTAACGGAAAGACAGACCCAGGCAAAGCATTCCACATTCCGGCTGTTCGTATGAGGAATGAGGATTCGAAACGCTTGGTTCTAACGCGCGGAATGTCCACCATAAAAGGGTGGCGCTTTGGTCGCGTCCGTCTAGCCGTACGATAGAAAAAAGGGGCAGGGGGGACCAGATTGTGCAACTCCTGGGCGCACTCTCCGAAGTGTATCCGGTAAAAGACCGACAAACACGCTACCTTGCGACGATGCTCAAGACTTTGCAGCTGCGTCTTAGTCAAGGTGTCGTTGTCAATCAGCCTCTTGGCTCGCCTCTCAATCGACTCCAGAGCCTCCAGTTGATATTTGGCAGAGCCATCCCAAAGGTGAGAGCAGTATTCCATGCAAGACCTGACTTGTGCTTTATAAAGACAAAGCAGTTGCTCAGGTGTGAAATACCGTCTCACCTTAGAGAGAACACCAAGTTTTTTGGAGGCTAATTGGGCTTTGGACTCTATGTAAGAGCCAAAGTTAAGAGAAGATGAGAGTGAAACGCCTAATAGTTCCAAGCTGTCAGTTACCGGAACAGAGACATCACGGAAAGCGGGAGACAATTGAAAGGGTCTCTTTTTGGCCGAAAACAGACAGCCCTGAGTCTTTGTGGCATTAAACTTGACCAGGTTAGCATCACCCCAGTCGGATACCGCCTGCAGACTCAAGTTGAGCCGTTCAACCATAGCCTCTCTGTATAACTCGATCTGTGGCCCGCTGGTTCTTGCATCGGATGTGTAGCTCTCCACGACTGTACTGTCATCTGCGTACCCAAAGATCCCGGGCTTAAGCAGATCGTTGATATGCAGTAGGAAGAGTGTCGCAGAGAGCACAGACCCCTGAGGAACACCGGCATTGATAGCCATTTGGTCTGACGAGCAGCCATCAACGACAACTCGTATCGACCGATTCCTCAAGAAATCTGATATCCATGTGCAGAAATCAGCAGGCAGGCCGTAAGATGGAAGCTTGCCAATAAGGCTCTCGTGCCAGACCCTATCAAAAGCCTTGGAAATGTCCAAAGAGACAGCCAACGCCTCCCCGTGCTTCTCCATGACCTCACTCCAGATGTGTGTGGCGTACGCTAGAAGGTCCCCAGTAGACCGGTTTCGGCGAAAGCCGTACTGGCGGTCACTGAGTAAGTCATTCGCTTCCAGGTAGGCCAGGAGTCTGTTATTAAGAACGCGTTCCATACTCTTACAGAGTATAGACGTGATCGAAATTGGTCTGTAGTTGGCAGGGTCGGCACGGCTGCCCTTCTTGGGTACAGGTTGCACGTTAGCAAGCTTCCAAGATTTGGGCACTTGACCTGTCTTCAGAGATAGGCGAAAGAGGCGAGTCAGCACAGGCGACAGCTCAGGCGCACAAGTCCTCAATACAATGGCCGGAATACCATCAGGGCCACTGGCTTTGTTCACATCTAGACTGCGGAGAACCTTGAGGACCTCCTTTTGCCGGATGTGTATTTCACTCATTACAGTGTCACAGTTTGGCAAAGTTGGAGGTCTCGCACTACCGGGGTCCAGACGCGAAGACTCAGCAAATTGAGATGCAAATAAATTTGCTTTCTCCACCGCGGTATGGGCCAGTGAACCATTGGGTTTCAGCAACGGAGGCAATGAGGGGCGGCAGAAGTTCGCTTCAACCGATTTAGCTAGGGACCAGAATGCCTTACTACCCGCAGGGTAAGAAGCAAGCTTGTTTCCTATTCGACTAATGTGGTCAAAGCGAGCCCTCCGCATAACCTTTTTGCAGGACTTAGCAGCCCTATTGTATGCCTTCTTCCTCAGACGAACGTCCCTCAACTTACGGTTTCGAGCATCGACCCAAGCCAGGTATGCCTGATGCTTTTGCGCTTCGGCGCGTCCACATTCAGGCCCAAACCAGGGCCGAGCCTTGCTAGACAGAGGCACGTCCGAAAATGGGATGAAGTATTCCATGGCGGTACGAAGCACATCTGTCACGGCATCCGCGCACGCAGAAGGATCATCGGAAGAAAAACAAACAGGCTGCCAAGGATAAGAAGCAAAAAAACACCGCATCTCATCCCAATCTGCTGACTTGTACCGCCACACGCGCCGTGACCCTTTGGGACTGGGGTCTGATGGGGAGTAGACGGATACAGATTTCACCAGACAGTGGTCAGATGTACCTAACGGTGGGGAGATCGCCACTGAATAACGGTCTGGATCGGTAGTCAGCAGAAGGTCCAAGCAGTAGGCCGTGTGCGAGTCAACATCAGGTACCCGTGTGGCGCCTTGAACCAGCTGGGTGAGATCAAGTGTCAAGGCAAGCTTGCGCGTCTCAAGCCCAGCATGGTTTGTGTCCAGGTATGGGTGAAGCCACTCTTTATGGTGGCCATTAAAATCCCCCAGGATCACTAATTGGGCCGAAGGGTAGCTGAGCTGAGCAGCATCCGCCGCCTCACTAAGGTATTCGGTGAGTCTGGTCGTCTCCTGGTCTCCGCTATGTGATCGGTATACACAGGCGTAGATAATTTTCTCTACGCCAGTGTCCGCCAAAGCCCAGAGCACGGAAAATGAAGAGTCTTCAAACCTACGAAGGCGCAGAAAGCAAATGTCATCCCGGGCGTACACGCATACACCCGCACGTGGTTTGAAACGGTGCTCCAGGGAGTACCCTGGGTAGGAAAGATACGACACGTCGGATGGACCAGCAATCTGCGTCTCCGTGAGAAACAATAGGTGGGGACGATCTGTCTCGAGATGATGATGGACAGGCGTGAGATTGGAGTGCAGGCCCCGAATATTGCACAGGTGCACTTTAAGTGAGAGGGAGTGCTGCCGCTGTGTACACGTTCTTTTTCTTCTAGTGTTTCTCATGGTTAATAATGGCGGAGTAAAGTAGGTAGAAAGTCGGAAGTGGAACGAGACGTCACTCTGCAGATTCAGTGGTACAACACAAAAACCACACACATCCACGGTAGACTAGCCTGGAGACCGCGGGGACGCCCGAGCCCCCCCAAGGATGTCCATCGGGCCCTCTCGTCCGGTCGCCAACCGGCACGACGGCGCATCCCTGGGATTTTTCGACAGATGGCGGGGCAGCCTTTCGTGAGTGGCTAGCTCACTACTTGGGCCCCCTACTATCTGCGGTCGGCCAGCGACAAACCGTGCCTCGGATCCCGCTGCCCTCCTCGACTAGTCGGCCGATGCGGAAATCAAAGTGTGCACCGTATTCGAACCCCCAGAGGACGCTACTGTTCCGACCCGACTCCCAGAATGGCGTCACTAGACCACGCGCCGGAACACGAGCTCTAGAGAGTCGCTTGGCGGCGCGGCTTAGTCTGGTGGGTGGTCTCTCACCGCGGCTATAGCCTACCACCAGTATGGTTGCTGCCTGGTTAGCACCACCCAGGACCACGTGTGGGGGACAAAAAATTAGAAGGGTTCCTACCCACGGACGAAGGCAGCTCGATCCCAAAGACATGTGCGAAGCCGGGGCGGGTCGCTGGTACTACCTATATAAACGACACTTATCAGTTTCCTATAAGAATTGATTGCCTGTAAAGTCAGTATATGGATGAATTCGCACAAGCGAATGTCGATTTCAAGTACCTAGTGCACTCAATTTTACACCAGGGTCGATAATTTTTATAACCAAAAAAAATAATAGTAGGATGAAACCCATTAGAAAAGGAGGGGAATATTATAAAAATAAAAGGAAAAATAATTTACGGGCGATCTGAGGTCGGGAAGGGGATGGGGGTTTTTTGGATTTTTCACATAAATTTTGAGGTTATGTGAAAAAAGTGTCAATACAAAAGTTTTAGATCTTTTTATTACCTACAATTTTGCCATTTCGTCGGTGATACTTCAAAACCGCTTATGAGCACTTTGTAAATACCGCGTATCTACAAATTCCAAATTTTACAGGAGGAAGAAAAAACATCATATTTCAAAAGTTTCTCAATATTTTCTTGACTGAACTCTTTTGTGATATCTCTGTACCCTACTTTACTAGTATAGTAAAAATAATTTCCCATAATCCCCTTAGATTGAAAAATAAACAACATTCGCGGTATTGAATTTAAAAAAATCTTCTTTTTTTGGCACAACCACAACAGATACGTTGTTTTGTAAAACAAATCTTTAGAAATCAGTTCTTTATTTAGCTTAGGGATTACAAATATAAAACAATACAAATTTGAAATATAACATTCTACAAACCTTTGCGAAATAACGAAGTCATATAAACTGAAAAAAAATAGCACGAATTTCTGCTCAAAATACCAAAGTAAGTAATTTAAACATAACAAAAACTTATTTCAATGGTTAAATTAACATTTCCATTAATGTCCAGGGAGACAGCCAGCGCCTCCCCATGCTTCTCCATGACCTCACTCCAGATGTGAGTGACGTACGCCAGAAGGTCCCCAGTAGACCGGTTTCGGCGAAAGTCGTACTGGCGGTCACTGACTAAGTCATTCGCTTCCAGGTAGGCCAGGAGCCTGTTGTTAAGAACACGTTCCACACTCTTACAGAGTATAGACGTGACCGAAATTGGTCTGTAGTTGGCAGGGTCGGCACGGCTGCCCTTCTTGGGAACAGGTTGCACGTTAGCAAGTTTCCAAGATTTGGGCACTTGACCTGTCTTCAGAGATAAGAGAAAGAGGCGAGTCAGCACAGGCGAGAGTTCGGGCGCACAAGTCCTCAGTACAATGGCCGGAATACCATCAGGGCCACTAGCCTTGTTCACATCTAAACTGCGGAGAACTTTGAGAACCTCCTTTTGCCGGATATGTATTTCACTTATTACAGTGCTACAGCTTGGCAAAGTTGGAGGTTTCGCACTACCGGGGTCCAGACGCGAAGACTCAGCAAATTGAGTTGCAAATAAATTTGCTTTCTCTACCACGGTATGGGCCAGTGAACCATTAGGTTTCAGCAACGGAGGCAGTGAGGGGCGGCAGAAGTTCGCTTCAACCGATTTAGCTAGGGACCAGAATGCGTTACTACCCGCAGGGTAAGAAGCAAGCTTGTTCTTTATTCGACTAATGTGATCGAAGCGAGCCTTTCGCATAACCCTTTTGCAGGATTTAGCAGCCCTATTGAATGCCTTCGTTTCGAGCGTCGACTCAAGCCAGGTATGCCTATGCTTTTGCGCTTCGGCGCGTCCACATTCAGGCCCAAACCAGGTCCGAGATTTGCTAGACAGAGGCACGTCGGAAAATGGGATGAAGTATTCCATGGCGGTACGAAACACATCTGTCACGGCATCTGCGCACGTAGCAGGATCATCGGAAGAAAACCACACAGGCTGCCAAGGATAAGATGCAAAGAAACACCGCATCTCATCCCAATCCGCTAACTTGTACCGCCACACCCGTTGTGACCCTTTGGGGCTGGGGTCTGAAGGGGAGTAGATGGATACAGATTTCACCAGACAGTGATCAAATGTACCTAACGGTGAGGAAATCGCAACTGAATAACGGTCTGGATCGGTAGTTAGCAGAAGGTCCAAGCAGTAGGCTGTGTGCGAGTCAACGTCAGGTACCCGAGTGGCGCCTTGAACCAGCTGGGTGAGATTAAGTGTCAAAGCAAGCTTACGCGTCTCTAGCCCAGCATGATTTGTGTCCAGGTATGGGTGAAGCCACTCTTTGGCGAGTCAGCTCAGGCGCACAAGTCCTTAATACAATGGCTGGAATACCATCAGGGCCACTGGCTTTGTTCACATCTAGACTGCGGAGAACTTTGAGGACCTCCTTTTGCCGGATGTGTATTTCACTCATTACAGTGCCACAGTTTGGCAAAGTTGGAGGTCTCGCACTACCGGGGTCCAGACGCGAAGACTCAGCAAATTGAGAAGCAAATAAATTTGCTTTCTCCACCGCGGTATGGGTCAGCGAACCATTGGGTTTCAGCAACGGAGGCAGTGAGGGGTAGCAGAAGTTCGCTGGAAGAAATATGGCATTAAAGAAATGGTATAAATAAACACAATGTACCTGCCCTACCTGCCCGATAAACTCAGAAAATCATTTTTTTTCGAAGTACTCACTACACGCGTTGCGATATGGTTGAAAAAAACGTAAATACGCTGTATTGCTGCCAAACTTGTGTGATCAACCGTTCCGCGGTATTGTTTTGACAGCAAAACGGGCGCATCTTAAAGGCTATTAGAGATCGTGTGACATCTATCAGGGGCGAATCAGCGTGAGGAATCTGTTGGCGCGATAACTCAATTTCGCTACTTTTGTAGATACGCGGTATTTACAAAGTGCTCTTAAGCGGTATTGAAGTATCACCGACGATTTGACTTTTTTCGATAGGACTTTTAGTTTTGCCGGAAATCGAGAAAAACCGTTTTTTAGCCTTAAACCCCCCCCCCCCCCCCCCCCCCCCCATCCCCTTCCCGACTTCAGATCGCCCGTAAATTATTTTTCCTTTTATTTTTATAATATTCCCCTCCTTTTCTAATGGGTTTCATCCTACTATTATTTTTTTTTCACTTTTTATTATTTTAAAGGCTTCGACTCTGGTCTATTTTACAAGGTAATGTCATAAGGAAACATAGTTAAATCTATTTGTTCCCAACGAGTAACACCCTCAACTGTCACACTGTTACTCGATGGGAAATTTTAAAGAAAAAATTCCCATCCATTTACACTGTTACTCGACGGGAACTTTTTTATTAGTATTTTCCTAACCAGTCACACTGCTACAAGAATTAATGAAAAGAATAATTTAATCAGTTTTTTTAATATATAATTACAAATCAACAAAATAACAACATTAGCTAATACAGTTACTTAATTATAGATGTAAAACTGTTATCAGCATTCATCAAGGTAAATCAACAACTGCAATAAGTAGGACTATTAGGTTGATCATGCCTCTCTATCGTTTGTTCTGTGCTCTCACTTGCATGCTTGGCTCAGGTGGAATATGACACTTTTCCTGCATGCAGCCGGTGTTCATCGATAAGACTATATCGCACCAAAATGTCAAAAAATGGAAATAATGTAGTAAATAAAATAGTAACTAGTTCATAATTCATAAATATTTATTTGTACATATGGGTAGTATTTGTACATATGGAAGCTGTGGTGGTCAAGAGGTAGTGACACCCGCCTTACAATCGTAAGGTCCTGGGTTCGAATCCCCGGTCCCGCACCAATGAGTTCTTTGGAATTTATGTACGGAGTTTCACACCATTGGCTTTTCGGTGAAGGAAAACATCGTGAGGCAACCTGCATACGTCCGTAGAAGAAATTTTATGGTGTATGTGAATCCACCAACCCGCCCCGGCCCAGCGTGGTGGATATGGCCCAATCACCCTTCGTGGGTAGGCCTACGTCCTGCAGTGGACTATTAAAAAAAAAGGCTGGTACAGTACATATGGGTACTGATAAAATAGGTACAACAAAATGAACACCATATTCAACCTTTCGGTATGAAAAAATGAAATAAAACAATGGAACATAAGTACAGGTGATAGTAATATTTGCAGTAAATGAAGTCATAGTAGTACTTACTATGATAGACTTCCTTTTACTTACATAACATCCAAAAATATGAAGACAGTCTAGTAACAATAAGTCATTGTTCAACCAAAACTTAACAATGTGACATTTGGATAATTTCACCGTCGCCAACCAAAACTAATTAAATTATGATGGTTAGTTAGACAATTTTCAACATTGTTTTTCGTAAAGAGGAATAATATGTACTAGCGACCCGCCTCGGCTTCGCATAGTTGTATTATAGGTACATATAAACCTTCCTCTTAAATCACTCTCTATTAAAAAAACGCATCAAAAACCGTTGCGTTGTTTTAAAGATATAAGCATATATATATGGGGACAAAACTCTGACACCAGGGCTAGCCACCCGGCCTATACGAACTTACTTACTTACTTATGGTGACAGACAGTGGAAAGCGACTTTGTTTTATACTATGTAGTGCTTTTGAGTTCTTGTAGAATTACATTTTTGACAGCTCTAAACGTACAAATGCAGTGTGTGAGATTTCTGTCAGAAAATCTTTGTAAAATATTGAAATATAATTATTTTTTGCAAAAAATCGCAACACTGACTTCCACCGTGTACAGAATCCGAATAATATGCACGCATCGATGTGACATTCAAGCACATTTTTGTTGATTTATTGAATACGGCTGAGCCGATTTAGATAAAATTTAAATGAGACCACCTTGAAAATACACTCTTTCGAACTAAAAATGGATTTTTTTAAATCGGTTCACAATTGGCGAAAATATCGATGAACATACAAAAAAAATATACCTCTTCCTTTTTGGAAAACGATAAAAAACGTATGAATTAAGTGTAAAAATGTTAATAAGTAGTAATTAAAGTCCATGAAACAAAACAGTAACGTCATAACTTTTCAAAATTGCCTATAAAGCAGATTTGTAAATAAAACCTTATTGTTTAATTTGTTTACCTTTGCGTTCAAAAAAAATGCCGCGTGTACGCGTACCACTTACTTTGGTTTCAGTGTACTTTGCAACTCCGGATTATAGAAGAAAATAGTAATTACGAACTGAAAATATTAATATTGTATTGAAAACTGACCTTATGCAGGGCGAAAAGCGGTTCTCCTTCCCACAAAATCCAGTTTCCTCAAAATATGTGACCCACTAAGCACTCACAACAATAACTTTGTAACACTCAAAACTTCACATAAAGTCACCGGAAAATAAAAAGAAACACGGAAATAATTGTTTTTATGGAATTGTAATAAGTTTATGGTTGTTTTTAGTATTGTTTTGCAATAAAACTATGTCGGCATTTCAAGTTACCTAGTAAAAGTTACTTTGACAGTTGTAAGAAACTGAATCTTTCTTTCTCGCTTGCACACATTCCTTTGCTTGACAGATTGTGAACGCGTATAAGAGCGGTCCGAATTATATTAATAGCATTAAAGTTCCAGTGTATGCACTATCTCGGGAGTGCGTTTAGACATTCTTAAGTAAAAGTAAGACCTATCTAAGCGAAGGTCTTATTTTTGACTTCACAATTATGGTTTCGTTGTTACGCAGGTTCTATATATTTTTCTTGTATTGTGATATTGTGATTTTTGGTTGGAGGATGTTTTCCTTAAAAGGGAGGAAAATTCATGTAGCCGATTTGGATAATATTTAGCTAAGTTCATTCAAACTCTAAATTCTTACAGTTACAGTCCGTTCACAGCTAGTTATTCAATTCTTCAATTCAATTCTTTATTGGTATGAAACTAAGTAACATGACAGTGTTTAATACTAAAGCGTTACTTATTCTTAATTTACCCACTTTAATTATCTATGAGATCATACATACTTATTCAAAAAAGAAAAAAGAACAACAGAGAAAAAAAAATAGACTAATAAATAATTTAAAGCAAACGTTTATGACAATGTTTATGTACACATTAGGATCAGGATATAATATATAACCGGAAAACATACTTATATAATAATGTTGCGCTCTGCAAATGGGTGACTTCTCACGCGCCAGAGTGCGTGGTGGTACAGGTGAGAAGAGAGGGACTCGTCCGCTACGGAAACGAGAGTAGTTCTCAGGCACATATAGTCTACTTGCTTCAGCTAGTAGGCTTGGGGAGTCGAGAGCCCTATGAAGGATCCTATATATCATAAGCAGCAGATCGTTCGTGCGGCGTGTTTCCAGCGAGTTGAAGCCGGTTGTACCCAAGATAAATTTGGATGGGTATAAAAATGGATAGTACCCGTATAGTTTTTTATACAACGTGTAACGGAAAGGCTGTATACATAAAAAGTGGGTTGATAATATACCTTATATAAATGCTGTATTCGAAATTCCGAGCCAAAATAACAACATTCACTTTAAAAAAAAATTAAATATGACTGACTAGAAAAAAAAAGGACAGCAGTTCAAGGAGGTGTGGTCTGATTTTGATGGGCAAGGTCGTGTTATTGACCTCACAGCTGTTTAGTGTGATAGTGCCTGTGGATAGTGCTGTGCAAATGTGAATTAGTCAAAAAAATTACTAGTTTTTCAAAAAAAGATTAAAAATCAGCAAACGAACTTACACGGCTAAACATGCCCCCATCTAGTTTGTTACCGTTATATGATTTGGTACTTTCAGTATGTATACAGTCTTTCCGTTACACGTTGTATAAGAATCGTAGGAATCTCCTTTGAACCTTTTCTAACATAAGTGCATATTTTTTCTCGTAGGGGCTCCAGATTGTAGAACTTGCTGATTGTAGAACAGCTATTTTACATCAGACATAAATATTGTTGTTTTCTATGTCTAACATGTGATGATGTTTAATGACTCGAAAGAGACAGGGATAAAAGAGCTAGAAACGTCAGATGCAAAATAGCTTAGAACGGACTTTATGAACTAACTGGATCAAGAGAGAGTCGAGAAACTCAAATTCAAATCAATTATTGCAACTTATGTATATGCGGTTCTTAGTTAACATGTTTTGTGTAGTTATACATAATATGACCCTATAAGAGTATGGAAATTTTATTATTTATATTGGAACGATTTATTATAATGTTTTCTTGATTATCGTTAAAAAAACGTCTAAAGAGAAGTCTGAAGAGAATAGATGCTTATGAAGATACGCTTATTTTTTTTCCGTTTGCTCTGTATTCATAATATGGTGAGTAAGTTCGTATGGGCCGGGTGTTTAGCGCTAGTGTCAGAGTTTTTATGTAGTTCAATTTTGTAATTAATTTTAAAAGTTATATTTAAAAGTCTGTGACTTCTAGTTAAAAAAAAAATATATCATTAGATACTCAACTAAAATACATGTTAAAATATTGTTGGATAACTACTTAAGTGGTTTATTAATATTAAATTATGTACCTACAACGCGACAATTTTTACTGGGAGGCACTTTACCCTATCTAAAGAATTTGCCTCGGGCATAGTGATGTATATAACTAGACAAGGCGCTAAATAATGATAATTACAAAAGTAAGAGAAGGCGATAGTATAAAGAGTGAACAGGACGAAAGTAATACCTTTGTCTCTATTTGCGTATACGTTTTTTTTGACGCACTATTACGCACTGCCTAGACGTAATAGTCAGGCAAATTTTTCGCGCCAAAAACTACTGTTGAATTTTTGATGATTGTTTTTTTAAGTAAATCAACATATTTATGAACTATTACCTATTTTCTAGCATCTCTATTAGTATTACACAGGTTTTTACTATTGTCTAGTCTAAATATGATAAAATCATAACAACGTATATAGCTATCTTAGTATGTATAGCACATCTTTTTTCTCACATCCTATACGCAATTGACGATTCTAGTCATACTTAACTATGGCCTCGGGCCTTACATGGAATAGTTACGCCACTGTTCAGTCCACAGAACAGCGAACTATTCAGTCTATTAATTTTTTATTCGTGTTGTGCTAGTTCTTAATATTAATCTACTAAATATTAGTTCTATGTATTTTAATTGATTAAATATCTTGATAAAAACTAAACAGACATTCTTGTTTATTTTAGTAGGGTGCACCTGAACACACCGTTTGATTTTATCACGAGTAAAATAGTACTACAGGGAACTTTTATTAGAATTCGGACCGCGGCGCGGGGTGGGCGCGTCCAATCACCGCATTCCAAACATTTTTTCCCGCCACAGTCGAACCGGTCCTGGCGCGCCCTCTTGTTTGATTGCAGCCAAATCTCCAGACCCCCATTACGTAGTATTATTATATATTCTTTGCCCCCATGGCCACCACGGCTGGCACCAAAAACATGATAATGATACAAAGTTTATAGTTCGAATGTAACGCTACTGTCGCATTTTCATTTTTGAAACTGCTGTATATTTTAGTGTTGACATTTTACCATTAGAATAGAAAAATTTTGGGTAAATCACAAATCTTTGAAATAATTATGTAATTTTTGTACAAAAAAATAGACTTTAAAATGGTTATGCATGTATGATGTATTGCAAATACATTAGCACCACAGAGCTAGTACAACTCTGTGATTAGCACGTACTGAATACATTATTATGCGCCGACTGTGCAGTATTTGACGAATGGAAAATAGGTAAGTACATTAAATTAAATCACTGAGGTATTTTTCTGGATCGTAATAATAGTCATAAACATCATCTTTCTATTCGACTTTACTTCTGAGCTCACATGAAAAAGAAAGATATAAAGTACTTAAAAAGCATTAAATACTTAGTGTCCAATTGCCAATAAATTAAAAAACAGGTTAAAAGTTACAGCAGTGTGACCAGAATCGGTATTTTAATCCTTTTTCAGTTAAAACAAAAAGGTTGATTTTTTTGTGTCACAAATATCCACAAATATCTCATTAAACAGATTGATAATGCTGCTATTACTTTAGCCAATTCTAAACCACAAAAATGCATAAATTCTTGGAGCAAGTATGTACTAGAGAAGCTACTAGCGTATAGGGTGTGAGACAAAAGATGTCTATGTTTTTATCATATTCAGACTGTAGATAATAGTAAAAACCTACATAATACTAATAGAAGTGATAGAAAATGAATAATAGTTCATAAATATCCTCCTGAGACCCACGGTATCACCGGTGATACCTTGCGAAAAAAAATTATTTCTACTTTTTCAAAGGATTTAGGTCTAAACTATGGATCAATTTAGATACTTAATGATATTGTCTTTCAATTAAATACGGCAAAGAATTAATTTTTAGCTATTTCCTACTAAGTTTCTTGTACTGAAAATTAAGTTTTTTGAAAACAGTGACATACCCATGGACAATAGGAAATATTTTTTATTTTCGTTGGCTTTTGCCCACTTTATTATTTTAATCAAATAGCTAAATAGTTAATCATTCATCATATATAAAAATCGAATTAAAAATATATCATTATTTAAGAAAAAAACCCGATTAATTTTTCATATCACCGGTGATACCTTGGGCACTTACGACTTTAAAATTGACATTTTTAATATTTAGATTATGATCGAAATTTTAATTTTCTGGCAATATTTATTTTCTCCAAGAGTAGTAATTAGCAATAATACATCGAGAAGAAGTCTGCTATTGAGTCACGAAGGTCTAGCTGAAGGTTTGAGGGCTCAAGGCTGGCCATGTAGTATGAAGATTTGGTATAGAAGCTTCTAGGCGTTTTTTCCCCCAAATCTTGTGGTAGGCAGAGGGATTATGAATTTTTAGCTTAGAAACGCTCTGGAAACTCTTTTACTACCGCTTTGGGTCAAGGTTCCTTATTGGTATAATGATTTTTTTAGATGATGACTATATAAACAATTTTCCTGAAAAAAAATACTAATTATGTATTTTAGTACAACAGAATAAAAATAAATAGAAGATAACATGTATTCTGTGAATAGTAAGAGCTTGAAAAAGCAGTAGAAGAACAAAAAACTTTACATAGGTCTGATAACACAGAAATTAGCTAAATTAAAGGTGTCCGAGGGTCAGCCAATTCAAGTAGCACCCATGAAGAATAATTCATGTCTAGGGAGTTTCCTGCAGCTGGAACCTAAGTAATCACTATATACTTGATGTTTCACAATCACTAGTTATCTACACTTTCATCTACAAAAGCATAGAGTTATATAATTCATACATTACGCCACTTACAAAATGTACCAAAATATGCACTAATTAGGTGATAGTGACCACTTAGTGGCATCTAGCTAAGCTCCATCAGCTCCAATGTAATATATTTCCATATTTATATGTTATCTTGAACTGTTTCTATGGTTTTTATCCACTAGAAATACTATTGAGAAAAAAAAATTCAACCGATGGTGATCTGATTGAGACCCAAGGTATCACCGGTGATACCTCCTATTTTGGCGATTTGGGTGGGGGAGGATTTTTTTTACTATTTTTTCCATAATCCTGATACTCACAATAGCACCTAAACTAAAAATCAGATAAGTCATATGATTTTTTATTGTCTGGGTCTCAGGAGGATATATTGATTTACTTAAGTATCTCATCAAAAATTCAACAGTAGTTTTTTTGTCTGACCTCAACGTAGTTGCCTTGATTGACTACTACGTAGTCAGACAAAAAAAAAACGTATACGCAAATAGAGACAAAAGATATTACTTTCGTCCTATTCACTCTTTATACTTTCACATCTCGCCTTCTCTTACTTTTGTAATTATTATTACTTAGCGCTTTGTCTAGTTATATACTTCACTATGCATAAATCTGTCCAAGCTGCTGTCAAAACTGTCAAATATGTACAGGAATTTGACGTTATTTTTTGCTTAACACTCTGAAAAATTCACTGCATCGAGATATTTTTCCTGTCTCGTTCTAAATTGAGCTATGTTAAACCTATGCATTTCTTTTAGAATTTCTTTAGAATGTGTTTTGAGAACATAATATTTATTTTAGGTCAATATACAGGGTGTCAGTCTTAACAGCGTCATCAGAAAAACTGTGAAAACTAAATCAATTTCTGAATTAATTAAAGAGTTTTTGTAAAATTTCGATAACAGGTTGCTTAGTTTTTCTAAGATTCGTTTTATCCAAATATAACATTAAGTTACGGTAACCCGTGCGTCGCGTCCGACATGGTATGGAAGCGCTACGTAGGTAATTATTTTTTACCTACGTAGCGATGTAGTTTTTTTCGCGAACCATCGTTTGAAAATTTGTCGGACGTTTTTTCAAAATTATTGAGAAAATTAACCCTATTTTTTACATCGTTTCAGGCATCTATAAATGATACTGAACAAGATTTTAATGGGTTGTTCAGTATCATTTATAGAACGCTGTTATACCTAACACCCTGTATGTAACAAGGTATTTTTGAGTAGGTATATTTAGTTGTTTGAGAATACTTAGGGTATATTCCGCGCCTCCCAAATCGGCGGATGAGAGGTTAAGCGCAAAATGCTGCGCAAAAGGCAAAATATGGGTATGCGCCGGACCTAGAGAGACGAGACTGCAGGGCACACCCGCCCGCCAACTTCATGCCTCCCGCACGCTCCCTACGCCCGTGCTCACTACTTCGCTTTTTGTGTAGGAATTGTGAGCAATAAATGTTATTAGAGAATCACGGTAGGAGTTTTGGCGGGAACGCGGAAAAATCATGTCGCCTCATTGTATTATTTTGTTAAACTTGTGTTTTTATCTGTGATAATTAGTGAAAAATTGTGGTATTTCGTTGATTATGAGCTTATTTATGTGCATGAGTGTAGGCAAGTGATATAATGTGACGTATCACGTTCAGTGTTGTTACCAAAACTCCATAGACGCCTCTAGTAAAGTCTCCACTGCTTTACTGAGGTATGACTTGGACTAAGTTTGGACTTGACCGCGACTTTATTGGACTATGACGAGACTACGACAGTGACTATTTTGATAAAATATTATCAAAAATTATTAAAACTTAATACTTGACACTGGCAAATGCACAATAATGCGACGCCAAAACTAAGAAGAAGAAGAGAATCACGGTGAAATGTCATATGCGGTTAACTTCTCATCCACCGACTTGTGTGGCGATACTTGGGCGATACCTACACTTTTGATAAAGCTCCACGCTGGGACCTCCCTACGATTGCAGGGAAGAACTTTTGTTTAAAAATACCGATGTAGCGATTCAGTATTTTGTGTTGCTTCGTTGTAGGAGAGTAAATATTTTCTTTACTTCGGTCTTCTTGTGAAATGTAATCTGGTCACACTGATTTGCAAGTTCAAAATAAAGGAGTTAAAAGGAGTTTTGGCGGGAACGCGGAAAAATCATGTCGCCTCATTGTATTATTTTGTTAAACTTGTGTTTTTAACAGTGATAATTAGTGAAAAATGGTGGTATTTCGTTGATTATGAGCTGATTTACGTGCATGAGTGTAGGCAAGTGATATAATGTGACGTATCATGTTCTTCCGTGTTGTTACCCAAACTCCATAGACGCCTCTAGTAAAGTCTCCACTGCTTTACTGAGGTATGAATTGGACTATGATTGGATTTGACAGCGACTTTATTGGACTATGACGAGACTACGACTGTGACTATTTTGATAAAATATGTTTGTAAATTGTTTATTATTTAAGACTTCGACTGAAGGACTCTGTATCCATGGTCATGAATAAATTAAAAAAAAAAAAAAAGTTCAAAATAAAAATATTTTTCCGTGTATTTCTGCGTGTGCGCCGTGTGCTACTCGTGTAATATTTTTGCTGTTCTATTTAACAATTATTGTGATTACTTATTAGTCGGCTGTTTGGCGAGTACCTACGAGTAGCGGCAAGTCTGACGTGAGTAATATATATTTGTCTTTATTAGGTACTTTAATACTTATTTTTAATCATATATTTTTCATAAACCACAAGAATTCACGATAGGTATTTTATGCCTATTATTATGAACAAACATTGTGTAATTTCTAGTATTAAAATGATGCCATCCCACTGGAAATCCCTGTTACTACCTCCTTTAAAGTCTCTCTATCCCTTGTTATTACCATTTTGTAGTTAAATATCCCTTGTAAATGGGTACCTTCATCGAAATTAATACTGTTAAGTTACTACCTAATTGTATTATAGTTTACTAGCTGCCCATCCCGGCTTCACCCAGGTATGATTATTATAAAATGAAATGCAAACCTTTTCATTGAAACACTCTAAAAGATAGTGAAAACCGCAAACAAGTCTGTTGTGTAGTACACAGACGAGTAGACAGACACAGAAATACTGACTTTGCTTTATAATTTGTATTGAAGTTATGTTATCTGATTCCCATCCATCAGCTATAGGACGTCCACTGCTGGACATAGGCCTCCCCTATGGATCTCCAATAAGACAGGTTGGTAGCGGCTTGCATCCAGCGAGATCCTGCAGTTATAATGAGGTCATCAGTCCACCTTGTGAGTGGCCATCCTATGCTGCACTTGCCGGTGCGTGGTTTCCACTCGAAAACTTATTGACCCCATCGGTCATCAGTCCTTCGCGCTATGTGCCCTGCCCATCGCCACTTCAACTTGACAATCCGCTGGGCTATGTTGGTAACTTTGGTTCTCCTACGTATCTCCTCATTCCTGATTCGATCTCCTAGAGAGACTCCGAGCATATCCCTCTCCATAGCTCATTGTGCTACTTGGAGCTCTTATCTGATTTAGTTCGTCCAAAATGTGAATATAAAGGCTGAATAATTCAAGTTGGTGGATGTGAAATTAGCCACACGCTGTGCAACACCCCATCCTGACTGAGGCTCAATATAGCTGCGTGTTGATTGGATATTGCGCAGCTCCTAATTCTAATTCTAGACGGGGGTGATGTGACCTGCACTGACATCCTGCTTGGGGTGTATTGTGCATTGCCCCCTTTGCCACCTTACTCAAACCAGCCGAGCTCCTTAAAACAACTGAGCACGGCCCTGGTTCGTTGGCATATTTGATCCACCAATGTTGCGCCAGATGTTTCCTTGCTGGAGACTTGTAATGCGTCTTTTTCTTTTTCAAGGAGTCCCGATTTTATTATTGCGCAGCTTGTAGCTAACTTTACATCTGCCGACTTGTAGAATCCGGTCTATACCTAGGTTCTAGTTAATGTTGCCAGGCATTGAGATAAATCCAGACATGTCAAGCTTTTTCGATGCATGTCCAACCAAAAATAAACGGTGTCCTGCTCATCCAGCTTTTGTTATGCTTTTGTTTGTTTTACTTTTCTTTTGCTTTTTGCAATTTTGGGATTTTCAAGTGGGAAGTCTCAACTCTGCACCTTTCAGATCATCCCCTATGAGACATAAAATCCTAGACACAGATATATCTATATTTGGGGGGGGGGTTTGGAAGTATAAATCTTGATTTTCTAACTAATCCCGGTAGAGGACTCCCCACCATCTTGTTTTATAGTTCAATTTTTTCGTTTTTCTGAAATAACTCGTTAATTTTCAACTTCAGAGCAATATAAATAGTGGTATCCAAAGTTGTTGGAAATTTGGAAATTTAATTTCTCACCAGTTTGGTCATCATCATTTTTACGCTAGGATCAGTATTTGCAGAGTTATACTATCAAGTTTATCAAAAAAATCAATGGAATTTTATTTTCTTCAACTTTGGTTCTTATTTTATTATTATAATATTATTATTCTAAGGATCTGACGAGATTCTTATAGTTTTGTTTCTGCCTGCAGTGGCAGCAGCGACATCACACCTCAACTCTACAGACGGGAAATCATTGCGTGAGTATTCTAGCACTTTTAGCTTTTATTTAACTTGCAATGGATGTAACGGGTATCCATCAACTCGCACTGGGCCAGCGTGGTAGATATGGCCCAATCATCCTTCGTGGGTAGGCCTACGTCCTGCAGTGGACTACTCAAAGGCTGATACAGTATACAGTACAGGATGTACCTATGTATGTAAGTTCGGGTGGATACTTACAAGTTAAATTTAACCAACTTCACGTTTCTTGATTGAGCTGAAATTTTACACGCATAGCTATATCGCGTGACAATGCCTTAATATGGTGCCATGGAGCTGATCTGATGATGGAGTTGGAAGGTAGTCGGAAGTCCTGTATTAAATAAGAGACTCGTCGTGTTTGGGCTCGTTTTACTTGTCTTAGCTAGCACTCTGCTGCGACATGATATCCAGGATCTCAAAAGCTTGTATTTTTAAAAAGTTATATTTTAATAATTTATTTTTCGTTATCGTGCATCCATACCGCAATTGACTTTTGTATAGCCACACTTGAATATACATACAGACATATACAGTAACCTAATGATATTCAAGTGTAGCTATACAAAAGTCAATTGCGGTATGGTAAAGTTATATTTTTATAATTTATTTTTCGTTATCGTGCATCCATACCGCAATTGACTTTTGTATAGCAACACTTGAATATCATTAGGTAACTGTATATTCAAGTGTTGCTGTACAAAAGTCGATTGCGGTATGGATGCACGACAACGAAAAATAAATTATAAAAATATAACTTTTTAAAAATACAAGTTTGTGCAAAAGAAAAGCGTCGTAGGTGAGGTCGCCCGTGTGCCATTTTACTAATTGACATTGACAACACTGCTCTGTCATTGCTAGTATTTTCAATTTTTTTTTTATTAATTCTTCTCCAGAAGAAAGGGTTGCCTGGAAGAGATTGCTATAAGTAATAAGGCCGCCCTTTGTTGCACTATTTTATGGCGCTTGTTTTTTTTTCCTTTCTGTGTATTTTTTCTGAATTGTATTTTAGTGTTAACAATAAAGTGTTTATCTATCTATCTAGTACAACTAAGTGTTTGATACTTTGTAGACGCCAATTCGGTTTTCAGCAGTGGACTCGCGTCTATTAGTATGGTTAGTATATTAGTTTCCCTCGTCACAAAACATCTTTCTACGATTCTTCTTTCACTGTGGAGGCAGTCAGACTTTGGAATTACCTTACCTTTGGAAATTAAGCGTTCACCTTCATTGAACGTTTTCAAACAACTTGTGAAAGCTCACTATCTGAAATCATAATGCTACTTGTTCCTTTCGCTACTATTTTATAACATATGTAGGTATGTATATATGTAGGTATATGTATAATTATATATTATAATGTATATATGTAAGTATAGTATATATATCTCTCTCGCTCTCGCGCGCGAGCAAGAACGCTCCTGACGTTAAATATTTTTATAAATTTCAAAATGGCACCAAAAACTGCCGAACCTACACTAAGTGAAGTGCTAAAAGTAGTGTGTGACTTAACCGCAAAGGTAAACTCGATAGAAGCCCTTATTATTAAGCACGCAGCAATAAATATGGACCAAGGTCAAGGGATCTTAATGGCCTTAAAAGATGTTATTGAGGGTAAGTCCTCAACAATCAAATCGCAAAATGCGGGTACCTCGTGCGACATGACTCCGCCGCAGCCGATGCAGACTCAGCGACCTATGCGCCAAGCGCGCTTGAAAGCCGCCGCCACCACCGCTTCGTCAATGACTACGGTTCCCAAGACAGGTAACACAACACCACCGATAAAACCAGCCGGGAAACACACACCGACGACGGCACGCGAGAATGTTACACCGCGCGGAACTACCGCACCTAAGATAAACACTACCGATACAAAATGCATCGATGACTCAGTCGCAGTCGCAGCGATAACTCCGTGTGCGGCCACGAAATCGTCGAGTCATAGCACTTTAGTCAACACTAATGATGACAATTATATTAATGCAGGTTGGAAGAAAGTGACAAAAAATCTACCCGAAAACGAGATATAATAACCGGCACGGGAAAATCGAATGACGAACTTCAAATAGCAGAGAGATTGAAATATATTCAGGCTTGGCAGTTTAAGCCAGAAACCACGGAAAAAAATATATTTAATCATCTAAATAAAATTGAAAAGTCCGAAAAATACTACGTTGAAAAGAGACAAATCAAATCTCAATGGCATGCAGTATTTATAATAGGTATTCCTGAGAGTCTGTTTGAGCGGATCAGCGCGCCGACTTCGTGGCCCGCCGGGGTTCGTGTCAGCAACTGGATTTTTCGGGCGCGAGCGTCGGCCGGCTCGACAGGCCACACGCAGTAGGTGCGAGCGACACCTCAGCGGCGCTCGGCCGCGACCAGCAAGCCGTGCATCACTGTCACCAGAATGACCAACAGAACAGTTCATCGAAACGGAAGATTGTAGTATGTCTTCAAAATATAAGATGTATAAGTAGTAAGGGCAAATTAGATAAATTAGAAGTCCTGTTACAAAATGAACTTCAATGCGATGTATACTTGCGATCACTGAACACTGGTTGTCTCACGATAAATTGAAATGCGTGGAAATAACCGGTTTTAAACTTGCCTCATGTTATTGCAGGACAAACTTTCAACACGGAGGATCCTGTATTTATATTAGCGATAACATAAAATGCGTTGAAAATTTAGACCTTACTGCGTTTTCAGTAGAGCAGTTCTTAGAGGTGTCTGCTATTGATCTTATTGAATACAACATTTCTGTTATATGTATTTATAGAACTAATTTAGTGAGCACCAGTACATTCCTCGATAAGTTAGAACGACTACTCGATAAGGTGTCTGAATTGGGCATTGAATGTATTTTGGTGGGCGATTTCAATATACATAGTCAAAGTACAATTGATTCAAACACAAAAAGACTGACTGACTTATCGGCCATCCATGGCATGTGTAATCTTGTAGATTTCCCTACGCGTGTCACCTCGAGCACTGCTACCTGCCTCGACCACGCGTACTCGTCATTGCCGGCGGGAGCGGCGAGCGTGGCGCCCCACGGTAGTACCGCGTCCTAAGAACGGCGGACAAAATTACTTAAATCCTAATTAGCGGTTATTCGTTGTGTAAATATTACTTAAAATCATAAATAATAACATAATTTAATCGAAAAATCATAATTTATTAATTACTCATTTGTATATTATGTTTTAAGCATGCTATTACCAAAAACAAAACATGTAAAAAATACTAGATTTTTATGACGCTTAAATCTAACTCTAACATGAAATTACTAATAATAAAACTAAATATAACAGTAACAACTAGCTGTACAAAGTCTTAAAAAATAAAATTAACTAACAAACTAGATCTAATATAATGCATCTACCTTCAAAAATAAATTAAAAATTAATTTAAACTAAATTTTCAATAAACTAAATTAATAAACTAATAGTTACATTAAACCAAAATGTTCTTATTAGGCTCTTTTTCTTCCGAGGAAGTTTCCGAAGACTTGTTATAAAAGGGTCTGAATTGAGCATAAGCCTATTAATTAAATCCGTGTTTGTGAGTTCTCGTGTCATTTTTCGAGCGTGATCACGGCTACAAGCCTTGAGAATTTTATTATTTGATTCAACAGCTTCGTCGGACAGTTTCCCAATAGAGACTTTCGCATGTTTAATAACCTCAGATCCATGGATAAGGTTTTTGAGAACGGAAGCCGGGAGATAGTACCACGGATATTCTTGAACTAAAAAACTAGCCGTTTCTAAAGCATACTCTCTAAATTCCAAATCAATATCAAATCCTGATGACGAAGCTTGTAAAATAATCGAGCAACAATCCATCAAATCGTTTTTTAAACCTGTGATTTCAGCTGAAATTTCAGGTTTCATGCAAAATTTTCTGGCGGTATTGCCGTCGTTCGATGTTCCGCTTCCGCCACTTCGTGGTTTGTCTACGATTAAGCCTTACCTAGACCTAAATTGGTTTTGTATATATAATTTTCTGTTTTTTAACAATTTTATCTTCTTCCGACCTAACCTGCCATTTTTTGATGTCAGTCCTGTAAGAGAGATGAAGAAAAAATTCGAAGAAACGGATCCATGAATGCAGGGGCGATAAACCAAACATAAATCTACTTTTCTCGCATTGTTTTTGCAAAGTAATGTATTTACAGCAGACTCGTCAAACTTAGATAATCTTTCTAAACGCCTAGGTTTTGAACGACCGCATAATTGAGAAAACTCTTTCTGCGGTCGCCCTACGCCGCATGACGAGCCTGACACAACCGTACTCTCGTCACTCGCGCTTGTGGTTCATGTCGCAGTATTTTTGGGTAAATCAACAAATTCGACTATCGTCAACCAATCTGCATACTTTGATAATAATTTCGATTTAGTGCCATTTACTATTTTCCAAAATGACTCTAAACTTTTACACAAATTAGAATCTCGTTTACCTAAAGCACTTATATCTACGTTATAGGTGGTATCGAAGCTTTCCTGTAAGGTTTCTAATACTTCTTTAGGTTTCTCCTTTGTATTCTTATCAGCTTTGACCCAAATATCAAAGATAAACGATCTTGAAAAGGAGCATTTGATTGATGTATCTGAAAATAAAAACTTTAGTTAATTCAACGGCTTCGTAGACCGTTCTACGCCAGTAGCTACGACGGCTAAATGACCCTATAACTCCCAGAGAGGCAACCAGAGGCAGCTGAATTTTTCTATTTTGAAAATATACAAATAGAGCTTTAATTTGTATATAGTGTGAATGCCGGCCCGTGCCTGCCAATTTTTGTAAGTCGATGATTAATCAATATACGACTAAAATATTTTAAAATAATATCTGGCGGCGTAGCACGTAAATATTGCAATTATGAAACAATATTCGTTTTGTTTCCTCGCTTCTGTTTTAGCATAATTGTATATAGCTATAGTATTTCAACTCTATAAATGTAGCGTATTGGATGTAAGTCTGTCAAGCTATATTTATTGTAAATAAATAAATAATAAATAATAATAATAAATATATCTGCGTAATATATAACTAGTAACCAAACACATACCTTGCTCTTGGAATTCCAAAGGAATGAGTCACTGATAACGACAAGTTGCAATAATGCACATGCACTCACTTCAAAGGTCAAAAAATAAATGATAATTAAATAGGATTGCTAAACTATTTATACTTATGGCTAGTTTGTTTATCGGACTGCCTAGTTATCATTGTTTTTGTGCGATTTTCAAGGTTGTGTTTTTTTTAATTTTGTCCTATGAAGGGACCACCGTGCGCCCGTGCGAACCGCGCTCAGCGACCACTGCGCCGTGCGGCTCGAGCTGCGCGCTGAGAGTCGTACACAGCACTCACATCAATTGCGATACACGCGGCAATTTAATGCCTTTAATAATATTAATTTTGTAACAGCGATAGAAAGTGTCGACTGGGAAGAGATAATGCGTCGAAATCGATCCCCTTCAGAAAAAGCTATGGCTGTTATAAATATAATATTTGGCAAATTTGACGTATGTTTTCCATTAAAGAAAACTTATTATAAGAAGAATGACTCATCCTGGGTTACACCGGATGTAAAAAATTACAAATCTTTATTATTTGACGTGATAAAAATTGGCGAATTATTCCCTGACATAGAAATTATTAGTGTAATTATCAACGACATGAACATATATTATGACAATTTAATTCGAAATACTAAATGTATTTATTATTCAAAAATGATCAATAATGCGATTAACTCTAGTCGCACCGTGTGGACTATCGTCAACAAAGAAAGAGGAAAAAATAATCTCCCTCAAATCGATTTTACGGATGTAATTAAAAATTCTCAGGGGGTAAAATTCCAAACACAAAAATGTGCAGTTAATGCAATTAACGCCAAATTTTTGAGCGCGTCGGAATCGTGTGGTGCGCCGAGAGCGAATATCGCGCGTGTTATCGCCGCGCTGCATTCGGCGCGCCCACCGGCCGACCGCTCACTCAGATTCTTACGGTTCAGTGCGGAGGAAGTACGTCACATTATAACGTCGCGCATCCCACCAAAGCAATCGAAAGATATTTACGGACTGTCAATGAAATTGATTAGGAATATAGTGGTACCGCTTGCCCCTGTTCTGGCCGAATTATTTAATTCGTGCATTTCAGAAGGAACGTTTCCAACGCCTTTGAAGGTTGCCAAAGTGTCACCGCTTTATAAAGGAAAAGGCAAACGCGAATGTATGGATAATTATAGACCAGTCGCTATAATTCCGGCCCTGGCAAAAATATTTGAAAATGGCCTAAGCATGCGCCTAATAAATTTTTTAAATGACACGGACGCCCTCTCAGATCGCCAGTTCGCGTACCGCGCAGGCAGATCGACCACTTCGCTGACCCGCGAGGTGGTACGGAGAGTGCTGGCAGCGAGAGACGGTAAACCTAAGCAGCAGGTCGCTCTTATCTGCTGTGATTTATCGAAAGCGTTTGATGTCGCCGACCGCGCCGTGTTAAACGTTAAAATACGGCACTACGGCGTGGACGGGGCATCTTATGACTTGATAGCTGACCTGATACGTGAAAGATCACAAATTGTTGTAGGTGGTAAGGGTGGTGTAAAGTCTGATCCATTGAAATCTGAAATGGGAGTGGCGCAGGGATCATCTGCGTCCAACATAATGTTTTCACTCCTTCTGAATGATCTGCCAGCCGCCATCACTGCGGCTGAAATATTTATGTATGCTGATGATGTCGCCGCGGTGGTGACAGCGCCCTCTGTGGACCTCCTGGAAGAGAAACTGAACACCACCACCTCTCAGCTCGCCGACTGGTTTGAGGCGAACGGCCTGGCGCTAAACCTATCTAAGACGCATTATATGCATTTTTGTTTGACGGGACGATCACCCAGGCCCTTAAGGGTATTTGTGAAAGGGACCACAATAGATCAGGTATCCACGACGACATTCCTTGGATTTGAACTGGATAGAGGACTGAAGTGGGAAGAACAAATAAATAAAATATGTAGCAAATTAGGTAGTGCATGTTTCGCGCTTAATAGACTCGGAAGGGTCGTGCCGACAGAAGTGGTCCGATGTTGCTATTTCGCGACCGTACAGTCGGTGCTGCAGTACGGAACGTAAATTTGGGGCCGTGCCGCGGACTGGTTGCGAGCATTTAGAATGCAGAAACGCGCCGTCCGAGCGATTGCTAGGATCCCTCAGGATGACTCTGCCCGTCCATACTTTAGGAGGTTGAGTATCCTTACATTGCCATCGCTTGTAATATTTCAGGTGGCGGTATATGTGAGGATAAATCTGGCCTTGTATACTATGCGCGATCGCAAGCGGACCAACAAGAGGTATCTCGAAACCGTACCTCATACGATGGAAAAGTCCGCAAGGATTACACATGTAATGGGACCGAAAGTCTACAATATGTTGCCTGAAAGTATCACTGATGCACCTAGCATAAACTCTTTCAAAGCACGCCTGAAACTCTGGCTTATCGAGGAAGCTTTTTATGATTTTGAAATGTTTAAATGTATAAAATGACTGACAGATTTCTTTGGGAAGGTTTTAACTTGAATCATTTACAATTATGTAATTTAGATATTTATTAAGTTTTTATTTTTTTTGTGTAAATAATTACTTTTATTTATTACAACTGACATATCAAATTGATTAAATATAATTCGTTGACATTTTAATTTTACAACGCTACAGGATGATGGACCTAGTAGTAATGTAAATATATATTATACTCGTATTTTTATCAATGTGTGAAACTATTGAATGCATTTATTTTTATTGTGGATAACTTACATTGACGTGTAAAATGTTTTATGAATAAATGAATATGAATATGAATATATTTAAAACTTAGATTGAATTATGTATATTTAGTTTATTCTTTATAGGTGTTTTCTTTGTTGATATCTATTTAATCATCATCATCATCATCATCATATCAGCCATAGGACGTCCACTGCTGGACATAGGCCTCCCCTAATGATTTCCAATAAGACCGGTTGATAGCGGCTTGCATCCAGCGCGATCCTGCGGTCCTAATAAGGTCATCCGTCCACCTCGTGGGTGGACGACCTACACTGCGCTTGCCGGTACGTGGTCTCCACTCGAGAACTTTTCGACCCCATCGGTCATCAGTTCTCCGCGCTATGTGCCCTGCCCATTGCCACTTCAACTTTCCAATCCGCTGGGCTATGTCGGTAACCTTGGTTCTTCTACGGATCTCCTCATTCCTGATTCGATCTCGTAGAGAAACTCCGAGCATAGCCCTCTCCATGGCTCGTTGGGCTACTTGGAGCTTACTAATAAGACCCATAGTGAGAGACCACGTTTCTGTGCCATAAGTCATCACTGGCAACACACACTGGTCGAAAACTTTCGACTTGAGGCACTGAGGTATGTCGGACGAGAAGACGTTACGCAATTTCCCAAACGCTGCCCAACCGAGTTGGATTCGGCGATTGGCCTCTTTCTTGAAGTCGGACCTACCTAACTGGACTACTTGTCCTAGGTAGACGTACGAGTCAACGACTTCAAGAACCGAAACTGAAATAGGGGTGGGTACAACATGAGAATTACACATGACCTTTGTCTTGTCCATGTTCATTTTAAGACCCACCTGTTGAGAGACTCGATTAAGGCCTTCGAGCATCGTGCTTAGTTCTTCCATCGACTTTGCCATGACCACGATATCGTCGGCAAATCGAAGGTGAGTGATGTATTCGCCATTGATGTTGATGCCGAGTCCTTTCCATTCCAAGAGCTTAAAGGCGTTCTCCAGAGTAGTAGTAAACAGTTTCGGAGATATTACGTCTCCCTGTCTTACGCCTCTCTTCAAAGGGATCGCCTTGGAGCTCTCTTCCTGTACTCGAACCGACATAGTGGCGTTATTATACAAACACTTCAGCACTTCAATGTACCGATGGTCAATACGGCATCGTTGAAGAGACTCAAGCACAGCCCATGTCTCAACCGAATCAAAGGCTTTCTCATAGTCCACAAACGCCAAGCAAAGTGGCAGGTTATACTCCTCGGTCTTCTGTATAACCTGCCGCAGCGTATGTATGTGGTCCATGGTGCCAAAGCCCTTCCGGAAACCGGCTTGTTCGGGAGGCTGGAAGTCATCAAGCCTGCGTTCGAGACGATTCGTAATGACCCTTGAAAACAACTTATAAACATGGCTCAGAAGTGAGATGGGTCTGTAGTTCTTCAATAAGGTGTTGTCACCTTTTTTGAAAAACAACACCACCACGCCTCTGTTCCACGCTTCTGGCGTTATGCCCTCGAGGACGACGGTGTTAAATAGCTTCTGAAGGACTTTTAGTACCGGCGTTCCACCCGCTTTCAGAAGCTCTGAAGTGATTCCGTCGTCACCCGGCGCCTTATTGTTCTTAAGTTGGTTCAGGGCCATCCTAATCTCGTACAGGCTAATGTCCGGGATGTCTTCGGTGAAGTGTCGGGTCAGCTTGGCTCTTGGGTCTTTGGCCGCGCTGTTTACAGGCTTTGCTACCGAGGCGTATAACTGTCCGTAAAACCTTTCGATCTCCTGCAATACCTCTGCCTTGGTTGACGCTATACTGCCATCTTCTCTCTTCAGCTTTGTCAACTGGCTTTGCCCAATAGAAAAATGCCTCGCGAACACTTTGGAGCCTTTGTTCCGCTCTATTGTCTCTTTAACATGTTTAGTATTAAAGAGACGAATGTCGCACCGCACCGATTTTGAAATCTGTCTATTGAGCCGCCTGTATGACTTTGCATCATCGGAAGACTGCAGTCTTAGCGAGCGTCGTTCGGCCATGAGATTTAGAGTATGATCGGAGAATTTCTGAGGTCTATCTGAACGGCGGGGTCTAAAGAATTTAGAACCCACCGTTTGGACAGTTTCTACGAGCCCGTTATTGATCTCGTCCACTGACGCAAAGTTCTCCAGGCAAGCAAAGCGATTTGAGAGCTCGAGCTGAAAGTTCTCGGGGTTTTGTATGTGGGCACGAGAAGGTCGGAGCGTAGACTGTATCAGACGGGACCTTTCGAGTTTAACGTTGATATTCAGTTTGCCTCGGACGATTCTGTGATCACTGCCGGTTTTTACCCTGTGGATCACGGAGACGTCGTTGAATATCCGTTTTTCACTAGTCATGATGAAGTCTATCTCATTTCTCGTGGTACCGTCGGGACTCATCCAGGTCCATTTCCTACGAGGTGGCTTCTGGAAGAAAGAGTTCATCATGAAGAGTTGCTCTTTCTCCAGAAAGTCTGCCAGCATGCGGCCCCTGGGGTTCCGTTGCCCAAATCCAAATTGCCCCACTCTCAACTCATCATCGCTTTTCTTGCCCAACTTTGCGTTGAAATCTCCCATAACAACCGTGAAGCGGGTCTTAGACGTATGTATGGCCCGACTTACGTCCTCATACATAGCCTCCACTTCATCATCTGGGTGTGACGAGGTCGGTGCGTATACCTGGATGACCTTCAACAAATATCGTTTGGATATTCTGAGTATCAGGTATACAACCCTGCTCGACACACTTTCGATGGTAATGATGTTGTTAACGAGAGACTTGTGAACGAGAAAGCCGACACCACCTTGGGACCGTTGGTCACCTTCCCGGTAGTACAGTAGGTTGCCGGATTCCAGGGTTATCGTGTCCTCGCCCTCTCTACGGACTTCAGATAACCCCATAATATCCCATCGCAACCTACCCAACTCTTCTTCCAGTTCCGCAATCTTCTCATCAGTCCTCAAGTGCGCACGTTATATGTTGCCAGGGCCAGTCGTCGTCGGTTAGGGTGGCAGCCGGATCTCTGCCGGGGATTCTTAGCACCCCTTGCTCCGCCGTTACCGTGGTCGCTGCCGGAACCAGGACTAGCGGATCTGCCGGGGACTGGGGGCCTGGTTTTATTTTGTGCTATCATATTAGGGGGATTTTGCCCATAATTGCCGCGCTGGGCAAGCGTGTTGGCAATCGCAGGGCGTAGCTCTCGCGACGGGGATGCTGCTGCCCATCCCCGCCCTGTTGCATTTTAGCTACGCTGTTCTGGATGGTTATACCGCCAACTGTCGGTTCCGTAGTACCTCAGTCGGCTCTTACGACACCTGGTACAAGAGGGGGGTGCTATTCTACTCTGCCGGCACCCCACGGCCAATATCTATTTAATGCCACTAGGTATTTCTTGTTCTTGTCGTTTCATATTCGTGCAAGGTTGCCTGGAAGAAATCGCCATGGGTGATAAGGCCGCCAATTTATAATCATATTTTTTTGTCGTATATGTGTAAATAGTGTTTATTTTTCATATTGTGGTTGTAAATAAAGAGTTTTGTCTGTCTGTCTGTCTGTCGGTACCTTGGCTGCTCATTAAAATTTTATTGTTAGTTCACCATAACTCCGCGACGGTTCTCTTTCTGCACTTACTTTATTTATCGTAGCGTGAAAGCGTAGTTAGACCAGATGTTTTTTACCGATCATCGAAGTTAAACAACATTCAGCACGGTCAGTCTTCGGATGGGTGACCGCCACCCATTTACAACTATGCGCTACCGTGGGATCTCTGGGATGACACGATAATTGTAGGTCCTGGTTTTAACCGCTTATGTAAAACAGCATAAGAACTCTGACGCCAGGGTTAGCCACCCTATTAGCTACTATGTATCTGTAACCTTTGTTGCTTGTTACGTCCATCTTTGCGTCCATCCTTATTAAGCAATATATGAATCTTAGTTCAAATAAGTAGCGCTCGTAGCGTAGTTTGACTAGGTGTTTGTCAGCGATCACCGAAGTTAAGCAACGTTCGGCGCGGTCAGTCTTCGAATGGGTGACCGCGGGTGGCATTTACAACTGAGCGCTACCGTGGCTCGGATGACACGCTAAATTGTAAGCCCCGGTTGTATTAACCGTTTAGCCACGTCAGTGGCCTCCAGCTAGTCAAGCATGATACCACGAAAAGCCACGAAATGAATTCATTTAGACGTGTGAAAAAGTGACAGATATATATTTTGCCATAACGCTGTCTCGTTTTGACACTAAGAAAAATATTTCGTGGCGCGCATACTAAGCCGGTAGGCGGGTTAAAAATTCTGACACCAGCAGCCCCTGCAATCGGGCTTATTGTTTGTGGGTTTGATCCCCGCCCAGGGCAAATATTTATGTGATGAACATAAGTGTTTGCTCTGTGTCTGGGTGTTATTTAGTTACTATCTATATAAGTATGTATTTAAAAATAAGTATATGTAGTATATCAGTCTCTGGCAGCCATATCACAAGCTTTGCTTAGTTTGGGGTCAGAGGCCGTGTGTAAGATGTCCCAAAATATTTATATTGGTTATTTGTTGATTAGTTTGGTTATTCTTTCATGTGGCAATAAAGCAACGGACTGACTTGATTTTTAAAAGCTTTTATTTAACTTCCAATGTATGTATGTATGTTCCTACATAAGTATGTCTGTTCGGGTGGAATGTTTGAACTCAATTTTGAAGTAGATATCTTCAACCGATTGAGCTGAAATTTTATAAACACGTTAAGTTTGGATGACAAAGCACGATATGGCGTGTAACATCATTCTAAATCCAATATGGCGGACCATCAAAGATGGCGGAATAGTTATTTTTAATGCACTTCTACAATATGGGTATCAAATGAAAGAAATTGTTGAGAGTAACTCGAAAAATAATGTGACTTCATTCTTAATCCAATTTGGCGGATCATCCAAGATAAAGGAATAGTTATTTTTAATGCACTTCTGTAATATGGGTATCAAATGATAGCGCTCACTGAGAGTAAATTGATGATTAGTTTTTGCAAAAAATAGCATGACCGACTTCACTCGTGTACAGAATCATTACATAGTATGAACAAAGTCGCTTTCCGCTGTCTGTCCCCATGTATACTTATATCTTTAAACTACGCAACGGATTTTGATGCAAATTGTTTTAATAGATAGAATAATTCAAAAGAAATGTTTATATGTATAATACACCTGTGCGAAGCCGGGGCGCATCGCTAGAACGCAAATATTATGCACGGATCGATGTAACATTTTTTTTGTTGATTTATCGAAAACTGCTCCGCCAATTTCGATAAAATTTAAATGGGACCAATTTCGAAGTATACTCTTTCCAATAAGAAAAGAATTATTGAAATCGGAGTACTATGAAAAAAGTTATGCGTGGTTATACATAAAAAAAATACATATATACGCGTCGAATTGTATACCTCCTCCGGTGGTTCGTTGGTCAAAAAGTGAGGTCCAAGTTGAAAAAAATTGACTTGTATGATTTGGTGAGATGGGCGACATCAGCTTTGGGGTGTTAGACTGGTGCCACACGGCCGACGCCGCGGCGACACCGCCGCTGCACCGCGGCAACACCGCGGCGACCAGTGTTGCCGGTAGCGCCTTATACATTAAATCTAGAGTATTCGAGTATAATAAGAATGTTAGCGGAAAAAATCATTCAATTCAAAAAAAATAATTCAGTCTGAAGCTGAAAATGAATAAAACCCCTCGAACACATTCGAAATCGGATCGTGTGATTTGTCACGACGAGTGTCACAGTAATAGCTGTCTATGTGACAGTTGTCAAACTTCAAAGTGAAATATCTCGGTTATTATCGATTCTAGACGATTGCTGTCTTTACAAAAGTGATAGAGCTCATCGAGATCTACATTTCGGATGACAGCTGTGAAACTTTAAAGTGATTTATCTCGGTTATTATCGACTCTAGACTACTGCTGTCTTTACAAAAGTGATAGAGCTCGACGAGATCTGCATTTCGGATGACATTATACTAAGCTCACACAAATCGGCGGACAAAAAGCATGTATGGAACAGCTGTTTTTTTTAGTTTTGACAAAAGTTAGTTTTAATGTACAGAATAAGCCCCTAAAAGTATGCTAATGATTAGAAATAACCCTGTATTATCTCCTTAAGTGCTAAGGATGAAGACCCCATGTTGGTCCTGCTAAAATTTTCAATAAGTTCATCGTCTTAGCCATTTTTTCAACAGTATGATTTATATGCGCTTTGCATGTCTGAGACTTATCAATCCACATACCCAAATATTTAATACAATTTACTGTAGCCATAATTTTACTATTAAGCTGTTTTGGAGATTACGCAGGCGGTCGTCAAATAAGGTGATAGTTGTAAGTAACCCTAATTGCCCTAGAAAAACTTTTATAGTATCTAGAGCATTTGCAGGTTAATTTCGTTAAAATCTGTCCTCGCTTTGAGAATAGATCACAAAATCGTCAGCATTTTAAAGTAAAAAAAAGTTATAACATTGGTCTTAATTTATCTGACAAAAAGACCTATTAGGGATGATTTATACAGGGTTATTTCTAATCAATGAGCATCCTTTTAGGGGCTTATTCTGTACATAAAAATTAACAAATTTTGTTCTGCGACTTTTGTCAAAACTAAAAAAAAATCAGCTATTCCATACATTTTGTCGCGGGTGAGCGATATTTTTCTATGGAAGAGCAAACATTTTTTTTTAGTTTTGGCAAAAGTCGTAGAACAGAAGTTGTTAGTTTTTATGCACAGAATAAGCCCCGAAGAGGATGCTAATTGATTAGAAATAACCCTGTATAAGTCCGGGCTGTGACGGCCAGGCTCGTCATGGCCCTTCTCACACCCTCCGATCTAGTAAATATCAGCCCTAAAGGCCTTAAAAAGAAGCAGTAGGTAATTGACTTAAGCGCCGTTTCATTGCGATTTCAGATAAATAAAAATGGGAAAACTAACCTACCTATTGCAACAACCACAAGCCTTAGAGAGCATGGCGTTAAAGAAACTCGTGGAGTGGATCGCGTCACATGCGGAAAAGTTGGCGCCATCCATAAGAATGCTGCTACAGACACATCCAATCAATGCTCAAGAGTTGCTCTCTCGGCAAATAGGAATTATTCGGAACTATGTCGAATGTAGACTTCCAGGAAGGTTTCACAACGAGGCAATGGTAGAATTGCAACATGCAGTATGTCGTCTTCGAATAATAGCTGACGTGAGAAGAGGAGACATTCTAAAGACGATGCTCGGAAGTGTGATAGAAGCACTGTTCACCAAATATATAACTTCGTTAAAATTCAGTCTTTACGAGTGGGAGTTACATAGAGAATCATTTTACTCCAAACCTCATCTCATCTCTGGACTTAATAATTTAACTTTAAATAGTGTTTGCACAGATGACGTCTTACGATTAGTAGAAGAGAAATTTAAATTTGTCGAAACATTGGATTTGTCTCAGTCTGTAATAAGTGATGATTGCATCGATACGTTAATCAAATTGAGTAATCTGAGAAGCGTTAATTTCTCCAAGACAAGAGTGAGTGTGACAGGTATCGAGAAACTTCTTATGTCTTGTCCAAACATTGAACATGTCGTCACTGACGTCCTCAGTGGTACACCTAACTTCGATATCGCACAAGTCGTAGTTAATATTGTATATCTCGATGAGCATGAAGAGAGGCGGTTCAATTTAAAGTCTTACGAGAACAATCCTAAAGCAACATTTGAAGAACATCAGTTACTTGTTAAAACCTGTCCCTTGATTGAGAAGTTGGATCTTGTAATAGACGATGACTATGATAAACCGGAAAATGATTATTTGAACCCCTTTCAGAGTTTGCAAAATGTACGTGAATTGTCGTTGGGCCGTTGTTGTTTTTACACACATCGAGTAAAAGAACTTTTACAAGCGAGAGGGATCAATTTGGTGTACATACGTTTCTGTGAAATAGGCGAGTTAGATTTTAGCGCTTTGAAGCACATTTATGTATTGTGTCCAAATTTGCAACATTTGGACCTTCGTAGTTGTCCATTAAATGAAGACTCGACATTTTGGGAAAATGATAAGATTCCTTGCAAAGAAACTATTTCACCACTGAAATATTTAAAGAGAATCTCCGTGACAGGCTTCCGAAGTTGGAGACCTGAGGAGCATCTCGTTTTTCTTCTATCTTACTGCCCAAACGTCGAATACATTGATATCAATGGACGCATTAACTCGCTAGATAATATCATGTTGTCGGTATTAGACAAAAACTGCGAAAACTTGATGTGTTTGAAAGAATTAAAATTTCGTGGTCAATTATCAAAGTCTGTGATGGATCGAATCGCTCAGAACTGTGTCCACCCGCTGGAAGTTATACGCCGCTGGAACCCCTTTGAGTGTGAAGAAAACTGGACCTCCGGAGAGATTATTGAAATCGATACTCACAATTGGACATAGTTGAACAGAAAGTACCCACAAAATGTTACTTTAGAGTTTTAGTCATCTAAAAATTCAGATCGCCTAACACCTGGTTTGACTCTGCGAAGTGAAGAAAACTGTTATTGTCTATTTTTAGGGTTCCGTACCTCAAACGTAAAAAACGGAACCCTTATGTGTTGTGTTTGTCAAGACTCTTTATCTCGGGAACGCGTAAAGATAACGAGTTGAAATTTAAAATGTATACGTATATCTATGGTTTCTTGCAGTTGTGTAAAAGAAAAACTTCTCAGTTATCGTTTAAAAAATTTAAAGCCGTTTATGTCGTAATAAGCCGCATATTTCGACACTCACAAAAATCAAAACCTACAGGGTACTTCCCGTTGACATAGAACTATGAAATTTGGCGAGAAGCATTGTCTCAGAGTACACATATAGGAATAAATCTGAAAACTGTACATTTTTATTTGAATCACAAAAAAAATAGGGCCTCAAAATTCACAAAATTGGATTCAAAATTCAAAGTGAGTAAATCGTATCATGTAAGGTATTGTTACGAGATGGGTTCTTGGATAGTCAGTTAAAACGCCGATTATTCACTTTGCACTTTATTGCACACAATCACTTCACAAAAATCACAAAAACACACGACAAAACTGGTTCGCACAAACACTTTACACTGGCACTGATATTCACACAAGCTAGTCACTTTACAATCACTGGTATCGCACACTAACCCGAGTAGTTATCGCTTCGACGGTAAACGAACAACAACTGATCCCCACGGGTCGGCCGGCGTATTTATACCCGTTATTTCCTACAGTCTCGAACCTACGAGATATTTCGCAACATTACTCGATCTTAATAAGAGCTATTGTGTTAACAAGTAAACAACTTGAAAGTTCGAGAATCCCTATTGTTTTTCATTTACGTAAACACCCCAAAAAAAAATAAACAATAGACGAGATACAAAGACTGATCCCGCTCGAGTTATAAAGCCATAAAACTGAATACAAAAGGCACCAATAAAAATACAATAAAGCTTCACAGAACAATAGAGCTTCCCAGAACCGGATCCATACCTACAACGGGCGTCTACTGCGTTACACTACCCCCTCCTAAGACATGCTCGTCCCGAGCATCGTTGCACCCGTAATATCGCGCCAATCGATCCACATGAACTATCTTGGGAGCACCTCGATGTCCCTTCTGTATGCGGAACGTCACGTCGTTGATCTTGGTCACCACTCGGTATGGTCCATCCCATTTGGCTTGTAGCTTTGGAGATTTCCCTTTTTTGCGTATAGGGTTGTGTAGCCATACTAGCGAGCCTTCCTCGAACCCAGGGTTGTTAGTCCTTCTGTCGTATCTAGTCTTCATTCTTTCTGATGTTTGCTGGCCATACTCTCTAATGTGCTCATAGATGTCGTTCATCTTGTTCCGAAGGTCACTGGCGTACTCAGTTATGGGTTGTGGAGAATCCGGTGGGACACCAGTTATTAAGTCGGCGGGTAGTCGTAATTCACGTCCAAAATTGGCAAAAGCAGGAGTGACATTGGTGCTCTCATGAACAGCACTTCGGTATGACAACAAAAATGGCTGGATATGCTTGTCCCAATCCCGTTGTTTGCTTTCGACTACTTTTGCCAGGTATCTCTCCAGAGTTTGGTTGAATCGCTCCACCATTCCATCTGATTGCGGGTGGTATGACGTTGTCCTTGTTTTGTGTGCACCCATTAGCCGACACGTCTCTTGAAACAGTTGAGATTCAAAATTTCTTCCTTGGTCACTATGGATTTCCAATGGTACTCCAAAACGACAGAATACTTCATGGACCAATTTGTCTGCTATCGTCGATGCCTCTTGGTTTGGAATTGCGAAGACTTCCGGCCACTTGGTGAAGTAATCCATGACGACAAGAAAGTACTTGTTGCCACTTTCGCTCACAGGAAATGGTCCGGCCACATCCAGTGCGATTCGCTCCCATGGTGCTCCAACATTATACAGCTTTAGTGCTCCTCTGCTGCGGGTATGCGGACCTTTCACTGATGCACAGCTCGTGCATTTCCGTACCCAGTCTTCTACGTCATCTCTGCAGTTGATCCAGTAAAACCTTTCTCGAATCTTCAACAGTGTCCGTTTCACACCCAGATGTCCTCCCGAAAATCCTTCGTGGTACAGCTTCAAAACTTCGGGAACTTTTGCTCTGGGTACAACCATTTGGGGATGGCACTGGTTTCCTCGAGCATTTTCCCATTTTCGGCACAGCACTCCCTCTTGAAGCACCAGGCTATCCCATTGCGCCCAATAGCTCTTTGTCGTAACACTCAGTGAAGCAATAGCACTCCAGTCAGGCTTACGGGCATCTGATTCCATCCATTCAAGAATCGGCTTGATGTCGACGTCTTCTTTTTGTTCAGCCTGAAGGGTTTCTTTCCATTCGTCGCCGATGTCAGCTTTGAGCATTCTGACAGGTACTGGATCTTTCGACTCTTGTCTTGAGCAATGCTTGCAGTCCTCTGAGCATGGCCTCCTTGACAGTGCATCTGCGTTGCCATGAGATTTTCCACTGCGATGCTCCGTGGTGAAGTCGAACTCTTGTAGTTGCTCAATCCATCTTGCCACTTGGCCTTCGGGATCCTTAAACTGCAGTAGCCACTTTAAAGCAGCGTGGTCGGTCCTCAGATGAAATTTTCGCCCGAGCAGGTATTTGCTAAAATGACGCAATGTCTTCACCACTGCAAGTAGCTCCTTTCTTGTCACACAGTAGTTCCGTTCTGGCTTGGACAGGGATTTGCTGAAATACGCAATCACCACTTCTTGGTCTCCTTTTCTTTGCGACAATACTCCTCCAATGCCGGTGTTGCTGGCGTCAGTGTCCACGATAAACTCGTTCTCGGTGTCCGGAAAACCGAGAATAGGCGTATTACAAAGTCGCTCCTTTAGTCCTCGAAAAGCTGCGTCGCAATTTTCATCCCAGAGGAAGGGCCGTTTTTCCTCAGTCAGTCTATGCAACGGCTTAGCGATGTCAGCAAAGTTTTTCACGAATCGCCTGTAATAGGAGCATAAACCCAAGAATGCCCTGACTTCCGTCTTGTCTTTTGGCACAGGCCAATCCTTCACAGCACTGACTTTACCTGGATCCGTCTGTACACCAGCTTCGGAAATCACATGTCCCAAGAAATTCACTTGCCTCTTGAAGAAGGAACATTTCTTCGGACTCAGCTTAAGATTGGCAGCACGTATTTTTGTTAGGACTCGTTCCAGGTTTTGCAGGTGGTCTTCGAAGGTTTTTCCCACAATTATGATGTCGTCTAAGTAGACAAGGCATGCGTCACCAATTAGTCCCGCAAGAACTAACTCCATTAACCTTTCGAACATAGCGGGGGCGTTGCACAACCCAAACGGCATCACTTTAAATTGCCACAGGCCTTTTCCCGTAGAAAATGCGGTCTTCTCCTTATCTTTAGGGTCTATTTCCACTTGCCAGTACCCGCTCTTCAGGTCCAGCGTAGTGAACCACTTCATGCCCGTCAGTGTATCCAACGTGTCATCAATCCTCGGCAAAGGGTAGCTGTCCTTCTTCGTTACGTCGTTGAGTCGTCGATAATCAACACAAAACCGCATACTGCCGTCCTTCTTTTTCACTAGAACCACTGGCGAACACCACGGACTGGATGAAGGTTCTATCACACCATTTAGCGCCATGTCTTCGATCATTGACTCAACTTCTTTTTCTCGAGCCACTGGTATCCTTCTTGGCCGCTGTCGTATCGGTGGCACGTTTCCTGTATTTATCGTGTGCTTCACTAAGCCAGTCTTCCCGTTGACAGCATCATCGAGGGCAAATATGTCGGAAAAGCGCTGTAGCATCTTCTTCGCCATCAGAAGTTCTTTTTCAGAGAGATCTTTCCGGGAATCTTCCAATAGTGTTGACACGTTGCAACTCCCAGCACAGTTGTATTCCTCCTTTGGTTGTTCTTGGCATTTGCGCATCCAGTCTACTTCTTCGCATGTACCAATCGGGGTTCCTCCTTTGATGAGTTGTTCCTCGTTACTTGTGTTGAGCACACGCACCACAGCAGTATTAGTAGTCCTCACCAAAGTTCGGGCCACTAACCATGGTTGATCACCTTCCGATTGTTCTATTAGCACACATCGTTGTTGATGTCCCAACTTCGGCGGTAATCTAACGGCCACAATGGTTTCCGATCTAGGTGGAAGGACTGTTCTCTGCAGACAATAAACCTTTCCCGATATGGCGCCTTCCATGAAGATTTCTTCTCTTCCACATTTCAAGATTCCTTGGTTGATGTCGATCTCACAATGATGTTCTCGCATGAAGTCAAGACCCAGAATGCAATCGTCAACTATATCTGCCACAATGACTTTATGTTGGAAGGTTTTCTCACCCAACTTTAACTCCACCAGCTTCTCTCCTTGGACGGATATGTGCTGGCCGGTCGCTGTCAGAAGTTGAACTGTTTTGCAGCTTTCGAAGTTCGGAAGAAAGCGCTTAGCCATACGGGAACTGATGATAGTGCGAGAAGCTCCAGTATCCAATGTCAGCTTGCACGAAGTTCCGTTGATGGCACCATTGATGATCAGGCTGTTCCCATCGTGAGCTTGTGATATCAAAATCTTTGGGGCCTTTTTTAGACCGGCCAGCACCCGCCCCTTGGTCCTGGCGCTTACTCGTTTCCCTGCTGCTGTGCGGTCTCACTGTGCGGCCGTTCCTCCCGTTCCTCTAATGGACGATCTTCCCTCGTTCGACGTGGCTTTGGGCAATTCCGCCATAAATGGCCTCTTTCGTCGCAGTTGTAGCATCTAGGGCCAAACCTTGTACGAAGTGAGGCGTCCTTTACCTCCCTTATATGTTGGATATCCTTCGCTGGATTTCGTACAGCCTCGACTTCTAAGGCTTGAGCCAAAGCTTCCTTTAGTGTTTTATGATGCCCGAGTTTCACTGCAGTTCTTACTTCGAAGTCTGCTATCCCGTTAGCAAACGCTTCCACTAGATGTTCGTCGTTAGGTAATGGCGCGGACTGATAAGCCTTCCGGAATAGTTTCTCCACCTCGACAGCCCACTGTTGAAGACTTTCATTACGACGTTGCACCCTGTTCTTCAACTGCGCTCGGTACACACGTTCCAGGTGCTCATCACCATAGCGACTTTCCAGCGTTTCCATTAATTTATCGTAGGTCACTTCCTTGCCCACGGCATCCAGAATACTCAGGGCTTCGTCGCGAAGGCTCATGATGAGGGCGTTCATGGCTTGGTCCTTGTTCCATCCATTGGTTTTGACTGCGGCGTCGAATTGAATTTTGTAGGCTGACCATGATGATGTTCCGTCGAAAGGCGTCACTTTAATCTTTTGTGAGGCTGGCGAGAAGGTTGTAGATGCAGCGGCTCCGCTTCCATATTTGATAACATTCAGGGCCTTTCTCACGTCGGCGATTTGTGTTTCCGCTTCGACAATACGAGATTCGTGCTCTTTTACGCTAGTATCAAGCTGCTTGACCGTGTCCTTGACTTCTTTTATTTCCTTGCCCAAAGTTGTCTGCAAGCTTGAAATCAGATCTTCTTTTTGTCGGTCCAATTTTTCTTCAAGCTGGCGAGCCTGTCTTTCGTTGTTGCGGGCCTGTTCTTCCATTAGACGAGCCTGTTCTTCCAGCAGACGAGCCTGGTCTTCTTTGTTGCGATCGAACATTGACTGCATCATGGACATCATTGCAGCCATATCAAATGCCGCAGGGGCAGCAGGTGATGTAGCAGGTGCCACAGCAGGTGGTGCAGCAGGTACCACAGAAGGTGCCGCAGCAGGTGCTCCTGGGTTTCTGGAGTCGTCGTTGGTTGCCTCGGACTCACTGCCTTCCATTAACAGCGAATTATTTCCAAAGCGCCTCTGGTCGATCTCCTCCTGGCGGCGCTCCTGCTCCTCTTGTCGGCGCGCTTCCTCCTGTCGGCGCTGAGTCCTTGTGCGAGGGGTCTCTTCGTCGTATGGTGTTACCGGCATTTTCAACTATCCACCCTTCTGACACCAAATGTTACGAGATGGGTTCTTGGATAGTCAGTTAAAACGCCGATTATTCACTTTGCACTTTATTGCACACAATCACTTCACAAAAATCACAAAAACACACGACAAAACTGGTTCGCACAAACACTTTACACTGGCACTGATATTCACACAAGCTAGTCACTTTACAATCACTGGTATCGCACACTAACCCGAGTAGTTATCGCTTCGACGGTAAACGAACAACAACTGATCCCCACGGGTCGGCCGGCGTATTTATACCCGTTATTTCCTACAGTCTCGAACCTACGAGATATTTCGCAACATTACTCGATCTTAATAAGAGCTATTGTGTTAACAAGTAAACAACTTGAAAGTTCGAGAATCCCTATTGTTTTTCATTTACGTAAACACCCCAAAAAAAAATAAACAATAGACGAGATACAAAGACTGATCCCGCTCGAGTTATAAAGCCATAAAACTGAATACAAAAGGCACCAATAAAAATACAATAAAGCTTCACAGAACAATAGAGCTTCCCAGAACCGGATCCATACCTACAACGGGCGTCTACTGCGTTACAGTATCATATGAAAGAAATTCATTAGCACATGCTAAAACAGGTTTGTAATTATTTTAACAATGTGTAAGTTTAAATGTTGACGAGAAAAATGAAAAAAAATTTTTTTTTTGTTGGTTTTAGTATAGAGATTTTAACATCTTACTTCCCACTTTTGTGAAATTTTCTGGATTTGTACGGAACCCTCGATGTGCGAGCCTGACTCGCACTTGTCCGGTTTTTATACAAAAAACCTTACTTCATAGGCCACTTTGGTATCATTAAATCATTATTGACCAGTGTTCTTTTTGCTGAATTACATCAAATTATGATCAATTTTATTTGTAAATACTTAGTATATTGTAGATCGAATCGCTCAGAACTGCATCAACCCGTTGGAAGTTTACGTCGCTGGAACCGCTATTAGTGATATCATGTAAAAATACATACCTCTGGATTAAAATTCTTTGTTAAGTACTTGTGTCTTTAATATGTGTACCACTTCATCCACACATTTCAATCACATTTGTGTATTCTGATGAACACATCCATAAAAAGTGGCAGTATTCGACTTCAGCGCCGTTTTATTAGTCAGGCCGCACACCAGACATACATTTGTATTATTGTAAGTGTGGCGCCACATTTGAAATGCGGCACATTTAATGCCCCCGTATCCTCCTGGCGTCCAGAGCTTTGAGACTCAAACTCTCAAACTAGATTACCGCCCGCATGTCCATCTCAAGGAATATAAATAAGATAACGTTTATTTGCTCAAAAAGTTACAGGTTTTGGAGTTCGTAAATCTAGATGATGCTTAAAGTAGAGATAGTAGATAGGTACTTAGATTAAATTTACAAACTTCCAGAGTGGAACCCTAATTCTCACACTAGGGTGGTCCTGTGTCGTGTCGTGAGATTTAGTCTCTTCCGCTTTTGGATAAGACATCTCATAATTATTACCTAATGTAATGAAAAGAGTGACTTAATCACCTTAGTTCTCGCTCGCCACGCTCGCGCTTTAGAAAAGTATTACGGTTTCAGTTCCATAGTTAATCCAAAAATTGTACAACAGACATTCCATCAATGAGTCCGTCATAAGACTTGATGACCTTCTCACCCCCTTGTCTAAATGGCTGATAGTACCTATTAGGGATAATTTGTAAAAGTCCGGCCCTGGCCCGGTTTAATAAATATCAGCTCTAAGGGCCATAAAAAGAGGCAGTAGGATTAATTGACTTAGCGGCGTTTCATTGTAATTTCAGATAAATTAAAATGGGAGAACTAACCTACCTACTGCAACAACCAAAGACCCTAGAGAGCATGGCGTTAAAGAAATTCGTGGAGTGGATCGCGTCACATGCAGAAAAGTTAGCGCCATCCATAAGAATGCTGCTACAGAGACAGCCAAGCAATGCTCAAGAGTTGCTCTCTCGGCAAATAGGAATTATTCGGAACTATGTCGAACGTCGACTGCCAGGAAGGTTTCACAACGAGGCAATGGGAGATTTACAAAATGCGCTCTGTGATCTACGAGTAATTTTGAATTTGTGCGAAGGAGACATCCTTAAAAGTATGCTCGGTAGTTTGATAGAAATACTATTCACTAAGAATATAACTTCGCTAACATTCAGTCGTTACGAGTGGGAGTTACACCGAGAATCGTTTTACTCCAAACCTCATCTCATCCCCGGACTTACTCGTTTAACTTTAAATAGTGTTTGTACAGATGATGTCTTAAATTTTGTTGAAGAAAATTTTGAATTAGTCGAAATATTGGATTTGACTAAGTCTAGAATAAGTGACGATTGCATCGATACGTTAATCAAATTGAGTAATCTAAAAAGCGTTAATTTTTCCGAGACCAGAGTGAGTGTGACAGGTATCGAGAAACTTCTTTTGTCTTGTCCAAGTATCGAACATGTCGTTACTGACGTCCTTAGTGAGACACTTAACTTCGACATCGCTCAAGCTATAGATAATATTGTATATTTCGATGAGCACGAGGAAAGACGGTTCAATTTAAAGTCTTACGCGAACAATTCCAAAGCCACTTTGGAACAAAATCAGTTAGTTGTTAAAACCTGCCCTTTGATCGAAACGTTGCAACTTATAACAGACGATGAGTATAATAATCCGGAGAATTATTTGGATCTATTTCAAAATTTACAAAATTTACGTGAACTGGAGGTAGCTAGTTGTTGTTTTTACACACGACTAAAAGAACTTTTACAAGCAAGAGGGAGCAATCTGACGCACATACGTTTTTGTCAAGTTGGCGAGTTAGATTTTAGCGCATTGAAGCACATTTATTCAACGTGCTCAAATTTGCAACATTTGGACCTTCGTTGTTGTCCATTATGGATGGAACCGACATTATGGGAAAATGATAAGATCCCCTGTAAATCAATTATCTCTCCGCTGAAATATTTAAAGAGAATTTCCGTGAAAGGATATAGAAGTTGGAGACCTGAGGAGCATCTCATTTTTCTTCTATCTAACTGTCCAAACGTCGAATACATTGATATCAATGGATGCATTGTGTCGCTAGATAATATCATGTTGACAGTTTTAGAGAAAAACCGTGAGAACTTGATGTGTTTGAGAGAATTGAGATTTCGTGGTCAGTTATCAAAGTCTGTGGTAGATCGAATCGCTCAGAACTGCACCAACCCGCTGGAAGTTATACGCCGCTGGAACCGCTATGAGTGATATCATGTAAAAATATCATACCTCTGGATTAAAATTCGTGTTTAGTACATGTGTCTTTAATTTGTGTACGGACCGCCACATTCATATGCTCTCTCTTTAGTTTATTAGTTTAAATAACGTGCGCGCTGACGCGATATTTTGGAAATAAGGGTTTAGTATTTAGTCTTAAAAAAGGCAAATAATTACCTTTTGACATTTTATATTATGTTACAGCAAAGTGACGTAGGTAGCCTTAATAGGAGTATTTTACCTGCAGTCTGCGTTTCTTATTTATTAATGTACTACACAATATGATATTATACGGCACGAGGCAGGAAATACCAATTCGTAAGTAACAGCTTGACAATGCCCTATATGCGATATATGATTACAATGTATTCATTTATTCTACATCTCATCAATGCTCATCTCAAATAAAAATGCATCGCTCAGAGTGAAATATTTTCTTATACTGAATTTTATCAAATTAAACTGTATCCTGTATTATAAGATCATCAAAAAAATTACATATAAAAATGACGTTCGCTACGCTCGTGCTTAGTAAAATTATTGTGGTCTGGCTAAGTTTTCATCTGGCTCTCACCATAATTTCCTTTCACCCACCCTGTCTCAATGGCAGAATCAGCCCATGATTACAAACAAGGTGCCTATATCGTCTATAAATAGTGGCAGTAATCGACTTCAGCGCCGTCTTGTTACAATTGACAACATTTCAAATTTTTAACATGGTTATATTTATTTATTATTTGAAAGAATATTGCAAAATAACGTATACGTATTTTTTATTTTTCTAATACGACTTATATTTTCCGTAAAATTAAATTTTGAAAAGTAGCTTATTCTAAAAGGACGTAACTGCAAAATTTAGGACTCATACACAATTATACTGAAGCCACATTAGAAAAAATAGGTGCTAGCGTTACTGTCACTGTCAATACCAATCAATCCGTCACAATTCACAACAAATAGGCCGGGAGGTCAGCGCGAAAAGTCCACTATGTACCGCGGTATACTATGGGAAGAAAAATATAAAAAAAGTTTAACAACTGCAAGCATGCATCATCAATCACCTGAAATATGTAACAGGGTCTGCCATACAGGCTTTAAATTAGCACCACTTAAAAAAAGAAGAATAAGTAGTACTAGTTCCAAGATACTTATAAAATTCAAATGGATTCTTCCACCAAATGATAAGGAACCCAGCTGACTGACTCCAGGGTATTGATGTACACCATTTTGATACGAATAATTCAGCTTTTGGAAAGTATTTGCATTTTTTGCGTTTACCTCTCGGGCTAAAGCAAAATAAGTAATTTGAAAATGACACTGACATTTTATTTTTAAACTACATTTTATGTGTCAACACTGTCAGTGTAACTGTCATTTTATATTGCTAGTATTTTTTTATCATTGGCAACTGAACTTTTAGTATAAATCCTGAAACGGCTTGGGTGAGAGTTTTTATCTAATATCTTAGCAGTTACTGCACTAAAAATTTTGGAAAAATAAGCATAATGATCAGCATCCCGATATCTCGAAATGGTTTTGGAATTTCATAGCCTTGTGAAATATGAAAACTTGTCAATTTCAGATAAAAATGGCAAAACAAACATACCTACTGCAACAACCACAAACCCTAGAGAGCATGGCGTTAAAGAAACTCGTGGAGTGGATCGCGTTACACGTGGAAAAGTTAGCGCCATCCATAAGAATGCTGCTACAGACACATCCAAGCAATGCTCAAGAGATGCTCTCTCGGCAGATTGGAATTATTCGGAACTATGTGGAATGTAGACTGCCAGGAAGGTTTCACAACGAGGCAATGGCTGAATTGCAACATGCAGTTGGTCGTCTCATAATGTTACCTAATATGAGAACAGGAGACTTTCTAGAGACGATGCTGGGAAGCTCTATAGAAGCATTGTTCACAAAATATATAACCTCGTTAAAATTCAGTCCTTATGAGTGGGAGTTATACCGAGAATCGTTTCTCTCCAAACCTCAGCTCATCCCCGGAATTACTCGTTTAACTTTGAATAGTTGCACAGATGATGTCTTACAATTCGTAGAAGAATATTTTAAATTAGTTGAATTTTTGGATTTGTCTCAGTCTAGAATAAGTGATGATTGCATCGATACGTTGATCAAATTGAGTAATCTAAAAAGCGTTAATTTTTCCGACACAAAAGTGAGTGTGACAGGTGTCGAGAAACTTCTTTTGTCTTGTCCAAATATCGAACATGTCGTTACTGACGTCCTTTATCAGGCACCTAACTTCGACATCGCTCAAGCTATAGATAATATTGTATATTTCGATGAGCACGAGGAAAGACGGTTCAATTTAAAGTCTTACGCTAACAATTCCAAAGTCACTTTGGAACAAAATCAGTTAGTTGTTAAAACCTGCCCTTTGATCGAAACGTTGCAACTTATAATAGACGATGAGTATAATGATCCGGAGAATTATTTGGATCCATTTCAAAAATTACAAAATTTACGTGAATTGGGGGTAGCGTTTTGTTGTTTTTACACAGAACGACTAAAAGAACTTTTACAAACTAGAGGGAGCAATCTGACGCACATACGTTTATGTCTTGTTGACGATTTAGATTTTAGCGCTTTAAAGCACATTTATGTATTGTGTCTAAATTTGCAACATTTGGACCTTCGTAGTTGTCAATTATATGAAGACTCGACATTTTGGGAAAATGATAAGATTCCTTGTAAAGAAACTATTTCACCAGTGAAATATTTAAAAAGAATTTCTGTGACGGGCCTCGAAAGTTGGAGACCTGCGGGGCAAGCATACGACCACGATTCAAAGAATTATTTCTCGATATTTCTACAATAAAGCAATAATTCGATATTTCGGGCGACGTTAACATGACTACGCAACGGAATGAAGACATATCGTGAGTGCTTATTGGCTGTAGCAGTCTTGTCGAGAATCTCTAACATGTGCAAGCGAAATTTGTCGAATTTTGACATTACTTCACGAGTATTTTTTCGTCCTTGTTTTTGAGGCCGAAATACGCAGAAATAAAAGGTTGAACAAATATTTTCTTAAAATTAAAATAAAAGAACGAAGTTCGTCGTCATTTTCAGTCGGTGGATGACGTGAGAAATGTAAAGAAATTATAGAATATTCAGTAGGCTGTCCACTGCAGAACCTCGGCCTCCCCTATAAATTTCCAATTAGACCGGTTGGAAGCGACTTGTATCCAACGCATTTCTGTGATCTTTATGATATTGTCAGTCTAACTAGTCGGTGGATGTTCTACGCTGCGTTTGCTGGTTAGTGGTCTCCATTGGAGAACTTTACAGCCCCATCGGCTATCTGTTCTTCGAACTATGTGCCACTGCCTCTTTAACTTACTAATCCACTGGGCTATGTCAGTAACTTTGGTTCCTCTGCAGATCAATCTCGCAGAGAGACACCAAGCATAGCCCTCTCTATAGCACATTAGGATGACTTGAGTTTATTTATAAGACCCACAGTAAAATACCACGTTTACTGTACGTTTACCACTGACAATACACAACTGTCAAAAACTTACACGAAAACGGAATTAAATTTATTCATGTACACTTTGAAATAAATAAATGATTTTAAGAATCTTCCGTTCGCCGTAGTATTATTATAATTATCTTCTTTGCCACAAATGACAGAGCGCCATCTATCCGCAAGTCCGGAAGTGACACGGGGCGGGGCCCGCCGCGAATATGCGCCAATCACAGAGATTTGTAAATCCGAACGACATTATCCAGTTAAATTTGAATGGTCTTTACAAATATTATGCGAATACGAAATATGAGGATATCAGATTTTGTCGTATTACTTATTACTCGGATCTATTCAATATTACTCATCTTGTATCGAATACTATTATATCAACCGCGCGTTTAAATTACCAGTGTAACATCTGTTTCTTGTGACGATTTAGCCCGAAATAGCATTAAAATAGAAATTTAATTTCGTTATTGCGCATCTTAGCTGGGCTGAGGAGCATCTCATTTTCCTTCTATCTTACTGTCCAAACGTCGAATACATTGATATCGATGGACCCCTTGTGTCGCTAAATAATATCATGTTGACGGTATTAGACAAAAACTCCGAAAACTTGATGTTTTTGAAAGAATTGAAATTTCGTGGTGAATTATCTAAGTTTGTGATAGATCGAATTGCTTACCGATGTGTCCACACGCTGGAAGTTATACGCCGCTGGAAGCCCTACGGATTTGTTGAAAACTGGACCTTCTGAGAGAATTATGCTATCAATATCACAACTCACAATTGGACATAGTTGAAAATAAAGAACCGACAAAATGTTACTATAGAGTTATATTTTAAGGTAACCGTGCTACATCCTAGACCGCATATCTACTCAACATCAGGCAGTATGTAGTCAAACGCAAACCAACAAGGAATAAAAAAAATATATATATTGTCATTTAAATATTCGGATCACCTAACACGTGGTTTGACTCTGCGAAGTGAACAAAACTGTTATTGTCTATTTTTATACCAAAGACCTTACTTCATGGGCCACTTTGGTATCAATCACTCATTATTGACCAGTGTCCTCTTTGCTAAATTACGTCAAATTATGGTAAATTTTATTTGTAAAATTCTTAAATACAAAACTGAAATTATATTCCGTACTACGACGTTATTCTTGCGTCCTCGTTAAAAATGTGCCATGAGCCAAATATGCCGTCTTGTCGAGCGGAAACCCCTGTTTCCTCCAGCAAGCTTCACGATTAGACCGCGTCTTTTTCAACCACCACTTTAAGTAGATTTCCACGCGTATTTTTAATTTTTCACTTCCCAAAAGGATGACGTCCTTACTATGTTAGTCATTGCCTTTTTTGTGTATGTTCATCGATATTTTCGCCAGTTTTGAACCGATTGCAAAAAATCTTCTTACTTCGAAAGGGTATACCCCCGAGGTGAGATCCCATTTAAATTTAATTGAAATCAGCTGAGCCCTTTTTTATAAATCAACAATAATATACCCCACTTCATTGAAACTCGCGTGAGAATTCATTTTACTAAAGAAAACACCGGTTTTTACTCACGTATAATATCGCGGCCGGGCCGCTGGAAACCCGACCGGTTTCAGAGTAATTAGTACTCCTTCGTCAGGGAACACGCGCGCTCCCGTCGACTGGCGCACACACGCGTGAGCCAGTATTCCTTGACGAAGGAGTACTAATTACTCTGAAACCGGTCGGGTTCCCAGCGGCCCGGCCGCGATATTATACGTGAGTAAAAACCGGTGTTTTCTTTAGTAATAATGTACCTACATAATGCTACATCGATTCATGTAAACTAAAGAGAGAAAAATGTATAACTAGATTAGATTAGATTTCCTCAAAGTAGTAGGTATAAATCCGAACAAGTGATGAAGTAAACATACTAGTATAAATATATGTCATGCAATACTTTTAGATTAAAAAAAATATTTAGTAAAATATGTTGTGTCTTTCATTTGTATACCGCCACCATAAGAATTATAGTTAATTTAAAATGACGCTAGTGCTATTCGATCTTTTAACGGTGAAAATTGATTGTTTATCGTTAAAATATAATATTTCGTTGTTATCGTAGTTTCAGCCAGTGGAAGTCCACCGCTGGACATTGCCCTTCCCTATAGATCTAATAAGACCGGTTGGAAGCGGATCGCATCCAGCGCGAAGTTGTGGTCTTGATGAGATTATCTGGCCACCTTGTAGGTAGATGTCCGACGCTGCGCTTGCCGGTACGTGGTCTCCACTCGAGAACTTTTCGACCCCATCGCTCATCAGTCCTCCGTCCATCGTCTATGTGCTCTGCTCACTGTAGTCGGCGGATAGGAAGTTAGGCACAGAACGCTGCGCAAAAGGCAAAATATAGGTATGCGCGGGAGCCAGGGAGACGAGACGCCGGGACACACCCGCCCGCCAACCTCATGCCTCCCGCGCGCTCCCTACGCCCCTGCTTACTACTTTGGCAATTGCGTAGGAATTGTGCACACATGCGCAATAATTAGCGAATCGCGGCGAAGTGTCATCTGCGTCTTGTCAACTACTCATCCGCCGACTTGTGTGGCGATACCTATACCTAGTCTAAGAAACTCTTAGGCAGGTACGTAATACATAAAACTGTGTTGACTGGCTAATGTAAAATATTTCGACACCATGACCTTGACATTGTAGGATAAAATAATAGTTATCCTCATTGGAGTTCCTGATAGGAGCTCGGGCATAACGTGTATTCGATTAAATAAGAAATTTTTACAAAATAATTGATGTGCAGTCGACTTCTGTTATATTTCGTTAATTATTGTTTCTTATTTGTGTATATTAAACAATATAACACTGTACGAGGCCGCAAATATATTCTTAAGTATAATAAAGTTTACTGAATAAAAAAACTTTGTTGAATGAAACTTAGAATTTTACGTGCTAGTTGATTGAATCAGGCGTTACTTTGCGGAAGTTCATCTTCAAATCTTTGTTTTGAAAATATATTTAGTGTATTTCCGCTGCGTTGTGTTGAAGGCAAAGAGGTTTAAGGGCCCTCTTCAATAAATTAATTTTAAGGTCATGACGAGCCGGGCCGTCACGCACCCGCCTCGATCTAATAAATATCAACCCTAAAGGCCATAAAAAGAGCCGTCACGGCAGTCTCGCACCCGCCCCGATCTAATAAATATCAGCCCTAAAGGCTAAGAAAGGCAGCATAAAAAGAGGCTGTAGGATTAATTGACTTAAGCGCCATTTCATTGTAATTTCAGATAAATAAAAATGCGAGAACTAACCTACCTACTGCAACAACCAAAGACCCTAGAGAGCTTGGCGTTAAAAAAACTCGTGGAGTGGGTCGCGTCACATGCAGAAAAGCTGGCGCCATCCATAAGAATACTGCTACAGAGAAATCCAAGCAATGCTCAAGAGTTGCTCTCTCGGCAAATAGGAATTATTCGGAACTATGTGGAATGTAGACTGCCAGGAAGGTTTCACAACGAGGCAATGGCGGAATTGCAACATGCAGTTGGTCGTCTCATAATGTTAGCTAATATGAGAAGAGGAGATATTCAAAAGATGATGCGCGGAAGTGTGATAGAAGCACTGTTCACCAAATATATCTCATCGTTAAAATTCAGTCCTTATGAGTGGGAGTTATACCGAGAATCGTTGTACTCCAAACCTCAGTTCATCCCCGGACTTACTCATTTAACTTTAATTAGTGTTTGCACAGATGACGTCTTACGATTTGTAGAAGAGAAATTTAAGTTTGTCGAAACATTGGATTTGTCTCAGTCTGTAATAAGTGATGATTGCATCGATACGTTAATCAAATTGAGTAATCTGAGAAGCGTTAATTTCTCCAAGACAAGAGTGAGTGTGACAGGTATCGAAAAACTTCTTATGTCTTGTCCAAACATTGAACATGTCGTCACTGACGTCCTTAGTGAGACACCTAACTTCGACATCGCACAAGTCGTAGTTAATATTGTGTATCTCGATGAGCATGAAGAGAGACGGTTCAATTTAAAGTCTTACGCAAACAGTCCTAAAGCAACATTAGAAGAACATCAGTTACTTGTTAAAACCTGTCCCTTGATTGAGAAGTTGGATCTTGTAATAGACGATGATTATGATAATCCGGAAAATGATTATTTAAACCCATTTCAAAGTTTTATAAATTTACGTGAATTGTCGTTGGGCCGTTGTTATTTTTACACAAATCGAGTAAAAGAACTTTTACAAGCAAGAGGCGTCAACTTGGTGTACATACGTTTCTGTGAAATAGGCGAGTTAGATTTTAGCGCTTTAAAGCACATTTATGTATTGTGTCCAAGTTTGCAACATTTGGACCTTCGTAGTTGTCCATTAAATGAAGACTCGACATTTTGGGAAAATGATAAAATTCCTTGCAAAGAAACTATTTCACCACTGAAATATTTAAAGGAAATTTCTGTGACGGGGTTCAGGAGTTGGAGACCTGAGGAGCATCTCATTTTTCTCCTATCGAACTGTCCAAACGTCGAATACATTGATATCAATGGACGCCATGTGTCACTAGATAATATCATATCGGCAGTTTTAGAGAAAAACCACGAAAACTTGATGTGTTTGAGAGAATTTAAATTTCGTGGTCAATTATCCAAGTTTGTGATAGATCGAATCGCTCAGAACTGCGTCAATCCGCTGGAAGTTATATGCCGCTGGAACCCCTATGATTGTGATCTCTGGAACTCCGGAGAGAATGATACAATCGATACTAACAATTGGACTTAGTTTAACAGAAAGGACTCACAAAATGTTACTTTTGAATTATCGCCATTTAAAAATTCAGATTGCCAAACATGAGGTTTGACTCTGCGCGCTGAAAAAAAACTGCTATTGTTTATGACTGCATTTTGAATATATTTTGTTTTATATAAAAGACCTTTCTTCATAGGCCACTTTGGTATCGTTAAATCATTTTTGACCAAAGTGCCTATTTTGCTAAATTACGTCCAATTATCATCAATTTTATTTGAAAATTCTGAAGTACTACACTGAAATTATGTTCCTTACTATCGACGGCAACATTCTTCTTGCGTCCTCGTTCAATCTCTATGTGCCACGCACATGCCGCCGTTTCGATCGATACCCCTGTTTTCGCCAACAAGCTCCACGATTGGTCCTCATCTTTTTCGATCAAAATCGAAATCGAAATAAAAAAATTGGTTGCCTGTAAAGTCGGTATACGGGCGAAAGTTTTACGTGACAACGACTTTGAGTGGTAAAATAATTTTAATGTGAATATTCATTCGTATAGTAGGAAGAAGGATGAAAATGTCTGTCTCTCTCGCTCTTAGGCGGGCTAACCATGACGCGTGCCTCTCACTCGCTCTCATTGTGAGCGCATAACGTGAGCGGAGCGTAACGCAGTTTCTTGAAGTGTCACCCGGCAAACCAATTTATAAGACGTTGTCACGTCAAAATTTTCACGACTTCCCAAAAGGGGACATACTTACTATGTTAGTCCTTCTGTATTTTGTATGTTCTGTGTATGGTCAGCGATATTTTCACCAATTGTGAACTGATTTCAAAAAATATTTTATATTTCAAAAGGGTATACTCTCGAGGTGGTCCCATTAAAGCTTAATCGAATCTGTTATTGATAAATCAACAAAAGTACAAAATGTTACATTAATTATTTAAACTAAAGAGAGAAAAAATGTACAGCTAGATTAGATTAGATTTTTCAGAACTAGTGATGAAGTGACATCACATATATTATATCATGCAATACCTTTGGATTAAAATTATTTATTTAGTAAATGTGTCTTTCTTTTGTATATCTCCACCATAAGTATTATTTGTCTAATTTCGCATTTAAAATGACGCCGATTTGATCTCAAAGGTGAAATTTGATTGTTTATCGTTAATCGTAATATTTCCACGTTATCGTAGTTTCAGCTAGTGGACGTCCACTGCTGGACATAGCCCTCCCCTATAGATCTTATAAGACCGGCTGGAAGCGGTTCGGATCCAGCGCGAACCTGCTGTCTTGATGAGGGTATCTGGCCACCTTGCGGGTGGAAGTCCGACGCTGCGCTTGCCGGTACGTGGTCTTCACTTTTCGACTCCATCGGTCATCAGTCCTCCGTCAATCGTCTATGTGCTTTGCCAACTAATTTCAATGTATTATACTGTTACGAGATGGGTTCTTGGATAGTCAGTTAAAACGCCGATTATTCACTTTGCACTTTATTGCACACAATCACTTCACAAAAATCACAAAAACACACGACACAACTGGTTCGCACAAACACTTTACACTGGCACTGATATTCACACAAGCTAGTCACTTCACAATCACTGGTATCGCACTCGTAACCCGAGTAGTTATCGCTTCGACGGTAAACGAATAAACTGAACTCCAAGGGTCGGCCGGCGTATTTATATCCGTTATTTCCTAGTCTCGAACCTACGAGATATTTCGCAACATTACTCGATCTTAATAAACGCTATTGTGTTAACAAGTAAACAACTTGAAAGTTCGAGAATCCCTATTGTTTTTCAAATACGTACAAATAAACTAGACAATAGACGAAATACAAAGACTGATCCCGCTCGAGTCGTAAAGCCATAAAACCGAATACAAAAGGCATCAATAAAAAAACACAAAACAATAGAGCTTCCCAGAAGCGTATACACCGCAGATTACATCATAGTTACTATATACCTACAACGGGCTCCTACTGCGTTACAATACTATATAAATAACTCTTAGGAAATTCTAATTTAAAGTGACGTGACGTACCCAGCCTAAGAAGGTATGTACGTAATAAATTATATTGTGTTGACTGGCTAATCAATATAAAATATTTGGACGCCATGACCTTGACGTTGTAGGATAAAAATATGGTTATCCTCATTGGAGTTGCCCATAGGAGGAGCTCCCGAGTAGACGCAGTACGCCAGACGTGATACCATTTACTTTAAAGTTAATTATGTTTACAAAATAATGTTCTGCAGTCGACTTCTGTTATACATTATTTCGTTAGTTATTGTGTTTTTTATTCGTGTATATGAAACAATATAATACTGTACGAGGCCGCGAATATATTCGTAAGTAAAATGAAAAACTTAGAGTTCTTAGGTACTCGCTGCGTTCGCTCTTCGTATAGGCAGAGAGGTTTTTCTTAGTGTATGTGTACCAGCCCTTTTTAATAGTCCACTGCAAGACGTAGGCCTACCTACGAAGGGTGATTCTTTTTTTTATTTTCTTAGTAATATAAATAAATAAAATAAAAAGCCTTATATTTCTGATTACTCCAACACAATTGGCTAGTAAAAAAATTCAAAAATAAAACAATAATGAGTGTCGTGTAGATCAGGAACCCCTCACAGGTGAAAGTTTCCTCCAAAGAATGCCAATTGGGCAATTTCTTGCCATTTTGAGCCAGCGATATTTTTGATGTCGTGTGTAGGGTCTTCCTTGGTAGTGCTTACCTAGTGGTCTTTTCCAAGTTGTAACAGTTTTGGTCCATCTGCGGTCTGCCAGGCGCGCTACATGCCCGCCCCATTACCATTTTAAGTTTTAGGGCGTGGGATATATTTTCTATTGCTTTGGTCTTGGATCTTAATTTTGAATGTCTTATCTTTTGTATTTTTTTTTATATTTAATATGCTGCTCTCCACCCCTCATTGGCAAGTAGTTAATTTATTTTTGAGTTTATTCGTAAACTTCCATGTTTGGCTTGCATATGTGAGACAAGGGATAAAACACGAGATCATGACTTTTTTCTGAGCTTTACAGGCATATAGCTTTTAAATACTTCTTTGTATGTCTAATAACTGTTCCATGTTCTATTGAATCTTCTTTATACTTCTAACTCGTTGTTATCACGAAAAAAATAGGGCCTCAAAATTCACAAAATATGGGCTCAACATTCAAAGTGAGTAAATCGTATCATAAACGGTGTCATATAAAAGAACTTCATTAGCACATGCCAAAAAGGGGTTTTTAATTATTTTAACAATGTGTTTGTACGGAACCCTCGATGTGCGAGCCTGACTCGCACTTGTCCGGTTTTTTTTTTCGTATTCTCGGTTGACCTCATAGTAATCGTTGTTCATAACAATGGTCTGAATCACCTTCTTCTGGCTTAGCACAGGGCAAGCAGGTAACCCTGTATAAAATCAAATTAAAATTACAGTTAGGTTCCTGTACGCTGAGTTTGAGTTTTGTTGTAAACATGACGCGCTCGCGAGCGCGTAAGCAAGTAATTTGTATGAAGAAATGTACAGCGCCACTAGCGGCGCGTTTTTGAAACTCTTTGTGCGAGTGCAAGTTCATACAAATGGCCAACGAAAGCTGTCCACGTATTATTTTCAGAAGTTTTGAAATGACAATAATTTAAGACTGTCAAAATTGACACTTTGACGTTTCGTACTACTGAAAACGAACTTGAACCATTCATAATACATGTTGGGGACAGTAGCAGTAGCAGCGAAGAAAGCAATGAAGCTGATTCAATATCAGGTGTAGATTTTTTGGAATCCGATTTTAACTATGACTCCTATATTTGTACGGCTCCTCGGGGTCCTCGACTGTACATAAATAATGGATTATTTGAAAATAATAAAAAGACAGAATTAAAAGTAATCTTTTATTTGATATTCTTCATAATACATTCGAAAACTTCAACAAGAGTTGCTAACACAACAAAATTTTTACAACTCGAAAAAAATGTATTGCTGAAAAATAAATAGTATCAACTCCGTTTATGCAGTGTATAGCCAGGGTTAACAGCTCTTGATTTTTTAAAATTCCCGCCTTTTTTCTTGGACAACTTTCGTTGGGCAGGCTCTACGCGCTCGCGGCGAGCGCGTTATGTTTACGTCAAAACTCACACTCAGCATACTGAATACCTAAATCACCTAAATGTATTTTAACGGAAGGCTTAAGAAACGCTAATAAGGTCCAAGTAGTCCAACGAGCTATGGAGAGGGCTACTCGGAATATTTCTTAGAAAAAGTGATTACCATAATTGCGAACAACTTTTACTAGACAACCCAAAATCGAGAAAAACATCAGCTGTCATACAAAATTTCAACTTTTTTCTCGAATGTTGGGTTGGCCCCGTAGTAAAAATTGTTCGTAATGATGGTCTGAATCACCCCTTCTCGGCTTAGTTCAGGGTAAGCAAATAACCCTGTATATACTTTTTATTAGCAGCCTATACTGTCCCAATGTATAGGTATACAGGGTTATTTCTAATCAATTAGCATCCTTCTAGGGGCTTATTCTGTACATCATCTGGAGGCTCTGGAGTCGATTGAGCGGCGAGCCAGGAGGCTGATTGACAATGACATCTTGATTATGTCACAGTTGCAAAGTCTCGAGCATCGACGTAAGGTGGCGTGTTTGTCGGCCTTTTATCGAATTCACTTCGTTGCACAATCTGGTCCCCCCTGCCCCTTTCTTCTATCGTACGGCTAGACAGACGCGACCAAAGCGCCACCCTTTTATGGTGGACATTCCGCGCGTTAGAACCAAGCGTTTCGAATCCTCATTCCTCATACAAACAGCCGGAATGTGGAACGCTTTGCCTGGGTCTGTCTTCCCGCTAAAGTACAACGTGGGTGTCTTCAAATCCCGAGTAAATACGTATCTTCTAGGTAAGCGTGCTACATCCTAGACCGCATATCTACTCAACATCAGGCAGTATGTAGTCAAACGCAAATCTACAAGTAATTAAAAAAAAACAAAACTAACTACATTTGTTCTACGACTTTCGTCAAAACTCAAAAAAAAATTTGTTGTTCCATAGAAAAATATAGTTCACCCGTGACAAAATGTATGGAGCAGCTGATTTGTTTTTTAGTTTTGACGAAAGTCGTAGAACAAAAGTTGTTAGTTTTGATGTACAGAATAAGCCCCTAGAAGGATGCTAATTGATTAGAAATACCCCTGTATACATAGGTACATATTTTTTTAATTATGTTGGCACGCTGTTGCTCCAAAAATAGCCATATTGTTTATTTTTAATATTCGCATGAGACGTCATCTGCCGGTCCTGCCGGAATACCAGCGCTGGTTGGTCCACAACCAGCATATGCTGAAGTAGGACCGGCCCCCCTTGGCACCGCCTATGTGACGTTAGCTATCAATTGCTTTGCGCGGATTGCGAAAGCAATCGTTGAATGAACAACTTTGATGGCTAACGTCACATAGGCGGTGCCAAATGACTAAAATGAAGTCATAAACGATTGCTATTACGATTGCTATTGCTTAGGCGGTAGGGGGCTGGTTGGGACAAAAATAAAATTAATAAGGTAATTAAGTAGGATGACATTGTAAAGTAATTAAGATTAATTGTTTATGCTGTTTATTTTGTTTTGTTTTGCTGTGTTGTTTGCTTTGTGGTTTTGTTTCATTTTATTTTTGTCTTTATAAATAACTGTCTATTGTCTACATAACAATATGTTATAATGCCATACTATAATGACAAGAAAATTGATTTTATAATTATAAGTTTTTGTAAATACGTTCTTATCTCAATAAAAAAAAAACATTTTTTTAAGGTTTTTTTTTTTGTATAAATATATATTTTGTAGATATCAGAACAGGTGGTAAGTGTTTTTATAACCATCGGTACTTAGGTAGATAGGTAGGTGACCCTTTGTAGAGTTCCGTACTCAAAGGATAAAAACAGGACCCTATTACTAAGGCTCCGCTGTCCGTCTGTCTGTTTGTCTATCTCCAGGCTGTATCTCAGAAACCGTTGAAGCTAGAAAGCTGAAATTTTCAGAAATGATGTATTTCTGTTTCTAATAACTGAATAAAATTAATATTTAAGGGGGATTCCATACAACAAACCTGAATTTTTAACCGTTTTTCGCTCGATATTAATAATGGTAACAGGTAGACGCTTGAAATATTCACAGAATGTTTAGTTGTATGTACAATTCAATAATAAATAATTAAATTAAATATTTAAGGGGGCTCCCATACAGTACGGAACCCTGCGAGCGCGAGTCCTACTCGTACTTGGCCGATTATTTATATGGCAGAATAAAGTTTGCTGGGTCAGCTAGTCATAAAATATGACGTTTAATTTATCTTCTCATACCACTTCCCTAACACATGACGTTGATCTTACAGTGAGAATATTGTGTAATAGTCTGAGTACATCAAGTTTATTACGTGCCCGACGACGTCACTGATTCAATACGGCTTGATAACTAATTTCGACTTAAAAAAGGAATAAAAACTTTTTAAATACAAACTTTTGAGCTCCTGGATATCATGTAGTACATCAGAGTTATAGCCAAGACAAGTTAAACGAGCCCAAACACAACGGGTCTATCTTGTTTAGTACAGGAGTTCTTATATCAACCTTCCGACTCCATTATCAGATCAGCTCCATGATATCATATTATTGCATTGTCACGCGATGCATATGTAATATGCGAAATTTCAGGTCAATCGGAAATCGGGAAATTGGTCAAATTTAACTTTTTTGATTCCACCCGAACTAACATACAGACATAGGTAGGTTACATCCATTGTAAGTTAATGCGACAGCGTGACCTTTACTGTCTACTCCCTAACACTGATTGATGCGCACTCACATAAGTTAAAGTAATCAATCTATCCGAGCACGGTCTTATTGCAATTTCAGGTAAATGAAAATGGGAAGAGAACAGTACCTGCTGCAGCAACCAAAGACCTTGGAGAGCTTGGCTATGAAGAAAATCGCGGAGTGGATCGCGTCACACGCAGAAAAAATAGCGCCAACCATGACAACACTGGAACAGCGATATCCAACCAAAGCACAGGAGCTACTCGCTCGGCAGATAGAAATAATTCGAAACCATATTGAGCGTAGACTGCCAGGAAGATATTACGACGAAGCAATGACTGAATTAAAGAAAACGCTAAGTTATCTCCTAGAAAAAGTGCGAAGAGGGAATATCCTAAATCTTATACTCAAGAGAATGATAGAGACTCTATTTACTAAAAATATAACTTCGTTGTCATTCGATTTGTTTGACTGGGAGAATTTCGGAGACTCATTTTATTCTAAATCTCATCTTATTCCCGGTCTTACTCATTTAACTTTATATAATGTTGACGCATATGATTACGTTCGCGCAGATGATATCTTACAATTTTTGGAAATGAATTTCAAATTGATCGATTCATTAAAATTACATTCTCCAAAAATAACAGATGGTAGTATAGATATATTGGTCAGATTAAGTAATTTGAAAAGCGTTAACTTGTATGCTACAAATGTAAGTGAAACAGGCATTCAGATGCTTCTGACGTCTTGTCCATATATCGAACACATCGTCACTAAAATCGAAATTGGACGAGTTTTAGAAAACATCGCCAATCTAGAGAAACACGATGAAAGACGATTCAATTTAAAATCTTACGTGAATAGAAATACTGAAACATTTGCGCAACAACAGTTAGTGGTTAAAATGTGTCCTTCGATTGAAAAATTGCAATTTAAGTTTTATATGGACCACGAATATGAAAATCCTGAGGAATATTTCAAAACATTACAGAATTTGCAGAGTTTACGTGAATTGGAACTGTTTCGTTGTGAATTTTACACGTATCAAGTAAAAGAACTGTTACAAGCTAGTGGAAGTAATTTGGTATACCTACATCTTTTCAATGTCACTGATATAGATTTAAGCGCTTTAAAGCATATTTCTCTAATGTGTCCCAATTTGCAAAGCTTGGATCTTTATAGGTGTGATTATATAGATCCAGAAGACACGAGGCAAAACCACGAGATTTTAGGCGAAGTAGAAATGTCACCACTAATAAATTTAAAGAGAATATCTGTGACTAGAGGATGCCATTCCGAGGATGTCTTTAAGGAGCACATCATCTTTCTGATTTCGGCTTGTCCAAATATCGAATACATCAATATTCTTAGAATGGGTATACGTGATATAGACAACTTTATATTAGAAGTTCTGGAGAAGAATTCTACGAAACTGAAGTATTTGAGAGAGTTGAGAATCTATGGTAAGAACTTATCAGAATCAGTGATAGCCCAGATAGTGCAGAATTGCGTGAACCATCCGGAAATAATATCTGTCCGCCAGTGATGGGTGACTTAAATCGAGTTGTACTCTTTTTAAGATTTATATCAGAAAAATGACTAGAAAAAATTGTAATTGTTTGACTCACGTCTTTCTGTCTGCTTTAGTTTCGGATATGATTAGGTGCAATGTGATGAATGTGAAAAAATCATCGTGAATATAGTTCTGTTAACGAGTTACTCGTTGAAGTGATTGATTCACAAATTTATTTTTGGTGCTCTGTGGTATAAAAGCGATTATATCTGTAATGGTGCTGTAACCTGTGATGAATAAAATAAAAATAAAAAATACTTTTCATACTGTATGTTTCACTTCAAGATACTGTACTGTATCAGCCTTATAATAGTGCACTGCAGGACTTAGGCCTACCCACAAGGGGATTGGGCCATATCCACCACGCTGGCCCAGTGCGGGTTGATGGATTCACATACGCCATTGAAATTCTTCTCCGGACATATGCAGGTTGCCTCACGATATTTTCCTTCACCGAAAAGCCAGGGGTGTGAAATTCCGTACATAAATCCCAAAGAACTCATTGGTACGGGACCGGGATGTGAACCCACGACCTCACGATTGTAAGGCGGATGTCATTACCTCTAGACCACCACGGCTTCCCACTTCAGGATATTTCTTGTAAATATTGATATATAGAGTTATATCATTTTGAACAATTTTTTTTTCAATATGAGTTAGGGTACAATTTTAACATATCCAGGGTCTGGCACGAGAGCCTTATTGGCAATCTTCCATCTTACGGCCTGCCTGCTGATTTCTGCGCACGGATATCAGATTTCTTGAGGAATCGGTCGATTCGAGTGCTTGTGGATGGCTGCTCGTCAGAGCAAATGGCTATTAATGCCGGTGTTCCTCAGGGGTCAATGCTCTCTGCGACTCTCTTCCTAATGCATATCAATGATCTGTTAAAGCCCGGGATCGTTGGGTACGCAGACGACAGTACAGTCGTGAAGAGCTACGCAGGAACCAGCGGGCCACAGATCGAGTCACTCAGGTCTTGCATGGAATACTGCTCTCACCTTTGGGATGGCTCTACCAAATATCAACAGGAGGCTCTGGAGTCGATTGAGCGGCGAGCCAGGAGGCTGATTGACAACGAAACCTTGACTAAGTCGCAGCTGCAACGTCTCGAGCATCGACGAAAGGTAGCGTGTTTGTCGGCCTTTTATCGGATACACTTCGGAGTGTGCGCTCAAGAGTTGCACAATCTGGTCCCAGCGCCACCCTTTTATGGTGAACATTCCGCGCGTTAGAACTAAGCGTTTCGAATCCTCATTCATCATACGAACAGCCAGAATGTGGAACGCTTTGCCTGGGTATGTCTTCCCGCTTAAGTACAACGTAGGTGTCTTTAAATCCCGAATAAATAGGTATCTTCTAGGTAAGCGTGCTACACCCTAGACCGCATATCCGCTCAACATCAGGCAGTGTGTAGTCAAATGCAAACCTATACGGAATAAAAAAAAATGTACCTGTTAATCAGAATCTAAATATATTCCAATTTGTGGAAAGTGATACAACATATGGAGTTTTACTGTTGACGTCAATCCGCGAATTCTCTGCAAAGAGAAAATCAAATAAGTCAGCGTTTTCTTTCTTAGTGTGAGCCAGCGACCTGTCAGACTTAATAAGGCGGGGGCAAAGAAAGACGGTTGAAATTGAATTCAGTCGACTTGGCCAGGGACCAGAAAGCCATAGGTACTTCCAGCAGGATAAAAAGCTAACGTAGCTCCAATACGCATGTTAATGTTTAATGCAAAATCTAAAGTGAGAATCTGTGTAAGTGTGTACGATGTTCTCTAATATATTTTTTTTTATTTTTAAAGTATAAGATCTATGCAATTGAAAATGTATATATTTATTAAGTGTAACGTAACTATAAGAGTAACTATTATGGACATGACATCCAGAGAATTTCGTTTATCTAGTAAACTCCAAACCCAAGTTATGAGGGTTCAAAAAATCAACGAATCGTTTCGAGAAAAGGTAGGTAGTGTTCTTGATCCCTTCATTTCATGCTTACACTTTGTTTTATTTGGCTCGTCTTGGCGGGGGCACGACTGTGTCCCCAAATAGGTCGAAATAAATTTCTTGGCGATTGTGCAACAGTTCAATGAGCGCCAACTGAATAATTTAAGTGAAGATATTTTGTTTTCACTTTTACTTTTATCTTTTACAGATAAAGATTTTTTACTATCTGTACTGTACTGTACCAGCTTTTTAAAAGTCCACTGCAGGACGAAGATCTACCCACGAAGGGTGAAGGGTGATTAGCACGGGACCGGAATTCAAACCCACGACTTAACGAATGTAAGGCGGGTGTAACTATCGCTAGCTATACTAGGTAAGGGGTGTTTTGCAAGACTTTGAAATAGATTTCAACGCTCTTAAGCATATTTATGAACGTGCCCAAAAATGTAATCTCTACAGTTGTATTTATGATGAAAATTTGACTCACAATAGTTGGGAAAAAGATTCCTTTGCAAAGAGACTTTCGCCTCTCAAATATTTGACGAAAATATCAGTGAACTGTTACACAAATTGGAGGCTCGAAAAACTCTTCATATTTCTGCTCTACAACTGTCCGAATGTCGAATACACATAAATTGAGATTGATAGAAGTTATTTCGACATTAGATATGTTTCAATATTTAAGATGGTTAATATTTCGTTGTCACTTGTACGAGACTAGTCCAGTGATTCGCCGGATAGTTCAAAACTGCGTCAACCCGCTGGAAGTGATATTTACCCGTGGTATTAAATATTAAGCGTGTAATTAATGATTACTGACGGCAATATCTGCCAGTCAACCTTAGGATGGAGATAAACTTGCTGCAAATAAAACAATTATGGAAATATAAGATGTTCTGTGACGACTGTGATATTAGGAAGGACGGACGGATAAATGGACAGCTTAAAATAATTCCTCGATTTTCAACGCAACAATAAAATCCAAAAAATAGTGTTTCGCGCTCGGTCCTCTACATTGACCCTCAACTCCTTATCTTACTTACCTAACTTGCCGTGACCGTCATATTTAATATCTGGAATTAAGGAAAACTAGCTGCTGATAAAGTTGTTGATAAATAAATAATTCATTGTTTCCTCGTTTAACCAATTCCAGAAATAAATTGATCGGTACATCTCACAGATCAAAAATCAAGTAGTTGCTTACACACCATGGCGAAAACTTATCTAAGCGAAGACTAACAAGTACACTTTTCAGTATTCCACCTTCAAATAATAATGTAGGAGGCAATAATCCCCTTTATCGTATGTGCTATTTATATAACCATCTAAGCACAGAGATGTGCAGTGAACTTAATATTTTTTATCGAAACTTGTTTAATTATAAAAATACACTCTATAAGATAAATTTTAACTAGTCTGGCGTTTGATATATTTGTTTCAAATTAAGTTTTTCTGAAAATGCTGTGTACAATATTATGATTGGCAAATTCATAATGTTTATGTGGATTAGTTTATTTAAGTTTTTAAGTTTGCTCGTCAATTTTGTACCGAACTTGTAAAAAATAAAAATAAAATAAAACATAAATACAGAGTTTTACATCACGCTAAAAGGATTTTCCACTTAGGTATGATTAAAGTTTAGCTGTGGGCTATAAAAGATATATAATTACGCCATTTAATGCAACAGCAATTTAAGTTTTACCTTTTTCTGTCAACACTGATGCGCACTTACTAAAGTAATCAATCCACTCAAGCACGGTCTTATTGCAATTCCAGGTTAAAAATGGGAAGAGAAAAGTACCTGCTGCAGCAACCAAACACTCTGGAGAGCATGGTGATGAAGAAAATCGCGGAGTGGATCGCGTCACACGCAGAAAGTATAGCGCCGTCCATGACAACACTGGAGCAGCGATATCCAACCAAAGCACAGGAGCTACTCTCACGGCAGATAGAAAACATTCGGAACTATGTCGCATGTAGACTGCCAGGAAGATATTACGATGAAGCAATTACTGAATTAAAAAGAACGCTATGTTACCGTCTAAGTAAAATGTGGAAGAATGACGTACGAAGTATTATACTCAGACGAATGATAGAAACACTATTCACTAAGAATATAACTTCTTTTTCGTGCGATTTTTCCGAGTGGGAGGAATTTGGGAACTCATTTCAATCTAAATGTCATCTTATCCCTGGACTTATTCATTTGACTATCCAAAGTCATTATACAGATGATCTCTTAAATTGTGTGGAAAGGAGTTTTCAATTGATCGAAACATTAGATTTATCTAAATGTAAAATAAACGATGACTGCATCGACATATTGATCAGATTAAAGAATTTGAAAAGCGTTAAGCTTACTTGTATAGGAGTAACAGAAAGACACATCAGTACACTTCTCACGTCCTGTCCAAATATCGAACACATCATTTCTAAAATCGAAATCGGAAGTGTTATAGAAAACATTGTAAATGTGGATAACTATGATGGAAGACGATTCAATTTGAAATCTTACAAAAATACACATGTTGCAACATTTGAACAACAACAGTTAGTTTTTAAAATGTGTCCTTCGATTGAAAAGATGCAATTAATAATGTATATAGGCAAGGATTATGAAAATCCGAAGAAATATTTAAACACATTACGAGATTTGCAAAATTTACATGAATTAGAGTTATTTAATTGTGAATTTTATGCATATGAAATAAAAGAACTGTTACAAGTGAGAGGAAGTAATTTAGTATATTTGTGTCTTTCTCGAGTTTCTGAGATAGATTTCAGCGCTTTAAAGCTTCTTTGTGAAGTGTGCCCTAATTTGCAAAGTTTGGATTTTAATAGAGGTGAATTTACAGAATACGGCGACGATAACGACGAGATCTTAGGCGGAGTAGAAATATCACCACTCATTCATTTGAAGAAAGTATCACTAAACAGTATTGGCTTTGCCGAGGATGTCGTTAGAAGACTCATAATTTATCTGCTTTCGGGTTGTCCAAATATCGAATACATCAGTATCCTTACTACGGGCTTACACATGAACAATCTAATGCTAGAAGTTCTGGAGAAAAATCCTACGAAACTAAAATATTTGCGAGAATTGAGAACCTATGATAGTAGTTTATCCGAATCAGTGATAGCCCAGATCGTGCAGAACAGCGTGAACCATCCGGAAATAATTTTATCATATCGCTAGTTCGCTCGGACGTTACTATAATAGGGAGTGAATAGGGTTTAAAATTGTTAAAATGTCTCAGAATTCACGTAACAGTTTTTATCAGAAACATAATAATATTATTAGTAAAGTTGATCCTTGGCAGACATAGTAAAGTATTGGTAAAGAATCTTCAATTGCGTATAGGGTGTGAGAAAAAAGATATGCTGTACATACTTAGATAGCTATATATATATATATACGTTGTTATAATTTTATCATATTCAGACTCTAGATAAAAGTAAAAACCTGCATAATACTAATAGAAGTGATAGAAAATAGAGAATAGTTCATAAATATGTTGATTTCTTAAAAATCACATCAAAAATTCAACAGTATGTTAGATTATAAGATTATTCCATATTAATTTACACAAAAATTGAAAATGTAAGTTAGGAACTTGAGACTTCACGGACTAGCAACACTACAGAACGAACGGGAGAAAAACATCATGGAAGGGTGTCGGGGTTAGAAAAACAAAAGTATTAAGGAAATAGACGAAAAGGACATAAAAATACAGGAAAGGTAGTTGAAAACGTGAGGGAAGTCACAAAGTTAAGTATGCATTAATTACTTTACAAATAGGGGTTCATACTAGAGGTTAAATGTTGAGAGAAACCTCTGAGGCCTTAGGACGCTAAGTAATAGGTATTTTGAATGTACATATTCGACGATTGATTATGTTACTCCATCCTCATAGGTATCAAGTAAAAAGGCATTCCGTCACTAATGTTATTCTGTAGAATACATATGACATGTAATAATGATGTTACTGTACTTATTAATCTGTATAAAATGTAACCTGTTAAAGTTTCAGGTAGCCTATTGTGTTAAAATGTATGTTGAAGGTAACATAATAAATGCTGTAACTAATGACTTATATCTGTGTTTACAATTGTGTTTTTCCTAACGAATTTAGTAAGTCTAGCCTCCTAAAACATCATCATAACCTAGGTTATCTTTGGAGTGTTGGGTTCTAGTCATAGGTTTAATCTCTAAACTAACAAGGATCAGAAGACTGTCGCTCAGTATCATTTAATCTACTACCACTCTATCATAAAGGAAATTACTAGGCTTGGAGTAGGTACTCTTCTCAGATTTCACCTCATAAGAGAGATCACTAGTGTAGCTGGGTTATCATATAGGGAATTGCCAGGATATACATGTACCACCCTAATACTTCTGTTCTAACAAGTAGTTTTTGGCGCGAAAATTTTTTCTGAATACCTACTACGTATAGGCCGTGCGTGGTATTCAGACAAAAAAAATACGTGTACGCAAATAGAGACAAAAGGTATTAGTTTCGCCCTGTTCATTTTAATACTTGCACATCTCGCCCTCTCTTACTTTTGTTATTATTAAGTATTATTTAGCGTATACTTCACTATGTTGGTAGAGCAAAATATATTTTAACCAGTTTAATTGCAGTTTCATTTCAAAAGCTAGTTGCTTTTTCCCGAATATTCACCAGTGATATTTTTGTTTTGGTCAGTTGGTTTTTGAGCTATCCCATGGGAACCTTCTATGTTAACAGGATATAAACCTTTAAAACTATATCCATGGAAAAAACATTTGTTGCTGCGTGAATGAGTAACAAACAAACCAGCAAATGCTCTTTCAGATATTTTATAATATTATAGTAAAGACCTCCAACACGATGGCGCGACGAAATCAAGAGGTTTAAAATGGATTGGATAATTATTATTGTTTTCGATAGAAACGAAGAAATGATGATGAGAGATACAGAGCTCTGAAGATATTGATCAGTACGCACACAGATAAATCCACTTAAGCGCCGTTTTCCTTTAATTCCAGGCAAATAAAATGCGAGAAGAGGTTTATCTGCTGCTACAACCAAAAACTTTGGAGAGGATGGCGTTAGAGGAAATTGGGGAATGGATCGCGTCATACGGAGAAACATCAGCGCCGTCCTTAAGTATACTGCTGATGACACACCCAACTAAAGCTCAAGAGTTTCTCTCTCGGCAAATTGAAACTATCCGAAACTACATCCAATGTAGACTGCCAGGAAATATTCATGATGCCGCAATGATTGAATTGAAAAGAAAACTTACTTATCTACTAACTAAACTGTCGATTGGAGATATTCGAAAGATTATACTCAGACGAATGATAGAAACTCTATTCACTAAGAATATTACTTCGTTCTCATTCGGACGTTATGACTGGGAGAATTTCGGGGACTCATTTTATTCCAAATCTCATCTAATGCCTGGACTCACTTATTTAACTTTGCAAAGGAAGTGCACAGAAAATCTCCTAAAATGTGTGGAAAAGAATTTTAAATTGATCAACACATTAGATTTATCTCAATCTGAAATAAACGATGATAGCATCGATATATTGATTAGACTAAGTAATTTAAGAAGCGTCAATTTGTACGATACAAATGTGAGTGAGACGGGCATCAAGGTGCTTCTCGCGTTTCGTCCAAATATCGAGCACATCGTCACTGAAATCGAAATAGGACAAATTATAGAAAAAATATATTTGGAAAAAGGTGATGGAATACGATTTAATTTAAAATCGTATGTGCATGGAGAGGACTCAACACTGGAACAACTAGAGTTAGTTTTAAAAACGTGCCCTTCAATTGAAAATTTACAACTTAATATGTGTGAAGACGTGAATTATTCTAATCCTGAAGATTATTTAAATACGTTACATGATTTGCAGAATTTACGTGAATTAGAGTTGGTTCATTGTGGATTTTATACATATGAAGTAAAAGAACTGTTAGAAGTGAAGGGAAATAATCTGGCGTTATTGAATCTTCGGTATAATTCAGAGATAGATTACAGTGCTTTAAAGCATATTTGCATAATGTGTCCAAATTTGAAAAGTTTAATTCTTCACAAATGCGAATACACCGATCCAGAAGACGAAACCTACGAGATCTCAGGCAGAGACGAGATGTCACCACTAATGCATTTGAACAAAATATCAATTAATGGGAATTACTATTGGACGATAGAACATATAATTTTCCTTCTTTCGATTTGTCCTAATATTGAATACATAGATATCCATACACTCGTTATACTTGATATAGACAACTTTATATTAGAAGTTATTGAGAAAAATCCGACCAAACTGATGTATTTGAGAGAGTTCATAATTTCCAATGAAAACATTTCAAGATCAGTGATAGAACAGATCGCAAAGAACTGTGTAAACCATCCCATAATAAAATATGCGCCATAACAACATTTTCGTAGTAATAATAAATAAAAAATGGTTGCCTTACGGCAAAGAAAATATAATAATACTACGTATAGAACGGCCACTCGTTACAACCATCGACTTGGCATTTTTTCTGTTTTGTTACAACAATTTTAGAAACTGAAATCCGACCAATGTAACTTTGCGACAACTAAAAAAAAACAAGCCACGTGCAAGTTTCATTGTAACGTTTTGGCAAGATAGTTCAGACAAGTTACTATAACCTTTCAAATTTAAAGCTGTGGAAATGTTAAATGTCATACTTGCAGTAAGTTAATTACAACTTTCAGATATGTTTCATGTATAATGTTACTGCAACTTCACTTTTTAAAGCTATAAAAAGTTTCGGTGATTAGTTCTAGGCAAGTTACAGGGATTATCTACAGCGCGGCCGTTAGGGCTTCGTATCAAGCTCGCTGTAAGCTTGCATGAACGTTGCAACCTTATATTTGTAAGTTACAAGCTTGTTGACGTTATTTTCAGTAATTTTATTGTAACTTTTGCTTGCTTAGCGGGAATACTCAATCGTTTACTGCAACATAATTAACAATAATCTAGAAAACATAATAATAAATCGTTCCAATACAAATAATTAAATTACCATACCCTTATAGGGTCATATGTATAACTATACAAAACATTTTAACTAAGAACCGCATGTAAATTTCATCTGTTGCAATAAACAAACAATTTTGAACAACTTTTACTGTGGGACCAACTCTGAAAACGTAAAAAATCTGCTGTTCCGTACGATTTTTTATAGACTTTCGACAAAGAGTATAGAATAGCTGTTTCTTTTTTGGAGTTTTCAGAGTTGACCCCATAATAAAAGTTGTTCGAAATTTGCCATACGAGTATATGTCACTGCTTAAGGCCCCGACACCGGTAGACAAACACATTGTATATATATATTTTTTTTTGTTTAACCACCCATTACTTTTTTCATAGTAGTCCGATTTCAATAATTCTTTTTATATTAGAAAGAGTATTTCGGAATTGGTCCCAATTAAATTTAATCGAAATCGTCTGAGCAATTTTTGCTAAATCAACAATAATGTGAATGCTACATCGATACGTGCGTAATATTCGCGAATTCTGTACACTGGTGAAGTCGGTCCTGCTATATTTTGCAAAAATAATTATTTATTTTAAGTATTATTTGTTTTTAAGTCATGTAATATACTCAGAAAAAGATGTACTTTCTCGAGATATAACGCATGTCGTGTTTAGATTTTTTGATTATTATTATACCAGCCTCCATACATTTTATGGACGTATACTTTATTGTATGTTATTGTAGTTTATAAAAAAGACTTGCCTTACATAAAACTTACATAGCAAACAATTCTAGAGATATTTTTTTGCGATTCCAGGTGAATAATGCTGAAACAAGAGTACAACCAGCGGCAACCAGCGACCCTGGAGAGATTGGCGATGAAGGAACTCGTGGAGTGGATTGCATCACACGTCATGAAATTGGCTTTACCCGTGATGCAACTGACACAAATGTACCCAGAAAAAGTTCAAGATTTCATTTCCGGATACACTGCTACTATAAGAAACCACATAGAAAGCAGACTGCCTGGCGTGTTTCACGATAAAGCAATGGTCGAATTAAAAAAGGTGTTGTATGATATGCCATTGATAAGAGATATGCGAGAAATTCTACTTTCTCTAATCCCTCATATGACAGAAACCTTATACACCAAGAGTATAACTTCGTTATCAACTCATTGTAATGAGAATTTCACTCCCAAGCTACATCTTTGCACTGGACTAACAGGTTTGGCCATAACAAACTTTTGCAATGATGATATCCTAAAATATGTGGCAGAGAATTGTAAATTGATCGTGACTTTGGACTTATCTTTCACTAATGGCTTGAACGATGCTACCATGGACATATTTGGAAGATTTAGTAATTTGATAAGCATTGATCTGTGCTACTCAGGTGTGACTATGATTGGTATTGAAAATCTGCTCAAGAATTGTCCTAATCTTGAAGAAATCGGAACTGAGTACGACGTCGCACAAGCGTTAGTTAATATTGCAAAAGAAGGAAAAGTGAAGAGATTCAATTTAAGATCTTACCCATATCGCGGTACGACATCGGAACTACAGCGGGCACTTTTCGAAATGTGCCCTTATATCGAAAAGGTGGAGCTTATATCCCCATGTGATTATATAAACGTTATTATAGAGTTGCAAAATTTACGTGAGTTAAAGCTATACTATTTTAAATTCTATGCAGATCATGTTGTGGAACTGCTACAAGCAAAGGGAAGTAATTTAGTGTCCTTGCGTCTTAGTGAAGCGTCTGAGATTGATTATAGGGCTATACAGTACATACATTCAACGTGTCCCAATTTACAGAATTTGGAAATTAAATTATGCAAATGTGTGAGAATGACAGGAGTTATTCCGCATGGAGAAGGGAGCATTTCTCCTCTAAATTATTTGAGGAGAATATCCGTGACATGGCAGACCGCTTGGGATGAATGGGAACCTGGTCCAGAATATCTATTTCTGTTTTCCGGCTGTCCAAAAGTGGAAGATGTTAATCTTAGTGGACTTGGTGAAAAATTTATCGTACACGTTTGGAAATTGTACTCGAGGAACCTGAAGCATTTGAAACGTTTGTGTGTGGACGATCCATTGTCCGATGTAGTACTGCACTGTGTTGTCCAGAACTGCTACAACTTTCCGGAAGTGTTTTACTCTGTTAGAGAGGAGGTCTCTACTTTGTCTGACGGAGAAGGCACCGACTATATGCCCTTTGATAACTAATGAATAATGGACATCGCCCGTTGGAAAGAGATAATTGGCCTTTCGCTTTTTTTTTTAATTTCTATTGTAATGTTAATTTCGTTGTATAAGCTTCTATACTGTACTGTACTGTACCAGTCTTTTTAATAGTCCACTACAGGACGTAGGCCTACCCACAAAGGGTGATTAGGCCATATCCGCCACGCTGGCCCAATGCAGGTTGGTGGATTCACATACGCCATTGAATTTCTTCTACGAACATATGCAGGTTTCCTCACCATTTTTTCCTTCACCGAAAAGGAAGTGGTGTGAAAATCCGTACATAAATTACAAAGAACTCATAGGTTACGGGACCGGGATTTGAACCCACGACCCCACGATTGTTAGGCGGGTGTCACTACCACTGGACCACCACGGTTTATTATAAGTTTCTGTACAAACCTATTTTTAATTTATCGTTTTTTTTTTATAATTACAATACAATACAATACAAAATTACTTTATTTTCACACCATACATTACAAAACAACTTAAACTAGAAAAATAAAACAATAATCCGGTAGAAAAATGGGCGGCCTAATCGCCTGCAGCGATTTCTTCCAGGCAACCTAAATGAAATAATAATATGAAATAATAATACGGTCGGTGCTGTTCAATAGCATAAACTACATAGACCAAATACACAGACACAAAAACAAATTATAATTATTACATAATTACCAAGTACCTAAAAAGTAACATTGTCACCTCACGCTCTTTGGAGTACCAGACTGTCGACAAGACTTTAGTACAAATGCTATCATTTTTAATGTAACTTTGTAATAAGAAGGAAACAAAAAAAAAAGTTTTTTCATAGAAATTAACAAATAATCTTTTCCTCAACTAAAAAAAAATTATTCAAAAGCCGAATTGGCTGGTGACGGTTTTTCTCTGTTTTGCACTCCTCTGTCTACAAACGTTTATTGGAAACATCAGACGCCATAATTATATTAATATATTTTATAACATATTTACTCATAAAGTGGCTGTAATTACACCAATTTCAATATCGTACCTAATGTATTTCATTACGCACTTGTGCGTTATTGTAATGTACAACGCACGAGTTTTTTTTAAAATAAAGTAACATGCACGGTTTTTTAAGATGCTCCGTCTAAAAATGAACGATACTTTTTAAAATATTAGCAAAGTTTTTATGTCAGAAACGTGGTCAATATTTTATGAATAAAATTAACTTTGGGAGATATAAATTATTTCGCGCGCTTTTTCTTTTCGCTGTATTGTTTTTATTTGAAAATGTCGTCAACTATCTAGTGATAAATTTACTTTCACTCAAGAAAGTGAGAGAGAGACTGGGGAAATTGTAACTAATAATAATAACTTGACAAATTCCAAATGGCAACGTAAAGGTGGGCACACACGGTCAGTTAAACTGATCAGTTTTTCGCGTCACTCCAACTGGGTGCTCATTCAGTTAATGAAAAGGTGGGAATTGGTGGTTCCATATTTGAAGACAGTGGAGCCATGATATTTCTTCGACAACTTGTGTTAAGTGTTTCAATTTTTGATGGGAAATTATTGGAACCAACTTTGATTCCTATCAATTTTTTCTAGGATCGATATTTTTTTTAATAAGCCGGTGATGCCATGATGTTTCTTCGATAACTTGTGTTATTTAAATTTTTCATGATACATTTTATCGGAACCCAAGTTGTTTGAAATTTGATTTCCTATAACTTTGATTCCCATTAACTTTTTCCAGGATCGATATTTTTTTAATAAGCCGGTGGTGCCATGATGTTTCTTCGATAACTTGTGTTATTTAAATTTTTCATGAGAAATTATTGGAACCAAAGCTGTTTGAAATTTGATTTCCTACAACTTTGATTCCCATATAAGTTAGTGGTTCGATTTTGTTTCTTCCATAACTTGTTATTTCAATTTTTCATGAGAAATTATTGAAGCCGAAGTTGCTTGAAATTTGATTTCCTACAACTTTGATTCCCATCAACTTTTTGCAGGATCGATATTTTTTTTAATAAGTTAGTGGTTCTATTTTGTTTCTTCTATACCTTGTTATTTCAATTTTTCATGAGAAATTATCGAAGCCGAAGTTGCTTGAAAGGACATGTCCTCAAAATGTATGGAGGCTGGTATAATAATAAACAAAAATTCGAACCACTACACTCGTTACATTTCGAGAAAGTTCATATTTTTCCGAGTCTATTAAATCAGTTAAAACCAAAAAAGAGCCCTCCATTTTTTTTAAAATTAATTTTGAAACTATTAAGATAAATAAATATATTTGGCTCAATAAGTTGTTTATCTCTAGCAACCCTGATTAGGTAACCTCCAAATTGTTAAATAGAATCATTTTTATCAATTAGACACAGTTTTTTAAGTGATTTTTGTCACATTGTACCTACTGACTGGTCACACTAGTAGGTTATAATTTTTAATTTTAGCAAATTATCATAAGAATGTGGAAGAATCAGCTACGAATGTAGGTAAAATAACGATAGAATCACTTTATTATTGCTAAACTAGAAAAAATACAAAGCTGTATTATTATTTTTCATACAATTTGTTTTTCACATTTTAAAAAAAATGGAGGGATGAAAAAATCTAAATTTAATATTTTTGAGAAGCCCATAAATCGAGCTCTCAAATGATGTATATATCATCTTGGTTCGATTTTTCTCTGAATAATATACCACTTGTGGACGTCACCTTTGATTTCCTACAACTTTGATTCCCATCAACTTTTTGCAGGATCGATATTTTTTTTAATAAGTTAGTGGTTCTATTTTGTTTCTTCCATAACTTGTGATTTCAATTTTTCATGAGAAATTATTGGAACCAAAGTTGTTTGAAATTTGATTTCCTACAACTTTGATTCTCATAAACTTTTTAGGATCGATATTTTTTTTAATAAGCCAGTGGTGCCATGATCTTTCTTCGATAACTTGTGTTATTTAAATTTTCATGAGAAATTATTGGAACCAAAGCTGTTTGAAATTTGATTTCCTACAACTTTGATTCCCGTATAAGTTAGTGGTTCGATTTTGTTTCTTCCATAACTTGTTATTTCAATTTTTCATGAGAAATTATTGAAGCCGAAGTTGCTTGAAATTTGATTTCCTACAACTTTGATTCCCATCAACTTTTTGCAGGATTGATATTTTTTTTTAATTAGTTAGTGGTTCTATTTTGTTTCTTCTATAACTTGTTATTTCAATTTTTCATGAGAAATGATCGAAGCCGAAGTTGCTTGAAATTTGATTTCCTACAACTTTGATTCCCATCAACTTTTTGCAGGATCGATATTTTTTTAATAAGTTAGTGGTTCTATTTTGTTTCTTCCATAACTTGTTATTTCAATTTTTCATGAGAAATTATCGAAGCCAAAGTTACTTCAAATTTGATTTCCTTCAACTTTGATTCTCATCAACTTTTTCTAGGATCGATATTTTTTTAATAAGCCAGTGGTGCCATGATGTTTCTTCGATAACTTGTGTTATTTCAATTTTACATGAGAAATTATCGGAACCAAAGTTGTTTGAAATTTGATTTCCTATAACTTTGATTCCCATCAACTTTTTGCAGGATCAACATTTTTTTTAATAAGTTAGTGGTTCTATTTTGTTTCTTCTATAACTTGTTATTTCCATTTTTTATGAGAAATTATCGAAGCCGAATTGGCTTGAAATTTGATTTCCTACAACTTTGATTCCCATATAAGTTAGTGGTTTGATTTTGTTTCTTCCGTAACTTGTTATTTCAATTTTTCATGAGAAATTATTGAAGCCGAAGTTGCTTGAAATTTGATTTCCTACAACTTTGATTCCCATCAACTTTTTGCAGGATCGATATTTTTTTTAATAAGTTAGTGGTTCTATTTTGTTTCTTCTATAACTTGTTATTTCAATTTTTCATGAGAAATTATCGAAGCCGAAGTTGCTTGAAATTTGATTTCCTACAACTTTGATTCCCATCAACTTTTTGCAGGATCGATATTTTTTTTAATAAGTTAGTGGTTCTATTTTGTTTCTTCCATAACTTGTTATTTCAATTTTTCATGAGAAATTATCGAAGCCAAAGTTACTTCAAATTTGATTTCCTTCAACTTTGATTCTCATCAACTTTTTCTAGGATCGATATTTTTTTAATAAGCCAGTGGTGCCATGATGTTTCTTCGATAACTTGTGTTATTTCCATTTTACATGAGAAACTATCGGAACCAAAGTTGTTTGAAATTTGATTTCCTACAACTTTGATTCCCATCAACTTTTTGCAGGATCAATATTTTTTTTAATAAGTTAGTGGTTCTATTTTGTTTCTTCTATAACTTGTTATTTCCATTTTTTATGAGAAATTATCGAAGCCGAATTGGCTTGAAATTTGATTTCCTACAACTTTGATTCCCATTTTTTAAAGTTAGTGGTTCCATTTTGTTTCTTCCATACTTGTGTTATTTCAATATTTCATGAGAAGTTATCGGAACCAAAAATGTTTAAAATTTGATTTCCTGCAACTTTGATTCTCATCAACTTTTTTTAGGATCGATATTTTTTTTAATAAGATAGTGGTGCCGTTTTGTTTCTTCTATAACTTGTTTTATTTCAATATTTCATGATAATTATAGGAACCAAAAATGTTTTAAATTTGATTTCCTACAACTTTGATTCCTATAAACTTTTTTAGGATCGATAATTTTTTTAATAAGGCAGTGGTGCCATTTTGCTTCTTCCATAACTTGTGTTATTTCAATTTTTCATGAGATATTTTGGAAACCAGAAATGTTCGAAATTGGATTTCCTACAACTTTGATTCCCATCAATTTTTTCTAGGATCGATATTTTTTTGATAAGACGGTGGTGCCATATTGTTTACAATGGCACCACTGTCATATTCGAAAAATATCGATCCTACAAAAGTTGATGTGAAATAAAGTTGTATTAAATCAAATTCCAAACAACTTTGGTTCCGAAATTTTTTAAAAAAAAATTGAAATTACGTGAGTTACTGAAGATTCAGTTAATCATCGAAGTGGTACAAACATGCAAACCATCGCAGTACCTATCGGCAATAGTTGACTACGTTAGGACCCCGCTGCAATTATTTGATGAACTGATGCGATCATTTTATCATGTGTGCCCAGCTTCTGGTAGTGGTTTATACATGGAGCCACCAATTCCCACCTTTTAATTTACTGAATGAGCCCCAATTGGAGTGACGCGAAAAACTGATCAGTTGATCTGACCGTGTATGCCCACCTTAACAATCACTTTTAAAAATTGTTCAAATTTATATAACTGCTTTAAAAAGTAATTAAAGATTTATTCGTTTAAGAAAGTCAGAGTTTTATTAATTTCCTCGCAAATATGTTATAAAACGTCGTATGACATACGTGCGCTTTGAAAATTACAGCCTCTGCTTCCTTATAGCCCGAGCCGTAGGCGAGGGCCAATAGAGAGCAATATCGCCTCGGCTGTAATTTTCAACTTACCGCACTTATATCATAATGTACTTATATACCTTGGCGCCGTCACATCTATTTGAGACTCAGAGTAGGGCTGGAGCGGCGGCTAATTTGGCGGAGCAGCACAAGCGGCGCAAATATGCCAACCTCGGCAGTGGTTACATATTTGAGCCGTTTGAAGTTGAGACATTGGGTCCGTGGGGGCCGGGAGCTCATTTTGTTTCAAAAGTCTTTCTGAGCGTCTGGTGGACGCGACGCGTGACCAAAATGCTGGTGTTTATTTGGCTCAACGTATAAGCATTGCCATTCAGCGTGGCAATGCTGCCAGCATGCTGGGCACGCTGCCAACTGGAAGTGCGAGCATTTGGATTATCTTTAGACCTTCATGGGTCTATAGATGATCCGATTGCTTATTGTGTAGTAATAGTTTATGTAGTTTTAGATTATGTAGGCCATACGTTTTTCATTTAATACATACCTATACTTACATGTATTTTTTGTATCATATAATATTTTTACTAAAAATCATTTTGTGACCGCTGAGTTTTCTTTAATGCCTACCTTTACCTACTAGTACGGCTTTGCCTGCTTGATATTTAGATTTTTGTGCTATCCCATAGGAACCTTTTATTTTTTCTGGATAAAAAGTAGCCTATGTCACTTTCCGTCTTTCAAACTATTTCCATGCCAAAAATCAAATCAATCAATTGCTCCGATGCTGCGTGAAAAGTACAGTAACTACAGATTATAAATAGCCAGCGATCCGCCCCGGCATCGCACAAGTGTATTATACATAAAAACCTTCCTCTTGAATCTCTTATCTATTAAAAAGAACTCATCCAAATTCGTTGCGTACTGTTAAAGATATAAGCTTACATAGCGACAGACAGACCGGGAAGCGACTGTTTTATAGGTACTATACCGATACTGTAGTGATGTAACACCATAAATATTGTTAGGGTGAATGTCAAAGATTGAATGTTATTTGAACATTATTTAAAGTGGCAATAAAAACACTACGTAGCCACAACTAGTATTTCTATTTTACTCCCGTTCATAAATAAAATTCCACTATATTTCAATTATTTATTTAAAATAATCACAAAATTCATAAAATAATACATTTGTATTCATACTGTTATTTGCTAAAAGAGGTGGTATCTGCTGGTCTTTTTACTTATACAGGGTTATTTCTAATTAATTAGGATCCTCTTAGGGGCTTATTCAGTACATCGAAACTAACAAGTTTTGTTCAGCGAATTTTGTCAAAACTCAACAAATATTTTTTTGTTCCATAAAAAAATATAGTTCACCCGCGTCAAAATGTATGGAACAGCTGATCTAATTTTTTTGTTTTGACAAAAGTTGCAGAACAAAAGTTGTTAGTTTTGATGTACAGAATAAGCCCCTGAAAGGATGCTAATTGTAGGTAATTATATTGTACATCTATGTAACCCTAATCGAAAATACAATGTTACACCATTTGTTACATCTATGTACCGACACAGTTTGAGGCAATAAAAATTAACTTTACTACACAAAAACATTGCAAAATTATGTAAATACTATGTACTGAATTAATTGATGTCAATTAAACTAAGATAATAAATATGTACCTATTGAAATACGCGAATTTACTAAAAGAGGTTCTTTTAATTTTATCCTTGAATTCCTAAAAAGAGGTTTTTATCAAGTATATCCTGACGACAAGATTTTTTTGCTTACACCTAAACATTGACTACCTACCTAAACGACGGGGTGTTTTAAGTTTGCCGTGTCTCTTCTCTCTGTGGGGCATAGCTTTCGAACGGTGTTTCATCAAAATCGGTTCCGCCGTTTCAAAGTTATCAGCTTTTTTGGTAGGAATATTACGGCAATGGGGGTATTTAATTTTTTAAATTTAATCTTGTTTTCTCCCGCCAAATGTGTTACCGCTCTGGATTACTACCGATCCATAGATTATCTTGCCGGTTACGTTATGGTCTATAACTATATTGTTCTTACTAAGAGTCCGTGATCCGTATATATCTTCATGTGAGCCGCGTACTCTGTTTTGCGGAAATCCACTGGGGTAGCAACTGAGTGACACTGCGAAAAGAAATCTGTTAACACGGTTCTCAAAATAATATTTGTTTTTCTGACCTATACAGGCTTTGTATCATAGCGAAACTGGTTTTTTTTCAATCAACTAGCTGACCCGCTGAACATCATCTCCAATGAAACAGGAATCAAATGGAAATGGTGTAATGACATTTAGATACTTTGACATGTAATAGTTTAAAAGCCGAAATAATAATCATTTAGGCGTCTCTTTCAAATGTACATAATAAGAATAGACCAACATTATACAGCACAGTTTCGCTATAGTGTCTATATTTTTCGTGACTTGACGCGCGCTTGGTCCGCCATATTGTGACGGTTGTACTTACTGTGAAAACTGGCGAAATCGATAAGTGTAGTGTGGTAGTAACAACATTGAACAACACTAATCCGACATGTTTGTGTCGTGTAGGTATGCAGGTTTTTTGTAGTTATGGCAATTCCATTTGATCCCTTTTTCATTGGTCATCTCACTATCTATTAACTGTCATTGTCAACTTTTACATGCAGAAACATTTTGTATGGGAAAATTAAATTTATGTTTTTTCTACAAGTTTATCCAAAAACATTTCAAGAAAAAAATTAGCCAAATCTAACTAACAACCACTATTCATTTTTATATATTCATGGTTATAGGTATTAAAAGCAAAAGCTTTAAAGGGCGGGTCTAGTACATCTAGAAAAAATTGGTTGCCTGTAAAGTCGGTATACGGGCGAAAGTTTTACGTGACAACGACTTTGAGTGGTAAAATAATTTTAATGTGAATATTCAATGAAACAATGAAACAATGATTTATTTGTCTGTAAAACTAGGTAAAATTATACAAAGATCTTAAATTTAATATGATGTTCTCTAGTTTCTACCTTAAATAGGCGTACAGACTTTTACATGGTAAGGTTAAAACAAATGTCAAATGGATTTAATTATATATGTCAGAATTAATAATGTCAGGATACGTATTATAATTTCAATTTATAGTCATTCAAAGTCTTGTCATTTAAAAACTCATTTACATTTATAATAGGCTTTATCAACTAATAAACTGTTTAAATGGCTCTTAAATATATTTAAGTCCTGTTTGCATCGAATGACTTTAGATTCATTCGTATAGTAGGAAGAAGGATGAAAATGTCTGTCTCTCTCGCTCTTAGGCGGGCTAACCATGACGCGTGCCTCTCACTCGCTTTCATTGTGAGCGCATAACGTGAGCGGAGCGTAACGCAGTTTCTTGAAGTGTCACCCGGCAAACCAATTTATAAGACGTTGTCACGTCAAAACAACTGTTGTTCTAGGACTTTTGGGAAAATCACAGAGAGAAAATTAGCTTAATCATACAAGAAGTTCGTCAACGCGCGGCAAAATGTATGGAGAAGCGATTCGTAGTACAATGTTGTTTATCTAGATTCTAGATGTACTAGACCTGCCCTTAAAAAGTTTTGCGTTTAATACCTAGTATATAGATGATATACAGGGTTATTTCTAATCAATTAGCATCCTTTTAGGAGCTTATTCTGTACCTACATCAAATCTATCAACTTTTGTTCTGCGACATTTGACAAAACCATACTTAGTAAATTAAGTATTAATTTATCTATGACAAAACTTAAAAAAAAAGTTCCATAGAAAAATATCGTTCACCCGCGACAAAATGAACAGCTGATTTTTTAAAGTCGCAGAACAAAAGTTGTTGGTTTTGATGTACAGAATAAGCCCCTAAAAGGATGCCAATTGATTAGCAATAACCCTGTATATGATGAGATGGTAAAGCTATGGGTAAAATGTAACTATTCAAATACTCACATTGCAAGCCGACTACAAGTAGGCAAAGAACGAGGATTGGTTTCGGCAACATGTTGATGCTGCTGGAGCGACGTTCAGGACGGGACTGCGGGACGCGGACCGCGGGCTAGGTACGTAGTGGCTTGGCCGCAGATGGGTCGGAGGTGGACTGTCCAGCCAACCCGCCGCTGGGAAAAACCTCTTTTATCAGCTTCACACTTGGGGTTATACACAGAAACAATATTATGTGGATCAACCAGAAAGTTTCCTGTACTTACCTCAAATAGGTACGTGAGTTGAAATTAGACTCCGCGTCACTACTAAAATCCGTACCTAGGTACCTACAAGCAGAATCAAATTAGAACTAGAAAAAAACCCAGTATCAATATACTCATACATTATTTATTTGGCGGAACAAGAGAAGGGATCAAAAAAATACCTACCTACTCCTAGCGGGGGTACGGATGTTTGTGCAGGACGATGATGCAAAATAATATCTAGTATTTCATTATGCAGCATTTTGGATCTAGGTACTAATTTTAAATGGCAGATAGGAAAGGATTAACTAGACATGGTGCTAAATATTAATAATTAAATAAGAGAGAGAGGGCGAGATGTGCAAGTATTAAAGTGTGAACAGGGCGAAATTAATATATTTTGCCGTACACGTTTTTTTTTGCCTGACTATTACCTACGCACGGCCTCGACGTAACTACTGTTGAATTTTTGATGAGATGCCTAAGTAAATTAACATATTTATGAACTATTGTCTATTTTCTATCACTTCTATTGGTATTATGCAGGTATTTACTATTATCTAGAGTTTAAATATGATAAAATCATTACAACGTATAATAACGTAGAGAAAACAGTTTCTGCTTGCATATTTCAGTTAAATCCAGTTTAAATCAGAGTCAATGTGAAGGCCCAGACATTTCGTAACTAAAATTTCCATAATATCATTATTTAAATACTTAATTCCAGATGTCATTTTTCTATACTTGTCATATGTCATTACATATATGTTTTATCCAAATTAATTAATAATTTATTATATGTCAACCAATTAATTAAATTATGTCCAGTCGGTCTCGATTACGAGGGGATGAAGGCGGTCATTTGCAGGTTAGTCTTAGCTTAGTGCCTGTACATGCGTCGACCAAATTCTTTCATGTGTGATGTTCCCGCCCTTTGTTATTTGTTTTTTTAAATTGTATGCAATCTCATCCAAATCCATGGATCCAGCAGTTGGCTATTTACATAATCCTTCTAATATTATAAATCTGAAAAGTTTGTTGCTTTATTTGTTTGTTCCTCTTTCACGCAGCAATGGATCAACGGATTGACATTTTTAAAATTCTTTATTAAAATACACAGTTATCACAAAAAATCAATGAAGTGCCGTAAAACTTCAGTAAGTTTGTCACTTTATTTATGGCACAGATATACTCGTAGTTCAAAGGCCGGAAAGTGACGCTTCTTTTTATCACGGAAAAATAAAAGTTTCCTGTGGGATAACACAAACGTGAAAATACCACGCGGGCGGAGCCGCGGGCAAAGCTAGTATGTAATATAATTTTGTCACGAAATTCGGTTCATAATAAATGCGAAACGTGGTGGGTTTCCCATTTATTCCTTTCCTAATTATTTGTCATAGATAGATACGCAAGTTATATCTACCGACTAAAATCACTACATCACTTTGACTAAGTACATAGTATTTAAAACAAAGTCTTTAAAACTACGCAACGGATTTTGATGCGGTTTTTTTAATAGATAGAGTGATTCAAGAGGAAGGTTTATATGTATAATACACCTGTGCGAAGCCGGGGCGGGTCGCTTGTTACTTATAATCCGGTGATATGAATTTTCTGGGTTCGCATCATACGTCTAATAGCTAAAGACGCTTAGTATCCAGTTGACAATTTTGTAACCAAAAAATGAAACGTCGAAGCCGAAGATACCAGAACGCAGTAATCTCCCCAAATTCGAAGGAAAACGGGCAACAATATTTATTTTTTAGTTATGCAGGCTATTCAGCTTACATTGGCTTTAAATTCAGGGTTATATTCAGAACTGGTGTACTTATCCGGTAGGAGGTAATTCAGAATTATTGTTAATACCTTTTAATATGGGTACTGATCCAAAACTCAAGAAAAAAATCAGACGTGTTTTACATTTTGTCGATTTTGAGTTTTGATTTTGTATGGAACAGCTGATGGTTTATTCTTGAATTCGGGAGTGGTCCCACATTAAAAATTATTTATAATAATAGTCTTAATCACCCCCTTTCAACACAGTACCTATTTTAACGGGGAAAATATTTTACGGATACCACCACACCTCGAGGGCAGGCGTGCATGCCGTCTATTTGACGGGACTCCCACATAACCATATGTGAGAGTCCCGTCAAATAGACGGCATACCCACCAAAAACCCTGGGTGTTCCACCACTGTGCCTGGTGTCGGGGCTACGGGCACGCTGTCGCACTCTACCGCGGCACCCGACAGCGCTGGGCCCCACCACGGCATTTGCGCTCCCGCCTTTACTTTGTCTGGTGTTCCGAAACGTCGTAATTCACCACTGCAACGATCGCGGAACGGTCAACAACTTGTGCCTGCCGCGAGTTGGATACGCGTGCTTTGAACCTCGCTCAGGCATCGTATCCAGGTTTGTTCTGGCGTACACTGCCACCTGATAGATCAGGATGGTAGGCAGCGTCAGGATTCCCAACTTCCTGAAGTAGGGGTGAGCCGGGGTGTCCCAGGACACTCGTGCCACGGTCCGTATCGCACGCTTTTGCATGCGGAACGCCCGTTCCCATTCTGCGGCTCTAGCCCATATCTCTGCGCCATACTGAAGTTGAGAGCGCACTGTAGCAAAGTAGCACGCTCGTGCTACCTCACCCGACACCATTCTAGCAACTCGTTTTAGTGCAAATCACGCCCTGCCGAGCTTTCCGCACCCTTTTTTATTTGGTGGTCCCACTTCAGTCCCCGGTCCACCTCGAATCCCAGGAATGTAGTCGTTTTCTGTTCCTCGATTCTCATTCCACCCAGGAGTACCGCCAGTGGTCTTACCGACCTACCTTACGGATTAAACTGGATGAAGTGAGTCTTGGAGAGGTTGAGAGCGAGGCCGTTTATGTGGAACCACTCAGCCAGCTGCGAAGCCGCAGTGTTCAACTTCCTCTCCAGCCCGTCCACTGACGGATCTGTGACTATCGCCGCTACGTCATCCGCATACATTAGTATGTCGGCGGCGGTCACAGCATCCGGCAGGTCATTTAGAAGCAGCGAGAAGAGAATGTTAGACACCAACGACCCCTACGCCACGCCCATCTCAGCCGTCATGGGATCAGCGATAGCGATCTACCGCAGCTGACGACCACTTGCGATCGCTCAAGCATCAGACCCGCCAGAAGAGAGTGTGAAGCGCCCACCACGCCGTAAAGCAGCAATTTTGTACCAAGTACACCGTGGTCGGCGACATCAAAAGCTCTCGATAGGTCACAGAAGTGAATGGTTTTGGTCTGCATTCCCGTGCAGCCATGACGCGGCTTACCACCTCGTGGCAGTCGATAATAATATAAAAAAAATTCTTCATCTACTTAATAATATAAATAAACCCTGATAATACTAAACTTGTGTTTCACTTTTTTCTAAAAATGATCAAATTAGGCTAAAAACTACGTCAGTATAAACTAAGTCACGTTTAGTAGTTTAGGGGTTTTAAACAATGGTCACACTAACTGTAGGAGGCAACCAGTGTTGCCAGATTGGGAAATTGAAATAACAGTGTATGTAGTTTGAAATTACAGTATTGTCATTAAATACAGTATTAAAAAATACAGCAGATATTACAGTACCAAAATAAAAAAAAAAACACATTTTCAGAAGTTTTTATTGATTGAGCTAGCGAAGTGAGCGAATCAACTTTGCTTTTATCTATCCGGATATTGGTTTTCTTTTACAGGTTGTATTTTTCAACGAAACTCGACAAAACTGATATACAAAAATACATAGATTTTGTATATTTTCGCGATTTTTCAGATGTTTCGTTCAGAAAAGGAAAAATTGGCTGTCGCTTTTTTTATCAGCATTTGATAGTTGACAAAATCATTTAGTTTTTCGAGTATAAACCTAATAATTAAAAAACAAGTCGAGATTCTTAGGCTTTTGAAGATTAAATTAAATGAAATCTTTACATTTCTTTAGAATAAAATTCAGTATACCTACCTATTACTAAATATTTTCTAAGTACAGAGATTAAAAGAGTGTAACAACAAAAATTACAGTGATTTAATACAGTATATTCAGCATAACACAGTGAACGGTAGATAAAGTAAAATTACAGTAAATCTGCTGTAACAGTGCACCTGACAACACTGGAGGCAGCGGAGGCTGGAGGAAAATAATCAATCGTCCTTTGGGGGTCGCGAGTATACTTTGTTTTAAATTGCGCTCCGATAAATAGGTATGTAATTCGGGTAAATAAATAGACACATTTTGTTTCGGTAATATCTGTGTTGCTTCTTTATTTTTCAAATAATCTAACCGAACCTTATTTATTGTGTAGGTAAACAACATATTGTACAGCGGGAAGCCGGGAGTTTTCTTCATACGTATTAAAATTAATCGTGAGTAAAAGATTTTATTTTGTCTTATTTACACGCATATACAGATTAATGAACAAGCGCAAGCAAAGGTCTCCTTTTTTAAATCACGGCGACTTTGCATTCGCCTGACCAGATGTTTGTTTTCGTCTACAGGTGGCATTTTTCAGCGAATCTCGACGTAATTTGGTAAACAAGTTCTATACAGGGTACTTACCCTGAACTAAGCATTTCGAGATTTCGGAATTTGAGAAAAAAATCAGCTGTTCCATCCAGAGTTGCGACTCAGAAACGACACCATGTACGGAACAGCTGTTCTTTTCTCGAATTCCGTGTTGGCCCCATAATAAAAGTTGTTCATAATGATGGTTTTATCACCCCCTTTTGGCTTTGTGTAGGGCTTTGTAGATACATTTGTAGAGGCTGCTAGATAGCCCTATTTTTTTTTGTCGTCGGTGATTTTTGGTAAGTGATCTATAATGAGGTCATCCGTCCACCTTGTGGGTGGACGTCCTACGCTGCGCTTGCCGGTACGTGGTCTCCACTCGAGAACTTTTCGACTCCACCGGTCATCAGTCCTCCGCGCTATGTGCCCCGCCCATTGCCATTTCGACTTGCTAATCCGTTGAGCTATTTCGGTAACTTTGGTTCTTCTACGGATCTCCTCATTCCTGATTTGATCCCGCAGAGAGACTCCGAGCATAGCCCTCTCCACAGCTCGTTGGGCTACTTGGAGCTTACTGATAAGGCCCATAGTGAGAGACCACGTTTCTGTGCCATAAGTCATCACTCACGAAAATCAATATAAAATTATTATTACCACTTTTTCCGTAATTTTATGGATGAAAGTTATAATTCGATTCATGTGCATAAATAACAGATTTAAAAAAAATGTAAACGTGTAGGAAAGTGCCCAAAAATGCAATAAACTTTATTAGAAATCACATGAATTTGTTCTAAAATGCGGTATCTTCGCATTTAATTTCTATCGAGCGAAGTTTTTTGAATTGTGTTTCGAGTTATTGATTCCCCTACCGTATAGTTTTGAGAATATTGTGTATTTTATTTTTATTCGACAACTTCAAGGTTTGATGGAGAAAAATCAGTTTAACTAGAGCTCAATTCAATTCAATTCTTGATATATGGCTTCTGCGAAGGTGTTTCACAATTTCGCCAATGTCTTGTGAGGTACTGCCATCAAACGCAGAGAATTGGTACGGTGTTTGCACGATATTTTGCCTGTTTTGGATAGACAACAGTTTTTGGATTTTATACCATTCACCACTGAAACAAACACAGTATAATATATAAACACATGAGTAACTAGGGCTCAATACGTCGGGTATTTTGAGATTGGAGGGCGGCTTAAACGCTGCGCGTAGAAGTCTAAAGTCAAAGTTATTTATTTACTAAAATTGAAGTATTCGAATGAAAACATAAATAACAGTTGAAGTAATACAATACATGAATAACAGTTAAAATTTGGCAAGATAATGAGATCCAGGATTCAAAAGCGAAATATCCTTTGGTCCCACACTAGGCTCGAGGCCCGTGTCGTGGTTACCATACAGAAAGTTATCTAGTGGTGACATTCTGGGATAGTCCTAAATTTTAAAGAAATGCTGATTTATCAAAAACTGTGAAAAATTAGTGAGATTATATAAACTTGTACAAAAAACAGTGAAATAAGTTGATGGCTGCAGTAGCTTTGTCAATTGTGCGGGTTATTTATTCATGATATTGCAGGACGGGTAAACAATGTGCATTTGCTATCGAAATGTTTCAAGGCCGACGATTTGTGGGTTTGTTCCCACTGGTTCGATTGATCAGTTCGATCCACCTTCGAACTAATGAGAACAAAAATTCACATTAGTTCTACTGCTCGCTTTGCGGAGGAAAGAGACGTCCATAAATTCAGAGCAAAATAACCTAAACTAACCAAGATTATACTATGCATAATTTAATTTGAAAGCTTGCTTTACGGGTTTCTCAAAAATATTTAAGTTAGGTATGTTTTTGAATCCATCCATTCCACATCCATTCTACATGTAGGAAATGTATATGGAAATGCAGTTCACATTTTTTTCTGTTTTAGCCATAGTGCTTAAGTATCGTTTTTACATGAATTAGTACCTGATCTTATTTATGGAAGTATAACAATTTAATTTTATGGAATTAAAGCAACATACATGTTGGATGGTGTTAAAATTATAGAACTCGTAAAAAGTTGGTGCATCCAGTTAGAGTTAGGGCAATATATTTATATATTGAAAAAGAAAAACGTTAAAAATTGGGTCTAACAGAAAAAAATACAGTTATTTTATCGAAATAATCTACCTATTTTATTAAATATATTGATTTATTCTTAAAAATCAATTCATAAATATCGGAAGGCTGCTTATTGATTTTAATTAATGTAATAGACTCAGAATAACATGAACTTTCTTGAGATGTAACGCATGGTGTGGTTAGATATATCGATTATTATTATACCAGCCTTCATACATGTTGTGGACGTGTCCTTAGCTGTCGCGCTTTTTATCAGCCGATTTTGATATTATTTGGCGATATTCATTTATTAGTACCACTACTAGATTTACCATTTATTTTATAAATAACTAGCGGACCCGGCGAACTTCGTACCGCGAAAGTTAATGAATGTAGGTAGCTAACCTTACGGAGATACCTACTTTAAGATATTTTAAGTTTAAATGGCTGTGATCCAAAATGTAGATGTCATTGAGCTATATCACTTTTGTGAAGATAGCATTGATCAAAAGATTACAGATGCGGAGATACACTACTTTTAAGTTCGACAGCTGTCATCCAAAATGTAGATCTGGTTCAGCTATCTCACTTTCGTGAAGATAGCATTGATCAAAAGTTGACAGTTACGGAGATAAACTACTTTTAAGTTCGACAGCTGTCATACAAAATGTAGATCTGGTTGAGCTATATCACTTTTGTAAAGACAGTAATGGTCTAAAATCGGCAGATACGAAGATAAACCACGTTTAAGTTCGATAGCTGTCATCCAAAATGTAGATCTGGTATAGCTATCTCACTTTCGTAAACATCATTGATCAAAATTTGACAGTTACGGAGATAAACTACTTTTAAGTTCGACAGCTGTCATACAAAATGTAGATCTGGTTGAGCTTTCTCACTTTTGTAAAGACAGTAATTGTCTAAAATCGGTATAAAATCGCCACAAATATTAGCCCCAATTCAATGTGAAACGGTACACAAATATTGTAGCAAACAATCATTTCAAACCCAAGAAACAGTCAATCTCAACTAATTTGTTTCGTCATGGTTATCATCCGCAGCTATCTTTGTCCCACTGCTGGGTATAGGCCTCTCTCTTTCTGTGACATCTACCTCGGCTCTTTGCCGGTCGTGACCAGGCTCGATCGTCGAGATAGTCGACCCATCTTGCTGCCGCGCCGCACATATCACATATCGCTGAGCGCTCTCACCTATTCAAGTACCCTAGTTGACCAGCTCGGTCACCACCGTCTTTCTTGCTCAAGAAGCGCTGGTCGAATTGGTTTCCACGCCAGTGTGAACGATGTCATACGCAGGGCTTTTGCGACCGCCAATATAGCAGCCGTCCTCGAACCGAATGGGTTTGCGCTTGGTAATGGCAAAAGGCCTGAGGGTATGAAGCTGGTCCCACGGAAGTGTAGACGGCCCTTAGTATGAGACGCGACTTGCGTCGATAGTTTGGTGCCGTCACATCTTTCTGAGACTCAGAGAATGGCTGGAGCGTTGACCGATTCGGAGCAGCACAAACGGCGCAAATATGCGAACCTCGGCAGTGGTTACATATTTGAGCCGTTTGAAATTGAGACATTGTGCCCGTGGTGGCCGGTCTTGTTTTCAAAAGTCTTTCTGAGCGTCTGGTGTACCCGACGTGTGACCAAAATGCTGGTGTTTATTTGGCTAACGTATAAGCATTGCCAATCAGCGTGCCAATGCTGCCAGCATGCTGGGCACGCTGCTAACTGGCAGTGGGCTTGAGTAGGTATTTGGATTATCTTTAGACCTTCAAGGGTCTGTGGATGATCCAATTGCTTGTTATGTAGTAGCTTATGAAGTTTTACATTGTAAGTCTTGTATTTAGTGGTAGATAATAAAGGCACTTGCTCTATAAAAAAAAAGTCAAGGATCCTTGCACATTGCCACTGTCCAAACCTAACCAGGCATCATAATACCTTATACTTATAAATGCTTCTGTTGATTAAGATAAGGTTAGAGTGTACGAGTTCCCGCCTTGTCGTGGCGGGGGAATTTAGTAGCCGAGGCTTATGGGCGGCGCGGGAATCCCAGATAGAGCCGCTTCTCTGGGTTTCTTCTGAGACACCTGAGAAGGCGGCGCTCGAGGTCTTCCGATTTTTTGGGTCTTTTCTCCCTTGGCAGCTTAGAAGTTTGACTCGTGGTTGTGCCGCTTTTCTGGGCTTTATAACTAAAGCAGCTGAGAGGTTGGCCGGTAAGTTGCGTGCCTCATGAGGAGTACCGTAACTGAGGCGGGCTGCACTTTTATCACTGTTCAATCCTAACTAAACCAACAGAAATGTATGTTCATGTCAAGGTCACAGTTCCCTTAGAGTCAAGATACTTATACTCATGCCATACTACTCCTAAAAATCAAGTCGATCCGTTTCTTCGTATATTAGTATGGATTCTGTACCATAAAGGTAGAATGAAGAAACATGTTTAACCTCTAACGGTGGTATATTTAAAAATATTTTTAATGGAGGAAAAAACATTTTCTCCAATTTTGATGTCAGTTGTCATTGTCAATCCATACTATATTTCCTCTTCGAGGAGCTACAATGGTAAAAATACAATTTGTCTCTTTGCTATGCTAAGCGTGACATTTATAAAAGTCTGCAGTCAATAAATGTCACCTGTCATCTTATTACGTTTCGTCAATCCATATTAGGCCTAATTATGAACGCGCTATCGTAAAAATAGGAATGTAAAAAGTTTTCTCTCTATCGAATGCCTAAAGTGAAAAAGAAACAGAAATATTTTAATTAGCTGTTATAATTACGATGATGCCTTCGAAATTGGGCCTATTAGCGTCGTTGTGATAGGTGACAGTTTCGCTAACGATTTTTTAAGGGAAAAGATGATATGAAAAAGATAAGATTAATAACTATTAAAAAATATAATAAAAAGGAACGGGATAAAAAGTATCCTATGTCCTTCTCCTGGTTCTAAGCTACCTCCCCACCAATTTACAGCCGAGTCGGTCCAGCCATTCTTGAGTTATAAATAGTGTAACTAACACGACTTTCTTTTATATATATATATATAGAGAAGATAGAGATATAGATATATAGATATAGATAACAAGATTTGCAAGTATGAACCAAATCGGTCAATCGCGAGATCGGTATTTATAGGCTTATGAAGATTCAGTTAAAGAGATGTGTCACTAGATCTACTGTTCTAATGACGGAAAATTACTGGTCCAGTAATTAAACGGAAAATTACTGGTCCAGTAATTTTCCGTCAGTAGAACAGTAACTGGTCCAGTAATTTTCCGACCACACCTGGTGTAGTAATTTATTGCTTTATAAATATGAAACAGTTCGTTGCATTATTCTCCAAGTTCGCGTATAAATACCCACCTATTTATTTCAGGAGCAGTGACGTAGGTAAGCTTTGTAGGGACGTCTGCTAGTAAAGTATGTGCAAAAAGAGAACCGTCGCGGCGTTACGGTGAACTAACAATAAGATCTTAATCAGCAGCCAAGGTAGCGACTAGTTACTTGGTAGACGCGAGTACTGATAAAAACCGAATTGGTGTCTACCAAGTATCAAACACTTTTAGTTGTACTAGCAATGACAGAGCAGTGTTGACAACCAGTGGCGTAAATATAACATCTGAGGCCTGTGGCAAATTCTATAGACGGGTATAGATTTCCCCTTCCAATAAAATTGTCGCGTTGTAATTTAATTTTAAACCACTGAAGTACGTAATTACAACCTAACACTATTAATAATATTGTGTGTATTATAGTTAAATATCTAGTACATTTTATTTTCTAAAGCGTACCAATTTTGGAATAATTTACAAAATTTAGCCATATTAAAGCTGAGCCAAAGGATACAATTGTTACATTTTTACTAAGCGCAAACGCATCGAGCGCATTTTTTGTGATTTTATAATGAACTACAGGTTTTAATTTGAGATAGCAGATAAGGAACAGAAAACACTCGATTTAAGTTTTTCTATGCATAATTCAGTAAAGGGAAAATTTTGTTCAAAATGTTAAGTTGTTTCTGAGCTCGCGGCCTCGGGTCGGGGGTCCATGACATTTTGCCAGCTCTGCCCTATAGTTACGCCACTGTTATCAACGTAACAAAATTTGTAAAATGGCACACGGGCGACCTCACATACGACGTTTCTCTTTTTGCACGAGCTCTAACAGACGTCAATGGCAGGTTACCTACGTCATGGAATCTGATATTGGAGTCTATCTCACTCAAACTTTGACTCGCTTATGTACGTGGTCAAACTTTAAGTTTTAAGAATATCAACTGTTGATAATTTTAACATTTGACCTGTTTTTCTGTCGTTTCTTTTATTTTCCTTTTTCCCTGTAACCTTGTAGGCATGTAAGTACTTGAAACTTGTGAATAAATGATTATGAAGTATGAGCAGTATGTTAAGTTCGAGCCCCTGCCCTGTTTTTTATTCTTTATTTTCATGCAATTTATTCTGTGTACGTAGTTCTCTGATGGTAAACAGTAACAAGGTGGGTACATTAAGCTTATTCATGTAAGTAGGTTCTGTGTACTTACTTCAATAATTTGAAACCGCTAGCCGAAATTTTTTATCTACCTATCTATCAGCCGTAGATCGTCATTGCTGGACATAGTGTGAGAACAACCGAGGACTCGATGCAGTAGAAACACCATTATTACAACAACTGTTTGCAGATTTATTACTTCCAATACATTGTTCTTTAAGCTTTAAAAATAACTAATCTATACCTAGACTTGTTCTTCGCTCCGACGGCTCGACCAGAATGGTCTTCAAAATCTATGAGAGTTCCACACTGGTTCTTAGTAAAATTTATTAATTTTTACGACTTCCTCTGTAATAGCCAACCACAGCTCGTTTCCTGTTGCATTTAATTTTTAAGTCTGTGCTTGGCTTCCACCCTCGAACTATCGTGTCTGTTCAAAAACCGCACATTATTTAAAATATGCAATCTTTGCCCAAAACCCAACAATAGGCCTTCCCCACAGATTTCCAATAAGGCCGGTTGGAAGTGGCCTACATCCATCGCGTTCCTGCGATCTTTATTATATCGTCAGTCCACCTAGTCGGTGGACGTCCTACGCTGCGCTTGCTGGTCCGTGGTGTCCATTCGAAAACTTTACGGCCCCATCGGCCATCCGTTCTTCGAATTACGTGCCCTGCTCATTGCCACTATGAAATTTGTTATTACTATTTTTTGTCTAAGCTTTATGAAAATTAGTTATAATGTACCAGGGTTTCTCAAACTATAGGCCGCGAGGTGATATGGAGCGAATATAGAGTGGGCCGGCAGTAAAACTAAATACCAAAAAATAAAAAGACTTATCAATGTCTTTGCGATTCAAAGCAACTCGAGTTGAAGTTGATGTCAAAACTGTAATGCCAAAACATAGGAAAATATTTTTCTTATTTTTTATTCATCCTTCCATTAAAATAAATTTTTCGATCTAATTAGTTAAAAAGTCATTATTATCGGTCATTAAAAGTCATTATTCATAATTATCGGATAAGGTCGAACTTCCTATTTCTTCATCCGATATACCTCAGTGCATCAAGCAGGAATATAATTATAAGTATGGATAATACATAGGTATGGAACCGAAACGTAGTATTTATACTGTGGGCTTTATGAATAAGTTCAAAATAGCCCAACGTATCCGTAAAAGCCGTGGTGGTCTAGTGGTAATGACACCCGCCTTACAATCGTGAGGTCGTGGCTTCAAATCCCGATCCCGTACCAATGAATTCCTTGAAATTTATGTACGGAATTTCACACCACGGGCTTTTTGGTGAAGGAAAACATCGTGAGGCAACCTGCATGCGTCCGTAGCAGAAATTCGATGGCGTATGTGAATCCACCAACCCGCACTGGGCCAGCGTGGTGGATATGGCCCAATCACCCTTCGTGGGTAGGCCTACGTCCTGCAGTGGACTATTAAAAAGGCTGGTACAGTACAGTACAGCTCAACGTGCTATGGAGAGGGTCATGTTCGGTGTCTCTCTCCGCAGACGCACCAAAGTTACCGACATAGCACAGCACAGGATTAGCAAGTTAAAATGGTAATGGACAGGACAAATAAGTCGGAGAACGGATGGCCGATGGGTCCGTAAAGTTTCCGAATGGAGACCACAGATCAGCAAGCGCAGTGTACGTCCTCCAACTAGGTATATAGATCATATAGGTGGACTGACAATAACTATAATAAATATCGCAGAACGCGCTGGACGCAGACCGCTTCCAATCGGCCTTATTGGAAATTTATTGGGGAGGCCTCCTATGTCTAGCAGTGATGTATGGATGGCTGAAATTTCCTAGAAGTGGGTCTCCGGCTTGTAAACTTATATTGGGTGGGTCGTAGTCCACACAACTTTGAGAACCACTGTACTAGACTATTGTAACACTTTTTTATGTAAATTTAACATACCTACTTCACTTTCGCATTTATGCCGCGAGATAGGGGAACCCACATCATTCACTGTATTCATTACATTCGTCAAATACGGCTATTAGGGTTTTGTACCTACCCAAAGGGTAAAAACGGGACCCTATTACTAAGACTCCGCTCTCCGTCCGTCTGTACGTCTTTCACCAGTCTGTATCTGATGAATGGTGATTGGTGATAGCAAGAACGTTGAAATTTTCGCCGATGACTTATTTCTGTTGCCGCTATAACAACAAATAGGTACTAAAAATAGAAAAATAAATATTTAAGCGTCCCATAAAACAAACCTGTATTTTTAGCCTATTATCGCTTGATATTAATAACGGTTACAGGTAGATATTCAGAGAATTATTTAATTAAATATGCACTTTAAAAATAAATTAATTAAATAAAATAAAATAAAATTTAAGGTCTCCCATACAAGTAGCGTGTTTTTTTGCTTGATATTAATAACTGCAACAAGAAGATGCTTGCAATATTAAGTGGTATATTTCTACCAAATTTATTAAAAAAATAAAATATATTCTGGGGGCTTCCATTCGGTGCGGAATCCTTCGTCCGCGAGTCCGACTCGAACTTGGCCAATTATTTTTAATAATGTGTTGTTTGGTACACTGCGAGCTCCATGGGGCAACCATGGTGCTCGCAGTGTACCATTTTTATTAGAGTGGCAGGTATGTTATCTACACCACAGCTACGTTTATTAGGGAGGTTTTGAATTTTTCTTTGTCGTTGGCGAATTTTGATGAGGAAGAATTGCTATTTAAAACAGGGGGTAGCATAGCATTTTTATTTTTTTTAAATTAATATTTTAGGACATTTTTCACATGGCCTCTGACCCCAAACTATGCAAAGCTTGTGATATGGCTGCCAGAGACTGATATACTACATATACTTATTTTTAAATACATACTATATAGATAGTAACTAAATAACACCCAGACACAGAGCAAACACTTATGTTCATCACATAAATATTTGCCCTGGGTGGGGATCGAATCCACGCCTCTTTGATCCAGAAGTTAGGGTCATTAACCACTGAGCCGCCGAGGCAGTCAAGTCAGGCTTATGATTTATAATCTGTTCAACAGATGCTACGTCTACTGTTTCGAGAACTATTAGTTTAGTTAAATTTTAATCCTCTTTTAGTATGAAATTTATATTGTTAGATCATATTAATCTCTCACTCATGAGCTCTCCATGCGCAAGAGCGTCAAATGTAATTAATAAATAAGGTATGTCAAAAATGTACCTCACCCACCATGGATGTTGGTTCGCACGTTCACGTGCAGACACGAATTCTGGAGCGATGACATGCCGCAATAATTATATCTCCACACAATCAAATACAAAGAGAGAGCTTCAATCAAAAGGACATGTCCACAAAATGTATGGAGGCTGGTATAATAATAATCAAAAATTCTAACCACAACACTCGTTACATTTCGAGAAAGTTCAGTTAAAACAAAAAAGAGCCCTCCGTTTTTTTTTAAATTAAGTTTGAATCTATTAGGATAAATAAATATATTTGGCTCGATAGGTAGTTTATCTCTAGCAATACTGATTAAGTAACATCCAAATTGTTTAACAGAAGCATTTTTACCAATTAGACACAGTTTTTAAGTGTTTGTTTGTCACATTGTACCTACTAACTGGTCACAAATTAAAAATTATAACCGACCAGCGGTTATAATTTTTAATTTTAGCAAATTAAAAGATGAATGTCAAGTAAAATAACGATAGAACCACTTTATTATTGCTAAACTAGAAAAAATACATAGCTGTATTATTGTTTTTCATATAATTTATTTTTCACATTTAAAAAAAATGGAGGGATAAAAAAATCTAAATTAAATATTTTTGAGAAGCCTATAAATCAAGCTTTCAAATTATGTATATATCATCTTGTTTCGATTTTTCTCTGAATAATATACCACTTGTGGACGTAACCTTTAGTTGTGGGTTATAATTTTAAAGCACCATTTGATGCGATAATATCGTCGGTTGGATTCATTACCGGAACATTTCCAAAAATATTAATTACATACCCACCTGTTTTGAAATAAGCATGGGAATTGGTATCGGTTGAGGGGTAAGATGGGTTTTTTAACGTTAACCTTCGAATACACTACACATTTTTTTCGAATAATTCCGGTAATGTATCTGCAATCTGAAATCGATGATATGAACTTTACGATCCGTAACACTAGTTAAATCGTACTTAGGTAAAATCAATCCATCCATTCAAGTATAATTTTGTTGCAATTCCAGAAAAAATGAGCGCAGAAAAGTACCTGCTGCAGCAACCAAGAAGCCTAGAGAGCATAGCGATGAAGAAAATTGGGGAGGGGATCGCGTCACTCGCGGATATGATATCGCCATCCTCGGACACACTGCAGCAGAGACATACAACCAATCCACCGGTGCCCCAAAGCATGGCGACGAAGAAAATCGGGGAGTTGATCGCGTCACTCACGGTCAAGATATCGCCGTTCTTGAAAACACTGCAACAGAAACATACAACCACAGCACAGGTACCACTCTCTCAGCAGATAGAAATGATTGGAAACTATATCCAATGTAGACTGCCAGGAAGCTTTCACGACGAAGCAATGGCGGAATTAAAAACAACGCTAAGTTATCTTCTAGGTAGAGTATCGTACAGAGACACACAAAGGACTATAATACTCAGGAGAATGATAGAAACGCTATTCACTAGGAATATAACTTATTTTTCTTGCGATGTTTCTGAGTGGCAGAACTTCGGGACCTCGTTTTATTCCAAATCTCATCTTATTCCTGGACTTACTCATTTAGCTTTCCATAGTCATTACACTGATGATGTCTTAAAATGTGTGGAAAAGAGTTTTCATATGATCGATACATTAGATTTATCTTACTCTGAAATAAACGATGACTGCTTGGATATATTGATCAGATTAAAGAATTTGAGAAGCATTAACCTTGCCGCTAATGGAGTGAAAGAAAATCACATCGCTATAATTCTCACGTCTTGTCCAAATATCGAACACATTATTACTGGATTCGAAATCGGATGCGTTATTGAAAACATTGTAAATCTGGAAAACTATGATGGAAGATTTTTCAATTTGAAATCGTACGTAAATAGACGTTATGCAACATTTGAAACACAACAGTTAGTTGTAAAAAAATGCCCTCTGATTGAAAAGGTGAAACTTATAACGTACCTCGAAGATGATGATATAGATCTGAATGAATATATAAACACTTTACAAGATTTGCAAAATCTACGTGAATTGGAGTTATTTAATAGTAATTTCGATGCAATAAATGTAACAGAACTGTTAAAAAAGAAAGGAACTAATTTGGCGAACCTAACTCTTTCTCAATTCTCAGAAATAGATTTAAAGCATATTTGTTTGTTGTGTCCGAATTTGCAAAATTTACATCTTAACAGCTGCGATTTCACGGATTCAAGAGATAAAAATGAAATAATGTCACCACTAATACATTTGAAGAAAATATCACTGCCTGATTGTTATTGTGAGGACGACTACCAAACGGAAGAAATTATAATCTTTCTTCTTTCTATTTGTCCAAATATCGAATACATCGATATCCACACGCTGGTTATAAGAAATATAGACGACTTCATGTTGGAGGTTCTGGAGAAAAGTACTTCAAACCTGATGTATTTGAGGGAATTGAAAATTCACCGCACAAACTCGTCCATATCAGTGATAGATCAGATCGTCCAGAACTGTGTGAACCATCCAGAAATTATATGTGTCTAGTGTTGTTGCAAGTTGGAACTGCAGGGGGATTGGTGGTAGGAACTGTGCAGGGCACATAGCAGAAATAACTGAGGACCGATGGGATCCCAAATTTCTCCAGATTGCAGCGTAGAACATCCTCTTACTACGTCGACAGATGACCTCATCAAATGCATAGCGTCGCGCTGTGTGCAAGCCGTTTCCAACCCGTCATGCTCACGTGGAGATCCATGTTTTGTACTATCCCTTTACAACCGGCTCAATACAATCGTGAGGATCGACAAATAAATTGGCACGAACACCATATTGATTTTGTAGACGCAACCGGTCGCATATGATCGTGCAGGATAATCAGGTAACCGCAAGATCGTCTTTTTCCAACACGAAAAATTTCTCGTCAATTTTTGTCTATTTCACGCCTATATTGAGCCGTATGTGAAGGTTTTTTTTTTAATTTTGGTAAGTATATTTATAATTAGTAGATTATGCTTAGGGAACGAATGTGCAATAGAATATTCACAAGCATAGCTTGGTCCTTTGGCAGGCATCAGTGGAGCCGCAGCCAACACTGAGAGGCATTTTTATATAAGTAAAAAATTATAAAACTCATCTGCTAAGTACATAGATGAAGATGATAAATGAACTATTGCAAGGTATGATTTACAGTAATTCTGGCTCTTGTGATGTGCTAATATATGACTTACAAAGATGGGCTAAAATATTATTATCGATGTTGTTGTTATCAGGTAGCATGAAAAAATGTATCCTATTAGTTTTAGTGCTTTATGTTGAGTAAATTTATTTTAGTAATATAAACAAAAATATTGTTTGTTTGGATCTATAGATCGAATCAAACTTAATGGTATCATTAAAATTAGCCACAAGCTGCGCAAAACCCCACTCCTCACGCCTCAAAAACGTACTCCTTACGTACTAAAGGTGACGTCTACAAGTGGTATATTATTCAGAGAAAAATCGAACCAAGATGATATACATCATTTAAAAGCTTGATTTATGGGCTTTTCAAAAATATTTAATTTTGATTTTTTTATCCCTCCATTTTTTTTTTATAATGTGAAAAATAAATTGTATGAAAAATAATAATACAGCTCTGTATTGATTCTAGTTTAGCAATCATAAAGTGCTTCTATAGTTATTTTACTTGCATTCATAGCTGATTCTTTCACATTCATCTCTTAATTTGCTAAAATTATAACCTACCAGTCTGACCAGTTAGTGTGACAAAAATCACTTAAAAACAGTGTCTAATTGGTAAAAATGCTTCTATTTAACAATAATGGAGGTTACTTAACCCGGGTTGCTAGATATAAACTACCTATTGAGCCAAATATAATTAATTATCCAAATAGATTCAAAATTAATTTAAAAAAAAATCGGAGGGCTCTTTTTTGGTTTTAACTGATGTAATAGACTTAGAAAAATATGAACTTTCTCGAAATGTAACGTGTGTTTTGGTTAGAATTTTTGATTATTATTATACCAGCCTCCATACGTTTTGTGGACATGTCCTTTAATAAATTGTAGGTTTAGTATTGTAAAATCAAAAATTCTAACCACAACACTCGTTACATTTCAAGAAAGTTCATATTTTTCTGAGTCTATTACATCATTTAAAAACAAAAAAGAGCCCTCCGTTTCTTTTTAATTAATTTTGAATCTATTAGGATAAACAAATATATTTGGCTCAATAGGTAGTTTATCTCTAGCAACCCTGATTAAAATATAACCTCCAAATTGTTAAATAGAAGCATTTTTACTAGTTAGACACAGTTTTTAAGTGTTTTTTTGTCACATTGTACCTACTAACTGGTCACACTGGTAGGTTATAATTTTTAATTTAACCAAATTAAGAGATGAATATGGAAAAATCAGCTACGAATGCAAGTAAAATAACGATAGAAGCACTTTATTATTGCTAAACTAGAAAAAATACAAAGCTGCATTATTATTTTTCAAACAATTTATTTATCACATTTAAAAAAATATGGAGGGATAAAAATCTAAATTAAATATTTTTGAGAAGCCCATAAATCAAGCTTTCAAATGATGTATATATCATGTTGGTTCGATTTTTCTCTGAATAATATACCACTTGAGGACGTCACCTTTATTTTATCGAGTGACGTAGGTATTTCGATTTTGTGCGTAACAGATCAACGAGCATTCATTGCTTTAAAAAGTCAATCAAAAAGACTTCGATTTTAAAACCCTGGTTTCAAAACCGACGACTTATTGACGTTTCATCTGACGCTTTCCGCTTTTGCAATTCACCTTTTCTTATAAATAGCGGTGTCCAGTACTAAAGTGTTGCCTGTAAAAGATAGTTCTAATATAATTAAAATTATACATTTTACGCAACGCTATATAGTACTAAGCACGGCTATTTTAAATGAAAACGTAAACATCAAAAGAGGAAAGCGTCAAATATAAAGTCGTCGATTTTAAAAGTCGAAGTCAAGATCAATCAATCAGCGGTTTTATGATTTACCGATACAGTTAAAGAGATTTTTGACTGACAGATGCATGTTCCAGACCAAAGACAGTTTTGAAAATGACCATATATTAATATAGGCGAATTTAGCCCGAGAGTCAAATTGTATTTTAATATTACTACTAGTATTAATTAAACTGTGTTTATATTGTTAGTCGTTAAGAGTTATAATAATAATAAAGAATTTTTCAAAACAAAAGACCCAAGCTGTGTCTGAGTGTGCGCTCTGACGCTGTTTTGTACTCTCCTACAGCGCAAGTCATTAATTTGCTCAACGCCATGCTTGCTCATAATATGCCAAATGTAGATATATTTGCTGACGAATTTAAATACTTCACATTTGTGGATGATCATTGTATGTAAGATTAGAATAGTAATAATGTTTTTTTTGTTTAAATAATGTGTATTATGTAATTGTAACATGTCTCTCTGTGCGTATTCGTGTATGTACTACTTAAACGCAGAAAGCTTTTGAATATAGTTATTTTTTGCAAAAAATAGCATGACCGACTTCACCCGTGTACAGAATCATTACTTAGTTTAAAACAAAGTCGCTTTCCGCTGTCTGTCCCCATGTATGCTTATATTTTTAAAACTACGCAACGGATATTGATGCGGTTTGTTTTAATAGATAGAGTAATTCAAGGGAAATGTTTATGTTTATATGAATAATACACGTGTGCGAAGCCGGGGCGCATCGCTAGAACGCAAATTTTATGCACGGATCGATGTAACATTTTTCACATTATTGTTGATTTATCAAAAATGGCTTAGCCGATTACGATAAAATTGAAATGGAACCAATTTCGAAGTATACCCTGTCCAATAAAAAAAGAATTATTGAAATCAGATTACTATGATAAAAGTTATGCGTAATACATAAAAAAAAATATACGCGTCGAATTGTATACCTCCCCAGGTGGTTCGTCGGTCAAAAAATAAATGAATAACATTTCGATGCCTGACTTTGGTAATGTGGAAAGAGGAATATTAGTAGTCCTCATTGAGTTCGCCACAGATATCTAAAAAAGCAGATTTGTGTGAGGTTTGTATTGCTGATATCAAATCAACATTTAATTTTTAACTTAATTATTATATACTACGGGACTAATCGCGCACTAAAATTACGAGATAAATAAATACCTCCTCATCCCGACGTTAATTTTTAACTTTTTTATTGTTGCTTTTTCTCTATGTGTTGTAACCTTTTGATAATTAGATTAGGGTATAGGGTAATTTCACGATTGCCACTGTCTTGAGCCAATAAATCCACTAATGACTATTCAATAAATAGGATAACGATCGATACGGTAACGATTGATCAATTTCTGTGGGGGTAGCGAGTAGAACTTCAAATGTGTTATCATTAAATTTAATGACAAAAAAGCAAAATTCCGTTAAATTAGTAGGTATATGCACTAATTTCCAATAAATCCACTAATGACTATTCAATAAATAGGATAACGATCGATACGGTAACGATTGATCAATTTCTGTGGGGGTAGCGAGTAGAACTTCAAATGTGTTATCATTAAATTTAATGACAAAAAAAGCAAAATTCCGTTAAATTAGTTTATGCACTAATTTCACAGAATTTTACTTACCTTCCATTTTCAGTTGGTAATTTGTGTGCTCCATTTCCTACATTTGTTTCTTAAACAATATATTCTACAAGGAGAAGCAAATAAGCTAGGACTTACTTATATGTAGTTAGAAGAAAAATACAATTTGCAAAATTTTACATCAATAAATATCCCACAGTTCCACATATCCCTAATGATCTATCCCTACTGGTTGAGAAGAATGATTTTTTTTAGATTTTTTGTCAGACTAATTAATAAAATCAAAACCTATAGAATTTAATAAAACTAATTCATTTGTTAAATTTGTTCTTTTGATTTTTCTTCCTATTTGTACTTGGTCATAGTAGAAATACGTGGAAGTACAATATCCACGTTTCACCCCTAGTAGTAATAGGTGGAAAAAATCCATTCTTCTCTACCAGTAGGGATAGATCAGTAGGGATATGAGGAACTGGCGTAAATATCTAAGTCAGTTATGGATCGGGCGATGTTCATAAGATAACTATTATTTATCTCTAAGAAACACAACAATAGCGTTACACGCACTAAAACATTGGTCCTCAACTCCTTATCTTACCTATATTACTTATTTTAAAAACATGGACTAATTTTATTATTTTTTATTTAATTACATCAATTACATTTTTTTTCTAGCTTGCACAGATGAAAATTTATTTACACAAAAAACTTATAAAACATCATCATCGATTACATCAATTTAATTATTATTGACTCTACAATAATGTATTGTCATGAAATATAATAACGTACTTACCTAATATTTTTGGCTGTAATGAATAGAATATCTAACTATGCAAGTATTGTAATATGGATTGATTGACATATGAACTAATAATAGGTATTTACACAGAAAAACAAAACAAATATCGATTTCCACTATGACTAAACCTACCTACTTAAACTAAAACCTACCTACTTAAACTACAAAAAAAGAAAACAAATACAAATATACACAAAAACAAACCAAAAAAAAGAAACACAAAATAAAATAAAACCTAGTCTAAAAGTCCCTCGGCAGAAGGTAACATGGATAGAACATTATCGTGAACTAATTAATTTAACATGTAACAATAAAATTATGTGTTATGTATAAAGATTACCTATATAATATTACGTAAATAATTATATGAGAGCATATAATATATGACGTGAGCTTCGTACTTGTAATATCTAGAATAATTGATAACATCAGATCAAATAAACTGATGCCATAACTATGTGGGACTCACTCAACATTCTTTAGAAAAAACTAGCTGCCGACTGTTAATAAATAAGTATCTAATTCATTAATTAGGCATTTAACAAACTCCTTAATTAAAATGACTTTGATAGTACTAGGTATGTTGAAAGTATATTTATCTACGGTACTTGAGATAATTAATTCTAAGATTGTTGGTGATTGTTTTTATTTGGAGTACAATAAAGTATATTTCTATTATCATTTTATTTAATTCATACCTCAGACCTCATTCACGGGACTTTTACAGCCCGGCCCTTTGAAAGGCATTGATGAGGCAGAAACCAATACCAAGAGGCACAAGGCCTCTTATGTATGTAGTTACAACATTATTGATTGTAGCGGCACGGATAGAAAACAGCTATTGTACTATATAGGGTAAGTACTTATACACCACGATTTAACTAAAACAACCGTTAAACTTATACAGTAAATAAATTTTATGACTTAGCATTAATAGTACTTAAAACTCATAAATATGCCTAATATTGTAAACGCCCTTCGCGACGCGGCCGTGGCGAGTCAGGGTTGTTCAAAGACGGGAGCGAGTGGACCACGCATAGTGGGATGGAATAAACACGTCGGCGGGGCCCACAGGGAGGTCTAAATTTAAGGACTGTATACTTTGAAATGAGTGGAGAGTAGAAGATTGTTCAAGTCTCGATTAAAATGGTACCAGAATCATCAGGACCAGATAAAGATGGACGCTCTCGCTCAAAAGCATTCCAAGAGCGACTTCCGCGGTTTCTGGCAGGCCACTAAAAATATGAATATACGACCTGGCTTGCCTGTGAGTGTCGATGGTGTCAATGTCCATGTGGAAATTGCAAAATGTATATAAAAACCATTTTTCGGTAAAATCTCCGTTAGGTCCGGCGAGGGAGATGCTTAATGATGATTTGAACAATCAAAATTCAGCAACGGTTTTCCTAGCGTAGCTCAAGCTATAGGGCTTATCTCACGTGGAAAATCCCTTGGACATGACGGACTCAGTATTGAGCATTTTCAACACTGCCTCGGTGGCTCAGTGGTTAGTGACCCTAACTTCTGGGTCAAAGAGGCGTGGGTTCGATCCCCACCCAGGGCAAATATTTATGTGATGAATATAAGTGTTTGCTCTGTGTCTGGGTGTTATTTAGTTACTATTTATATAAGTATGGCAGCCATATCACAAGCTGTGCTTACTTTGGGGTCAGAGGCCGTGTGTAAGATGTCCCAAAAATATTTAAAAAAAAAAAAAAAAACACGCTGGCCCACACATCGCGAGGGTATTGGCAATTTTCTACTCGCTGTGCGTGAGCCACTCGTACTTGCCGGCCGATTTCATGAAAACTGTGGTAATGCCTATAGTGAAAAATAAGACGGGTGACCTTTCCGATAAAAGTAACCACAGGCCTATGTCTCTTGCTACCATAACATTTCGGCCGCGACTGTCCACTGCAAGTGCTATACTGTGCTTTAAGAACGCCGTCCAGTACTACACAGACCGCAAAACTCTCGTTTTTGCATGCTTCCTTGATTTATCCAGCGCCTTTGACCTGGTATCGTATGACATTCTATGGAAGGAATCGAAGAGCGTAGACATGTCTCAGGACTTAGTAAGCATTTTCCAATATTGGTATGCGCACCAGAGTAACAGTGTGCGGTGGGCGGGCGTCATGTCTGACTCATAATATCCTGGAATGCGGAGTTCGTCAAGGCGGGTTGACCTCTCCTACTCCGTTTAACTTGTATATCAACAGGCTGATCGTCGAGCTCAGCAGTCAGCATGTCGGCTAACATATTGACGGTATCTGTGTCAATTATCTGAGTTACGCAGACGACATGGTACTGCTGAGCGCGTCGGTATGTGGTTTGCGGAGGTTGTTGCAGACGCGTGAGAGGTACGCCTGTGGTTATGGATTAAAATACAAAGTAATCAAAAGTCAATTCATGGTATTTGAGACCAGCCGAGCAAGATGCCCCAAGAACATACCACCCAATCGAAGAAAGAGTAAATCATTTTAAATACCTGGGGCATATTGTTACGACTGATCTCAGGGATCATGTAGACATGGAGCGGGAGCGGAGGGCTCTGTCAGTAAGAGCGAATATGATAGCTCGCAGATTTGCACGTTGCTCAGATGAGGTCAAAGTCGCGCTCTTTAAAGCGTACTGCACGTCGCTCTACACGTACAGCTTGTAGGTGATTTTTTTTTGCATAGGTTCGAATTATACTGACAAAACCTACAGCGTCCTCCGCGTGCAGTATAACAACGTATTCAGGGCGGTGATGGGGCTGCCCCGGTCTCCAGCGCCTCGAGTATGTTTGCGGAGGCGCGCACCGACTGCTTCCACGCGACCATGCGCAAGCGAGCCGCGTCCCTGGTGCGCAGGGTACGGGCCAGCTCCAACGCCGTCCTGGTGATGATTGCAGCCATATGGGACTGTCCTTTCCTTCGGCATTGCTCCAATAGAGATGTTGCAGTGCAACTATGATGTAATCTGCGGTGTTTACGTTTCTGGGGAGCTCTATTGTTTTGCGTTTTTATTGGTGCCTTTTGTATTCGGTTTTATGACTCGAGCGGGGTCGGCCTTTGTCTGCCGTCGTTGTTTAGTTTTTTTTGGTGTTTTCGTATTGGAGAAACAATAGGGAAGTCTCGAACTTTCAAGTTGTTTACTTTTCAACACAATAGCGTTTGTTAGATCTAGTAATGTCACGAATTATCTAGTGAATAATAACGGATATAAATACGCCGGCCGACCATTGGGGACTCAATTTTTTCGTTTACCGTCGAAGCGAAAACATCTCGTGGACCAGTGCGATTGTGAAGTGACTAGTTTGTGTGAATATCAGTGCCAGTGTAAAGTGTTTGTGCGAACCAGTTGTGTTGTGTGTTTTTGTGATTTTTGTGAAGTGATTGAGTGCAATAAAGTGCAAAGTGAATAATCGTCGTTTTAACTGATTATCCAAGAACCCATCTCGTAACATTATATATATATTATATACTACCTACATAATATAATATATTACTACTATAACCTGAATACTGTATACACTTAACACTTAATAAAAAAATGTTTTGCTGCTAAATACAAATATGTACGTTACAAGTAGGTGCTCGTGCTGTGACCGGCTTCAGTTGTAGGTGTTACCTTTTTGAATAGTTACTGCTCCAATGGTAATAGGTCTTTTTGAGCCAATGATAGAAAAAGTATTGTTCGTCATAGTCGTTTGCGAGCCATAAAAAGTATTTTTTGACCCGCTTCCCCCATAAGTATTGTTCCTTTGTATAGTCACTGATCCAAAGAAGGGCGTACTTTTTGTGTCGATCCGAGAATAGTCATTATTCTCAAAAACATCCCTTGATCCGTATAGGCCTTTTAAATTGGGCCAGTTGTAGTGATTGTTTTCTTGTATAGTGACTGCCACCGGCATGTCAATCAAAGTACTGTTCTTCATAGTCGTTTGCATGCCATAAGTAATATTTTTTGACCCGCTTCCTTTATATGTATTGTTCCTTTGTATAGTCACTGATTCAAAGGAGGACTTACTTTTTGGGTCAGTCCGAGAAAAGTTACTATTCTCAGATATTTCTAAGCCGGGTCTAGTTTTAGCAAATCCAATAGAGTTACAACTGAATGACACTGCAAAAAAAGAAATAAGTACATATAAAAGTTTTGCAATATGAAATAATCGTATTTAACGTGTGTAATCTCTTTTTGACGTGTGACATTATTGAGAATTTAGAAGTATTTGTAATGTTAGTGTTCAGCGCCAAGAAAATGAATGAAAAGACTGAAAATATAGGTTTTCAGTTGTATTCTTATTAGATACCATTTAATTTCAATTTAGTTGTTACCCTTACGTTATATTAAATAATAATATTACAATAAAATGTGAGGCGTCTTTTAAATGGTATCCAATAATAAAACAAATAACTTATATTTCATTCATCTTCTTGGAGCAGTATTTGTAATGTTAGTGAAATTACAAATACTTCCAAATTCATAAAGTGCGCGGCAAAGATAATTCCGGCGCACTTATTTGTTCCAAATTCAAAAAGTGCTCGGCAAAGATAATTCCGGCGCACTTATAAAGTTCCTTATAGAAAACACCACCTTTGGGCGTACTTGAGGGCGAACCAAGTACATAGTCCTTTTCGAATAGATGTGATGAAAAATATATTTATGACTCGGGCAACGTAGTTTGATTCCCTCGCTTCGTTCCAGATTTTACTAAAGAATCCCTCACTTAGCCCTGGATTCAAAAAAGTGCCCTCGCCGTAAAAATACTATTTTGCTCCATTATGATACAATCTACTATTTTACACTACGCCTTTTTATAACTTTTAACTGAAACTAAGAATGTTTCTAGAACTTGTTATTTAAATACTCACATTGCAAGCAAATAACAAGCACGCAGAGAACAAGGGTTGGTTTCGGCAACATGGTGGTGGTGCTGGAGTGACGTTCAGGTCAAGACTGCGATAGACCGCGGCGTGGGCGCGGCTTATGTAGCAGTAGTCCAGCCGACCACAGCAACGGAGAAACCAACTCTCGTGTTATCAGCAGAGCTTATCAAACGGGGATATATACACTGACAGTTATACATTGGAAAAACGTCATTAAAATACTACCAGGAAGTTTCCTGTACAATATTTCATTAGATTTACGTCAGATGAAAGATATTGAATTTGTCCAGCCGACCTCAGCTCGCGGGGAAACCAACTCTCGCGTTATCAGATTATCACACGGGGTTGTACAAACTAATAGTTATAAATAGGAAAATCGTCATTGAGGTCATGATTCCAGGATCAATACTTTTTCATTTACGTCAGATGAAAGATATTGAATTTGTTTTTGGATAATCCCACAGGACTTACCTATATTGATAAGCATATACCTTTTCTTGCGTCTGTTGTCGGACCTTCTAGCTACATGGTAACTATGCTATGGTCAGCAATCTATGCGTAGTTTTAGGAACTCGAATAAAAATGTATCATTTAGAGTTCCTTCTCTATAGTAACTCGTGCAAAATGAAGTGAGTAGGTACCTACCTACGTACAAATCAAGTTGGTACCTATACCTATGTTTGTAGGTATCCACTTTCAGGATTTTAGCTAGGTAAGTATATCGTCATTTTGGTTTAAGTAGGTACCTACTTAAGATCAATTAATAAAGAAGAGGGATCAAGCCAAACTACACCTGCCGGGGTAGCATACGGACCACGAAATAATTCAATGAAGTATAGGTATACAAGGTAATTGGCAATCAAGCATTCTCTTAGTTAGCGGCTTATTCTGTAAATCAAAACTCACAACTTTTGTTACAAATAGTTTTGTATAGTCGGCATCATAAGATTATAATTATCAAGGGATATAGTCGTGGGTTAGTAAAACATGTAGTGGTAAAAGGAAAAGTCTTATAATTATAAAATTAGTAATTATTAAATGCAAATATAACGCGTGTCCAGTCGCACACTTTGTGCGGTCCTTGTCTATGCGGTCTTTGTTGATACGCGAGACATTGACATTGACATACGTGTAATGACTCACGCACATCAAGTACCACATTTTTATAGTCAAAATGTTCGGTTCACAATGTTGTACTTCATGCTCGTGTATCTCGACCATGAAGTAGGTACAGCATTATGAACCGAACATTTTGACTATAAAAAATGTGGTACCTGATGTGCGTGAGTCATTAAGCGTAAGTATTTCAATGTTTCGCGTATCAAGCTATATTTTACAAGGTATAGCTAGAAGCTACAATAATTTTGGTAGTGTCCGTCCGCCATCCGGGGGACGCTGCCTGACGCCGTGAGGCCCAGCGCGGGTATGTATCACCAATATTATTGGTAAAATCCCATAGGCTCCGCTGGCTCGGTCACTTGGAAAGAATGGGAGAAGATCGCGCCGTAAAAAGGGCTTACTTGGGACTGCCGACGTCAGCCGTCCAAAGTACAGGTGGAAAGATGAAGTGGGAAAAGATCTTCGCGAGCTCGGGATTGATGTCTGTCAGGAACTTGTCCAAGGCAGAGGAGAGTGGCGACACAAAGTATCGGAGGCCAAGACACAATTTTGGTCGCTGCGCCAACATAGTAAGTATTTTTTAATGACTCTAAGCTGTTGGCCTCTGAGGCCTCTACAGCTTACCGGGCATGGGCGAGAGCAGAAGGCGGCTGAGCCCCAAGATTGGGTTAAAGGGTGACTAGCGCAGGGGCATCTGAGAAGGTACGGACCTCGGCTTGCCGTGACCCGGCGGGGGAGATCAGACTTGCCCGGACACCCCGGAAGGGGTGTGCCCTGCAGCCCTAATGGGTTGAGCTGGTTGACTATATGGAGATAATCTAACCGATCTTCTGACAGATCCTCGACCTCGCCGGCGGGGTCGGTGTATGTCGGTGTGCCTTTGGTACCTAACCGGAGCCTATACCCAAATACGTAATACTTCCTGTTGCAGGGTGCTGTCGGATTGGAGTAAATAAGTAATGTAACTGGGCCCGTCGCGGCCTCGCAGCCGTCCGTCGCTGTCATCACGTCAGTGTCCAGCCGCCGGCCGAGAGCGCCGCTCTTGCAATAACTGTGTGTGCGACGCTATTAACGCCACAACCGGCCGCAGCTTTCGCGCTCATAAAATCCTTTTGAACTGATATATTTTGCTGTTGTTAAACTTTCGCGATTTGAACACATTATTATTTTATACTACGGGACTAATCGCGCACTAAATTACGAGATAAATAAATACCTCCTCATCCCGACGTTTCGGCCGAGTTGCATCGGCCGTGGTCACGGGTAGACTGATATATTTTGGTTGTTGTGCAATTTGTCAGTATCAGTCTTCATCACAATATTCACAGGAATCTGTAAGTGTTTTTTTTATGTTTTGTTTAATTTAAAAGATTACATTGTACTTTAGGTAAGTATGTAAAGTTCAATAACAACGAAACAACATGTCAAGGCCATCCAACACAAGCATAATTTTAATTGTATTTTGTTTTATCATTATTATTTCTCATATCTCCTTCCAAACGGTCTTATTGGAGATCCATAGGGGAGGTCTATGTCCAGCAGTGGACGATATTATGGCTGATAGATGATTTCTCTTTGTGTCCATCTGTCAGTCCGTCCTCACATCACAGTCTTAATCGTAATTTGTGTAATTATTGCATGCAATTTCACTACTGAGAAAAGTAAACCCTTCTTTATTTGGGCTATAGAAATAAAGATTTGCTACTCAATGAGTTTTTAAATCATATTTAATAACTTTTTTAGAGAACTGTGGCTTCTAGTACATCATTTATACCTATAACATAACAATATTGTACCTACCCATAAACCTACCTATATTATTATTTTGAGCTATGAAGATATTATGAAGAAAAAATGATACCTATTTTAAGTCTTATCATGTAAAAATGGAGATATATAAACGTGTTTCCTTCATTGGCTTTGATTATCATCAGTACCATTTGACCTAAAATGTAGGTACGGAAAGGGAATAAAACAACCTTTGATTAGTCAAAGGAATAAAAATAGGTTGTAGTTGTTTGACAACATTTATTATAGTCCATATCCTCATTCACTAAAGTAGATTCATGTGATGTGCTGTGGAGATGACGTAATTTATAGACACCTACTAAAAATGTCAATAAATTAAAACATAAATTTAAATTCCATTTTTAAATTTGTATTTATTGATACAGTCTATCCGTGACCACGGTAGATGCAACTCGGCCGAAACGTCGGGATGAGGAGGTATTTATATATCTCGTAATTTTAGTGCGCGTCCCGTAGTATATAATAATATTTTATTTAATGTATAAAATTAAAATTTAATTATTTTTAGCAAGAACAATATGAAATAGGCTTTTACCGTTACTGTATATTAATTTAAAGGATTTCATTGTTAAAACTATGCATCGGACCTTAAAATCACTAAACGCAATAGAAAATGTCAGTGTGTGTCATTAACTTCCCTGCCATCCAATAATTACTGTTGGGAAAAAATATATAAAACGCATAGGTACCTATACCGTTTCCGTTCCGTCGCGGGACTCGCGGATATTAAAAAATAGCAATAGCAGTATCAGTTTCAACTGGAGAGAGCCCGAATCCAAGGACTGTATGTAGTAGTAGCTCGTATTAGACGGGCCCTGTAATACCTTTATCTTGAGGGCCATCTAGAAGCTAGAAACCAAAGGTGTGTGTGGAGTGGGAGATCTTCCAGGGCTCCTGTAGTGCAGGATCTGTCCCATTAATTTGGCAGATCTACACTTTTCTCAAGGCTTTTAGGTTTCCTCCGTGGATAAAATATTTCAATGACCAAGTAAATAATTAATCTTATGATCGATCTTTCTATTTCAGAGTAAACATGCCGACGGTATCTATAGAGCAACCCCCAAAACTCGAGTACCTGGCTATCAGAAATCTCTCCAACTGGATCACATCACAGGCAGAGACACTGACAGACCTTCATGCGAAGAACCCTACCCAAGCTGAGGAAATGCTTTCCAAACAAATCTAAATGACACAGAACTACATACAAAGTAACTTGCCAGGAGCTTTTCATGATAAGTTAGTGGAAAAAGTAATAGAATCGTTATCAATACTGTTTGATGAAGAAAAATGGTCTTTGGCACAACGACAAAAAAACTACGTGGAAATATATCGGTGGCAGGCAATTGGACGAATGATTGAAACAGTATTAAGCAAAAATGTGACCTATCTGTTACCAAACTGCATCTGGGAGATAATTGAAGCATCGATTGAATCTAAATGCGATGAACTGACCGGACTAGAACATGTATCTCTATCACGTGGGCTCAAAGAATCCTTGTATGTTAAGTTGTTCGAGAAATTGCATTGTCTTAGACGATTGTGGACGTGCCCGGCAAATATGTTAAACTGTATGGTACAAAACTGTAAGCTGGTCGAAGAGTTAATTTTATCGGATTGTGATTTAACCGATAATGACATAGATATATTGATCGAATTGCCTAATCTGAGAAAAGTTGACCTGTACGGGAACCGTAGAGTGACTGAAAAAGGTATCGAAAAACTTCTCTTGTCTTGTGAGAATATAGAACGTATTTATCCTTATAAAGATATACCGAAAATTTTAGAGCGCTTCAGTATATTGAAAGCAAATTCTGAGAAACAGTTCAAGCTTAACTTTTATGATAATTATTATGAGACGTCGTTGGAACAGCTGCAGGTTTTCACTAAACACTGTCCTTTCACAGCAAAAGTGAATCTCGATAAAATAAAATATACGGGAGACCAAAACTATTTGGAACCTCTAAAGGAATTACTCCATCTACGTGAATTGAAACTTACGAATTTCAATTTTTACACGGACGGAGTGAATGAAGTGTTAAAAGCTAGAGGATGCAATTTATCGTACTTGGAGCTTTGGCATACCGGTGAAATGGATTTACATTCTCTGAAATATATTAGCGGGATGTGTCCAATATTACAAAGCTTACTTTTATGTTGCAGTGATTTTTTGAAAAATTCATTTACAGTACATAAATTAACCAATGAAATAAAAATGCTACCGCTAAAGTATTTAGAACTTTTCGAATTGCATATAACTCATCGTTCGCAACCAACGTCTGAACAGTTACAGTTTCTTCTAACCAATTGTCAGAATGTTGGATTCATTGAAGTAATGAATGATTTAAAATCAGTTGCACTTCAGGATTCTATGATGTCAGTTTTGGATGAGAATCCTAAACATTTTATGAATTTGAAAAAACTCGTAACAAATGAGTGCTTGTCTATGCTAGTGATAGATCGCATTGTTCAAAATTGTATCTATCCACCGGAAATTGTAGCGGTTATCGCTTAGATAGGCTAGCAGTGAGGTAGCCTAAACTTGTGGCCTAAACGTAAGTGAATAAAATATTGACCATAATAATTATTTTTTACTATAGAAATTAACGTGGTTTTCACACATTTTATACTATATATTTGATACAGTGCATAGCGAGACGGCTCCGCGTGCTAGCACTCGCCAACTTGAGAAAGGTCGCCGAATGCGACCGAAACTATAGTAGTTACGACTATCCCTACACGTGAGTTCATTCCCGTTATAAATAGTATAAAATAATAATTATATTTCACATAGTCATCTACTCCATTTTTATTTTAATGGCATTGTAAAAGTGGTTCAGTAAATAGGATGACCACAACTTTTGCTAGAACAAACACGGAACTGATATGAACTGAATACAACATGTAGATAGGTACGGGACTGAATAAAAAGTCATTCAGATTGCTTAGCTATAATTTGATTTAATGTAGAGTACCCCCTAAGGAAATTACGCTGTAATATTCGTAAAATTTTCTACATCTTCATTAATTGGCTTTGAATTTACAATCATAAAAACTTGAAAAAAATTTTTAAATACTTAATGAAAATAGTTATTTCAACGTCTTTTAAAAACTTACCTGCGGTCTGCGGTACGATTAAGGCATCCAGTCGCCTAACTCGTACCACCTACCTATTAATTGCCTTAGTTGTATAGCTGTACTTAGAAAACAAATGTTAGTAAGTATGTGGGGCTCCGACGCTCAGAAATTTGCCTATGACCTTTTTTTTTTTTTTTTTACGAGGGGGAAATCTTCCAAAGATGCCCGACCGCTTTGGGGTGCAGTCGGGTTATGTGGGATTGTACCCACTAAAACCCCCTCGGTGGCCAGCCTATGTGCCTTCTTGGGAGCCCCGGGATCTCCAAAAGGAACGCACCGGTGCTCCCGGCACTTCGTGTGTCTACTCGCCTGGTAGTAGACCAGGCTTGTGCGGTCCTGTACGACAGCGTTGCCACAACGCTGCTGTTCTTCTCGGGCCCGCTTGAGTGGATGGCCAGAGCCCCAACTCTAACCACCCACGAGCCCAGGGGTCTATGACCTGGGACAGCGTTTGCGCGAGAAGGGTCGGGATCCTCGAGCGGGCTGGTTTGTAGTTAACGAATTTCATTGGCCATACAGCGAGGAAATGCCGCTAGTGTGTTGGGAACGTATGGGTCACGGTCTACGCGCGAGGGGCCTTTTTGACATTTTTTTTTTTATTTATTTCAATCAAATTTACATTAGGTTATAAATCTTAAAACACTATTAAACCTAGCTTAGGTTTGACAAAAGTGTTCTAATTCTCTACTTACAATTACTAGTTATTACAAGTACCTAACAAGTACCAGCTCCGCATAAAAATAAACAAAGCCGAGCGGTCGCCGCATGTTTTCATGTACCTACGTGACAAGTACCAACTTGACGATTATTTTTTATTGTATTGAATTATTTTTGACATGTATTTGGAATTATCGTATATTGACATGGAGTATCACGTAAACATATTAAAAACTATAAAGAAAAATACTTCATAATCAGAAATCACATGAACAACTAAAAACTACAATAAGGGAAGTCTGAGTTTTTTTGGTTATTGAGTAGGTATTTATACAGGGTCTAAACAATTAGCATCCTTTTATGGGTTCATTCTGTACATCAAAACTAACAAATTTCGTGAAACTAAAAAAAAATCAGCTGTTCCATACATATTGTCGCGGGTGAACGATATTTTTCTATGAAGCAACATAATTTTTTTTGAGTTTTGACAAAAGTCGCTGAACAAAAGTTGTTAGTTTTGAACCCCCTAAGAGGATGCTAATTGGTTGGAAATAACTCTATACAGTAGATAGTACTTCTGTTATACTTACTCAAGGAAGTTTTCGTATGAAACTTCCTTGTACCTACTTACTACATTAATAAAAGTCAAATTATGAAATCTCTTAAAAACAATGTATTACTAATGCTTTTTTGAGATACACAGATATTACAAATACTTAGGTATATTTTTTTGTTTTGATTTCAACAGATTTAATCGGTACCTATTTAAACCTTTTAAATGTCAAAGTGTTGTGTAGTTATAGATATTTTTCATCACATCTATTCGAAAAGGACTACTTGGTTCGCCTTTAAGTGCGCCCAAAGGTGATGTTTTCTATAAGGAACTTTATAAGTGCGCCGGAATGATCTTTGCCGCGCACTTTTTGAATATGGAACAAATACGTGCGACGGAATGATCATTGCCGCGCACTTTTTGAATTTGGAAGTATTTGTAATGTTAATGTTCAGCGTCAAGAAAATGAATGAAAAGAATGTACATATAAGATTTCATTTGTTTTATTATTAGATACCATTTAATTTCTATGTTGTTACTGTACGTTTTATTAAATAATAATATTACAATAAAATATGAGGCGCCTTTCATTTTCTCATTGAGGTGATGAAAAGTAGAGTATACCACTCGGGCGCAAAATATATTTTTGTCTCGGGCGACGTACTTTGAATCCCTCGCTACAGCTAGCTACGTTCAGGATTCTACTAAAGAATCCCTCACTTCGCTCTGGATTCAAAAAAGCGCCTTCGCCGTAAAAATATTATTTTGCTCCCATATAACTATATACAATCTACTATTATACGAGTATCTTTTACAGGCCTCAACGACGCCATTTTATCCATTTCAATGATACTCTAATGTTCTGTCCATATCCTCATACTTCCAAGTATTGTAGGTAAGTAGGTCATTTCTCTTCGTCATATTTATTATTTACCTGATAAAGAATAACGTAAAAGCTTTTCAACACCGTCGTCTTCTCTTCGAGAGCATAACGCAACCACAAGGATGGAACAGAAGCGTGGTGGTGCCCACCTTTTTGAAGAATTACAGACCCATCTCGCTTCTGAACCATGTTTATAAACTGTTTTCAAGGGTCATTACGAATCTTCTCGAGCGCAGGCTTGACGACTTCATATCTTTAGGTACAGACCGCTGCCAACCGGCCTTATTGGAAATCACGGAGCAGGCCTATGTCCAGCAGTGGATGTCCAACGGCCAATGGATGGATGGATGGGCATCAAAGAGGTTTTATACTGTGAGTCGAGATATACCTACCTCCATAAAGAGATTATATTCGATTTTGCAAAATGAAACCTCTTTAAGATGTAATTAAATGTTCTAACTTGAGAAATTTTCATACGGTTTAGGTGTTCCAAATTTAAATCACTTTACTCCCTAGGGAGTTTAATAAAACATTATTGAGCTGCCCAACCTAACAATAATGACTCGTATTACGATGAGATTCTACGACATTTATAATGGGTCACTTTCGAGCAGGTGCTATAAAAAATACTACGTTCGAATTTAGCGCCACATCTGGCTCTTGTCTCTGACAATAGCTGGATTTCTAGTTAGTTTGGTTTTATAAAATCTCGCTCTTTGAATCGCATTTGCATGCAATACGTAGATAATGGCAACGGCACAAGCATGACGCATTATTCGCCGGGCGCCGGCCGAGTCCACCAGCCGTGACATTTCAGTGTGCAATATTTTTATCATCCTCGTCACAACATCAACAGAAATCGTCTTTTCAAGATATTCACCGAAGTGTTCTGTAAGTACCTACATGTGAACTTTTGGGCTATAATATTCTAAGGTAAACAATACTTAACACCCAAACCATACGCCCATACCATACTCATTTATTGAGCCAAATTGCATAATAATATGTTATAAGGTTAAAATATGAAAGTCTAGACCACAGACGGATCGTGTTGTTACTCTGATAAAAACGCTAGTGTGAAGTAATGTGTCGCGCACGCACACAACAGAACAGACAATTACTATGGACTCGTAGACGTCACTAAGTGATGCCAGCTATTAAACGTTTCCCATGAAAGTACGGAAATATTTATAACAGCGTTATTTTGATGCATTTGCATTAATAGAACAGAGTTAGAATATCACCTATTTACCCATCACTAGAGATTTTTTTTTGTACTGAAGATCAACATAATAAACTCAGCACCCAAAAACCACGGTAGGATTGTCTAGGTTCCTAGTTGGGCACTCACTTCTGCTTTAACATTTTTAAATTAAAAATTACGTCGAGCTACATAAAATCAAGGAAGTTTCATAGTTCTCGTATGAAACTTCCTTGCATAAAATACAATATAGTGACTTGAAAAAAAAAACTAAATGAAAATTAAAAAATTTTATAAAAACTTCAATGAATGTACCGATAATACTAATTAAACTTTAATAAAGAAAATTAATTATAGTAACTAAGTATTCCATAAAAAATCATTGAATCTCAATATAATATATGGAGCAACTGATTGTTTTCTTATGATTTCACAGTTAGTGCCGTACTTAGTAAAAGTTGTTAGGTATAATAATAAATAATAAACATTTATATTAATGAAAGTGCCTCCTATACTTTGCATAACTACTCCTTGTATTGATCATTGTGATCAACTTTTACTACGAGGCCCATCCCTATTATTGACTTTTAAGAAGATATAAGAATATTTCGTGATTCCTGTTTAACTTATTTACATAGGTAATGTTATCATAATAATTAGTATTATCATAGTAGGTAATTATATTTATCAGTGGTTATAATTCAATATTGTTGGTAAAGTCATTATAACTGAAAGATAACGATATCTGTTTGCTTTTTATCTCAACAACGAATTTCGGAGTAATACACATATGACCTGTTTATTCCACAAACATGTAAAATAAACATAAAACAAGCTGTTCTAGGATATTAGTAAATGTGGTACAATTCCGGAGACCACTGTATGCAACAGCAGCAGACTACAGTTTCTCTGCAACACTATAGGTTCCTAATAGTTCCTTAATACATACCATACACCTTAGATAAATTATTTGTCTCGCTACGCTCGACTAGATACCGCGATATCTGAAAACATAACCTCTGCGAATGAAGCAACTTATTGTTGACTAGGCATTTTTGGGTATAAAAATCATTATTATGATTAAACCGTCACTTGGATTATTAAAAAATTTTGGACACGTATTTTTTACACGATAATATTTTTTGATAATCTGAACTGAATTGACAGATTAATTATATTTTTTTAGTCAACAAGTCTATTGTGTTTGTGGAACTTATGAAGTTTTTTGACAACTGGCATTTTTTTTAAACACTCGAAAAGTGTCTACGTTATGTGACTGTCTCGGTAAGCCAAATCAGGCAGTTCCGGCACAATTTAATTGCCGCATTTTCCAATTAGTATCACGACGCTATTGAGTCGAGCGTAGCGAGACCAATCATTAATCCAATCATAGGAAACCTGGCCGTCAAGCACGACTTATAAGCCTTGCATGAGCCATACGACATCTACTGCTTGACATAGGCCTCTTCTATAGATCTCCAGTAAGACCAGTTGGGAGAGGCTTGTATCATACGCGATCCTACAAGCAGTTTAAGACAGAAAAAGCCGTCTAAGACCCTTTAAGGCCGTCAGAGCCGCAAAGACCGTAGGGTCTTAATAAGGACATCGGTCCGCCATTAGTGTGGATAATTTTCTTCATTGTGGTTTTACATTTCTATAAGATTTAATTTTTTTTTACTCTATTTTATTTCAGTACAAAAATGCCGCAAGTTAAGAAGATACGAATAACGCAACCCACGAAGCTGGAGCGTCTTGCGATCAAACAACTTATCGATTGCATCGTATCACAGGCAGAAACACTGCTGGCCCTCCACGCGCGAGACCCGGGCGCGGCTGATGAGTTGCTTCCCAAACAAATCGAATGCACACAAAATTATTTAGAATGCAATTTACCAGGACCTTACTACGATGAGCTATTTAAAGAAATATTAGAATCATTAATACAATTGTTTATAAGAACAAATTGGTCACAACATGGTGGTCGATGGAACGGGTTTGCACGACTGATTGAAATAGCACTGAGCAAAAAACTTACTGTTTTATCGGTAGAAGATGGCTGGGAGATATTTGAAGCAGCAATTGAATCCAAATGCGAGAAACTGACTGGACTTCAATATTTAAATCTTCCACAGAAAGCACCAGAACGTGTTCTTCTCAAATTGCTCGAAAAGACACACGGCCTGAAACATTTGGAAATCTATAGAATGCACACAACGAATATTTTAAGATGTTTGGTACAAAATTGTAAACTAGTTGAAGAAACAATTTTTAGTGATTGTGGTATAACCGATGATGACATAGATATATTGATTGAATTGCGTAATTTGAGAAATGTTGAACTGAACCGGGAGCATGATGTGAGCCTAACGGGTATCGAAAAACTTTTCATGTCCTGCGAAAATTTGGAACGTCTTGAAATCTATCCCTCTAGAGATATTCTAAAAATTATACAGCGCGTCAGCAAAATGAAAGAAATCTCTGGGAAACAGATAAAGCTAAACTCCTTTGACAATTGTTCTGGAAGGACGCTGGAACAGCTGAAAATATCCTTTAGATGTTGTCCTTTCATACAAGAGTTGAGTCTTAGCAAACACAAAGAGTATATTGTGGGAAACCAGATATATTTAGAACCCGTGAAAGAATTACAGCATCTGCGTAAATTGAATTTAACGTTTTTTGATTTTTACTCAGACCAAGTGAACGAAATTATAAAAGCAAAAGGACAAGATTTAACTGACTTAGATCTTTGGCACGTATCAGAAATGGATTTGCATTCCCTCAAATATATTAACGTGATGTGTCCAAGATTACTAAATTATTCATTAGGTAACTGTAGTTTTGAAAAAGAAACATTGGTGAATGAATTAAACAATGAAGCGGAAATATCGTCACTCGAGTATGTGGAAAGTTTTACCTTGCGTGCCCGAAATGATGCACCGCCTACTTTGGAACAGTTACAATTCTTATTAGCTAATCATCCGCGTGTTGAATCTCTTGAAATCATTGATACAAATTTGCTCCAGGACGCCATTATGGCAGTTTTGGATAAAAACCCTGAGAGCTTGATGTATTTGAAAGAATTCAAAACGAAGGAATGTCTGTCCATGCTGGCAATAGATCGTATTGTTCAAAACTGCGTCCATCCAATTACAGTAAAAGCTAAGGTACTTAGCTAAAATAATTGGAATATATACTACTATAATATCTAAGGTAGAGTTAAAAAGTTAAGTTATCTTCATAATATACAAATCATAGTTATACTCTATAAAATTTAACTTGATCTCTGCGACAGCTGTCAGAAAAATCTCGCCTATGAAGTCCCGAATTTTTTAATAGTACATACAGTACCTATCAATGTCATACTTTATGGGCATGCCGATTAGTGATGGGCGACGAATGATCGTGACCACAGAGTTTTAGATAGAGTTTTAATTAAAATATCGATAGTTTGTACTGACGATATTTTAAATAAAACTTAATTTATCATTAATTTTATTGTATATTTTAATATCATAAAATTTTTTACATGTGTAATTAAATTAAACCCAATTATATGTTATATTAGCATCGTTAATAGTGAAAAACGTCGATAAATGCTATCGTTACATATTATTATGAGTATTTAATTAATATCATAACATTATTTACATGTGTACATACTTGATCTTAAATAAAATAAAATAAATAAAATCCAATTTCTCACTTTCAACTACTCATTCGATTTCATTACAACATTGTTTGAAAATCAATTTTTTTCTACCACTATCTCAACTCTGAATATGTCAATTTTCTATGTCAATGTCACTGTCGCAGAGATCAAGTTAAATTTTATAGAGTATAGTAAACATTTGATTGTCATCATAATCATCATTATCAGCGTAGGATGTTCACTGCTGGACATAAGCCTCCCCCTTGGATTTCCAATAGCGCTGGTTGGAAGCGGCCTGCATCCAGCGCGGTCCTACGGTCTTAATAATATCGTCGGTACACCTGGTCAGTAGACGTCCTACGCTGCGCTTGCCGCTGCGTGGTGTCTATTCATGAACTTTACTGCCTCATCGGCCATCAGTTCTCCGAGCTATGTGCCCTGCCCATTGCCATATCAACTTACTAATCTCCTCATTCCTGATTCGATCTCGCAGGGAGACTCCGAGCATAGCCCTCTCCATAGCGCGATGGGCTACCTTAAGCTTATTCATAAGGCCCACAGTAAAAGACCACGTTTCAGTTCCATGCATTTGGACAGCTTCTGCCTGTACGAGCCTGTTATTTATCTCGTCCACTGACGCAAGAGTTTCCAGGCAATCAAAACAGATTTGAGAGCTCAAGCTGAAAGTTTTCGGGGTTTTGGATATGGACTCGAGTTGGTCGGAGCGTAGACTTCATCAGGAGAGTCCGTGCAAGTCTAAGGTTAATATTCAATGTGCCTCTTACCATTTACTACGCTACCAGTTTTCACTCTGTGAATCACAGAGACATCATTGAATATTCGCCTCTTGTCGGTCATGATGAAGTCTATCTCATTTCTTGTGAAACCGTCGGGGCTCATCCAGGTCCATTTTCTGTGAGGCGGCATCTGGAAGCAAGAGTCCCTCTTTCTCGAGAAAATCAGCCAGCTTTTGTACCCTGGAGTTTCGTTGCCCATATCCAAATTGCCCCACTTACAGCAGCTCATCATCGCTTCTTTTGCATTGTTGTAACATTCTATTTTAGATGTATTTTAACCAATATTGTTTTAAATCTTTATATTTTCAATGCATTTTATAACAAGTCAGCTATAAAATCGTTAAAAAATATTCTGATATTCAGTTGTCTTTTATTTCTTTACTGTGAATGCGTGTTTGCGTTGGTTTGACAAATTATTACTTGGATAGGTAACTGCCGAATACGAGAGACAATTTTATACAACTTAATACTTGATATCTTCCAATGGCACTGTTTCATATTTGGGGATTGTTGCTACCTCTGTTGGGGACATCTATACAAAAACTTTCAAATACAGAAAAGACGGCGTGAGAAATCACGCAAATCAAATTAGTCCGAACCCCCTAGGTTTTTCTAATAAAAAAAGACGTATGTAGCCTTTGTCACCTTCCGACCTTCCAACCTACTGCCATGTTGCAGCGTTTAAGACGAACAAATGAATACACCCACAAATATTTTCGGATTTATAATATTAGTAAGGATAAGGAAGTAAGGTTCTATCGATTGCTGTGGAGGCTAACTCATCACATGAATTCTTGCCCTGTGTGGGGATAGAACCCACGCCTCTTTTATACTGAAGTTAGGACCACTAACCACTGAGACACCGAGGTAGTCAATGATAGCCAGATGGCCTCGAAGTTGTTTTCCTCGGTTGCCCCAATTGGATTGCGATTTTCGCGAGCCAGCTTCGTTGAACACAGGCTCTCCATGGGACCCTTCTGCCCTCGAATTGGAATTATAAATATTTAGTTTTTGGCTATTTTGGAAGGTTTGGAAACATTGAAAATTTTATTGCTTTTATCATGTTTTGTTTTATTTTCTAGACTGTGAACATAAGCACAGTGTAATATAAGATTGCTGATAATACCAAGGAAGTTTCATACGAGAACTGGAACGCTTACGAAGCAAAATTTTAAAAAGAAAAATGTACTTTCTTTCTATAGACAAAAGGTTCACATTTGTTTCTTACTTATCAAATGGGAAAAACACTCCGAGCAGGACAGCAACAACTGTTGGGCGTTGTCCCTTTCTCGAAACTTACCAGTATTAATAAAACTATTGGATGGTAGATTATCTCATATATCTGGTAATCATTAAATCGCATTTAATCGTAGAAGTTGATAAATAGATTAGCATAAGATGTATTCTAATTAACGTAATAAGTTAGAAAATGTTCTGATTTTAATATAGGTACGTAATTATTTTTGCAATACAAAAATAGTTTTTTCATATTAGTAGAATTAGTAGTAATTTACCAACTACGCACGGCCGCACATATTGCTCTTCATAAAACAATATGGCTGATAATTTATGCAAAAATCGTTATTCTGCTTGCTGCTTAATATTTTTATAAGTTGAAAAATGGTGAAAAATTGTTGCGTTAAGGGCTGTAATAGTGAAGCTTATGCTGGTTGTGGAATTTCATTTTTTAGGTAAGTTTCTTGGTTTATTTACAAATTTCTTGTGTAGGGCGACAATAACAACAAAACATTTCGGGAATGTGATGTTAGGTTGTAGAGAGAAGTAATTACTACTTATGTATAATCTAATACTACGTACGTTAGTAAGTCATTGTAATCAATTAAGAACCTACTTTTATGAACTATGCACTTTTCTTGTATAGGTAATAGCAAAATAATAAACTGTGTTATACTTATTAACTAGTACAGCTCGGTAACTACGGGTAGATATAATTTGCTGTCGCGCTATTTATCAGCTTATTTTTATAATATTTGGCAAGATGGTTTAGTATATTCTAACAAGATATTTTGTAAGCATGAGCAAAACTGGTCAAAAGCGAATCGAGATTTTCAATTTGTTTATTTATAGAAAAAAATACTTACAGCACTTAATACTAGGCTTTATATTTTTTGTCCTTAAAGACTACGAATTAAAAAAATACATAAAATAGGACAGAATAAATACAGACATTAATTGAAATTTATAAGAACAACAACGTGTTATTATTTTTTTACGCTAACTATACCTACCGTTTAATTTTAGGAATATTTGAAATCACAATTTGACTTCTTCACAATATGAAAAAATATTTTTAGCAATTATTGTTGTCCATTCGTCGGCAAAGATGTTTACTAGCGGGTGGGAGGCGCTGAGGGCATTAAGATGATGGTGTAGAGATAGTATTATAATGAACTGATGTACTTAGCCGAAAGGAGGTTTACTATGGCTATAGTTTGAGACTAGACTATATTTTGAGGAAAAAAATCTGCTGTTACATACATTTTGTCGATTCCGAGTTTCAGTTTTGCATGGCTGTTCCATGGCTGCTTTTTTTGTCGAATTTCGGGTTGGTCTCATAGTAAACGTTCGTAATAATGGTCTTAATCAACCAATCATTTTTACTTAATACAGGGTAAGCAGATAACTCTGTTTATAATAATATTTGAATTTTAGATTTATCCCATCTGAAATACAAATGATTTCCCTCATTCTTCTATTGACCTTTCGACGGTATATTATACTTAGTGTTTTGTGGATTGTCCTATTAAATGAAATTACTGTATGGATACACTAGTAGAAAGAGATATATTCCAATGTTGCTGCTTTACTCTACGGAACGTTTTTGGGATGCTCGTAATCATTCCAGTTCTTGTATGAAACTTCCTTGGATAATAATTATTGTTTTTTTTTAAATTTATTCATGACCATGGAGTCCTTCAGACGAAGTCTTAAATAATAAACAATTTACAAACATATTTTATCAAAATAGTCACAGTCGTAGTCTCGTCATAGTCCAATAAAGTCGCTGTCAAATTCAATCATAGTCCAATTCATACCTCAGTAAAGCAGTGGAGACTTTACTAGAGGCGTCTATGGAGTTTTGGTAACAACACGGAACAACATGATACGTCACATTATATCACTTGCCTACACTCATGCATGTAAATCAGCTCATAATCAACGAAATACCACCATTTTTCACTAATTATCACTGATAAAAACACAAGTTTAACAAAATAATACAATGAGGCGACATGATTTTTCCGCGTTCCCGCCAAAACTCATACTTATTGGTAAAATACCAGGGCTGCCGATATGTATTAATACCCCAAACTGCGGTGAATTCTACTTCCAGTGGCGATTGGTGTGGAAATTGATAGAATGAGGGAAAAATGGAAAACCTCATAATTAAATGAAAAACTCCAAAAATCTAACAAAAACTTTAAAATCCCCCTCGGATCGCTAGTGGTTTGCCGAGGTATTTTTGGTGAAGCCAGGCTCTGGGCTGGGATCAAACACCCCTATATAATTAAACCCAAAGGGAGTTAATTGCGACTTTGGCGACGCGATAAACAAAATTAACTTAAAATAAAATTACCTGTCTCACTTTTCAGTTATAAAAACTATAGTGAGGAATTTGTGGGGAGTCGCTATAATTTTTGTACCCGACTTGGGGATTTTGTCTATGGTTTTTGGGGAAATACGGACATGGGCATTGGCAACGCTGGCAAACAAATTAATTAACTGTTTTGTTTTTGTTTTCTTCAAGTTTTTGGAATATTATGTTGAATAATTTGATTGTTTTTGGACGTCTGACGAGTAGAAATAAAGCAAACATTGATAAGTGATACTACTATCTTCTTTGATTCAGTGTTTTTTCGTCGTTGCACCCTTCTAAACGACAATCTCCGAGCCAGTGATAACTTCAAAGGTAAGTTGTTAAAATTAGAACTTTTTATTTTACAATTTAGCAAAACCAGTGATTATTTATTTTATTTATTTACTACAGTGCGACATAAAAGAGTAGTAGAAATCAGTTATTCGGGAACTAAACCTCACTCTTGCTGGAACCACTACTTAAACTATCAGTCATTTTTTAATTTGTTGCTTGTTTCTTTTTTATCTTATTGTGTGCATTGTGAACATAAATTAAACAAAGTGTCATCATGAACAAAGTGCACTGTATAAGGCCGAATCATACAACTCGGCGGATGTGAAGTTAGCTCCCTGCGCAAATATTTCCTGATGCTGCTAAGGCACATCCATACACGGGCAGCTTGAGGCAGTCAGGACCGCTTCAAGCTGTCAACTGCACAAATTAAGTTTGTATATTGGTGGCTAGCCCTGGCGTCAAAGTTTTGAGCCGCCTGAAGGCCTATTACATGGCTAAACAGTTAAAACAACCGGGGCCGGGGCAATTTAATGTATTATCCAAGCCATGGCAGCACTCACTTGTATAAATGCCACCCGCTGTCACCCATCTGGAGACTGACCGTACTGAACATTGCTTAACTTCGATGATCGTTAACAAACACCTAACTACAGACTTCTACATACATACACAAACCGCTCAAGCAGTTATCTGCTTCGTATTGACTGAAAAATGCTTTTATAGTATGGAGCTCAGAAGAAAGTTTCTTTAGTTCTTATTCTATGGTATAGAGGCATTTTGTGATAAGAAAAATCAGTAAAAAAATAAAAATATTGTGTGGTTTGTAAACCCTACTAATATTATAAACGCGAAAGTTTGTGAGTTTGTGAGGATGGATGGATGGATGTTTGTTACTCTTTCACGCAAATAGGACTGAATGGATTGAGATGAAACTTAGCAATAATATAGCTTATATATCAGAATAACACATAGGCTATAAATTATAATGATTTTGCGTCAAAAATCAAAATATCATGCGGGCGAAGCTGCGGGTAAAACCTAGTTACCACTATATTTTCTATTATGACATTTATGAGATTTTTTATTATGACTGAAGTATCAATATACATTTTCAAAAAAGTAGGTATTTTTCACAGATGTACCTAAAAAACAGAGTGATAATGCTGTTGTCATTTGAGGCAATCCTCAACCACAAAATAATGCTTGGAGAAAGTTCCCAAGCTGCAGCTGCTGACATATATGTATTAGAATTTGATGTTCTCTGTCTGTCTTTATGGGAACCCCCTTAAATTTTTATTTTATTATAATTTAACCAGTTTTAAAGTGAATATTCTATAAATATCTAAGGCCTCTACTCAGAGCAAATAAAAAAATCCAGAGGGAATGTTGTTGAACAGTCAAGTGAAGCCGGTTTTTTATACATGTGTGAGTGCGTCGCTGTTGCGCCGCCATAGTTTGAATGACAAGCCAAGAGGTAGTTTCATAGTTACCTGGATGTGTGTGTAATTGTCTGTACACGGCGAGGCGTAGTTTTGGTTGGCTTCACTTGATTGTTCACAGCATTCTTTCTTGATTTTTTTATTTGCTCTTTACTTGTTACCATTATTAATATTGAGCAAAAAACAGTCAAAAATTCAAGTTTGTTGTACGGGTTATTTGCCCCTTTAAATATATATTTTATTCAGTGTTTAGTATTTGTTGTTACAGGTGCAATAGAAATAGGTAATTTATTTATTTATTTATTTGTTTATAGGCGAGCAGTGTATACTGATGTGCCTATATCAAGCAGAATCAAATAAAATTAGTATTTATCTGTTAAAGAAATTTTTTCCTTCTTTATCCAAAGGTCCAGTCTATTCTTAAATGTGTTTATAGTTCTTGCTGAGATGACATCCTCAGGCAACCTGTTCCAGTTGTAGACAACTCTATTGCATAGGGTGTGGTGTGCAGTGTTGGTTTGTGATGGTGTAGGCTGCAAGATAAATTTATGGCGTCTGCTATCCCGCATATTTTCGTTTAAGTTGTACATTTCGTGAATATGCGGAAGATTATAAAAGCCATTGAGAATCTTGAAGGTCTCAATTAGGTCTCCACGCATTCGTCGTTCTTCGAGGGTCGTGAGACGAAGAGCTTTTAGCCTATCTTCATAGGTTTTGCGGCGCAGAGCATATGGAATCCTGGTGGCGGAATTTGTGAAAATTTTATCAGTCTAGGTATCACGCTTCATGAGATACAGCCTCGTGACAGACGGATGGACAGCGACGTCTTAGTAATAGTATAATTTTTACCTTTTGGGATACAGAACCCTAAAAATCTGTGAAAATCCACCGAATCAAGATATTTTTTATGTCTCTTTTTAACTCGTGCCATATTAAGTAAATCAATGCATTTCTGTCAGATTTTCTCGATGAACCACATTATCCCTGGTATCACTGCGGTAGTCCCCAAATATTTTTTTTTATGTATTTTGTAAAATTGAAATGGTAAGTCTTGCGATTGAAATTGTAAATAGAGTAATTTAAACAATGAGTACATAATTAAATAATGAGGGCACGAGAAAACAGGTTTAGGATCAAGCAGCTAGACACTGCAAGCCGACAGCGGTGGAAGTGCGTGATCTGCTGCGCCGTCATACTGAAAAAGAACAACAAAGTATGTGGGACAAGAGGGAGGATTGCAGGCATGCCAAAACTGCTTTTCCAGTCCCGAACAGAAACATTACAAATGATCTATTGAGGTTGCAGCGACTTAACCTCCGACTTATGGTAGGACTCATCACTGATCACTTCAATTTGAATGGTCACATGTATAAACTGGGAGCCACCGACAGCCCACTCTGTCGTAGTTGCCTGCAGGAGAATGAAACATTAGAGCATGTTTTGTGTCATTGCAAGGCCACGGCAGAAACTAGAATCGCTTGCAGGTTGCATGATGCTACTATTGCTTTGACATCAGCATCCTCATCGCCATCCAGTATACCATCCAAGCCACTGGAGCAGTTATGCCAGCGGCCCAGAGCCACGCTCGGTTTCTTTAAGGAGCTGGGCTGGGTTGGGTAGACGCTGGAGGGGGTAATGCACAAAACACCCCATGCTGGACGTCAGTGCAGGACTTATCACCCCTACTTCACATGAGAATGAGTACATAGATCTCATTGAATTGAAATTGTGCCAATTTGATAATTCTAAAATTTATTTATATGCCTGAAAAAGCGAGTTTTGAAAGTACTTTTTAATGAACCACCTTGTATGTACTTTATAGACTTATGAATAAATGATAATGAATGATGAGTTGGCAGGACGGTGTTGACTCTGACTACTCCAGCTGCCCGTGCATGTTTATAAGTGTGTATAAGCCGGGTGGCTGGCCCTGGTGTCAGAGTTTTGAAGCCGCATGAGGGCCTCTGATATAACGTGGTGGAATGTGGTGCCATGGAAACGGTTAAAACAACTGGGACCTATGATAACATGCCATCCGAGCCACGGTAGCGCTCAGTTGTAATCCACCCCCAGTCACCCATCAGTAAACTGACCATGCTGAACGTAGTAAGTATGCTTATCACAGGCTTACTGCTCGAGCTGCTCATATATGTTTATAGGTAAGTTCATATTCAGATAGGGCAGGTAGTTAGCCCTGGTGTCAGATAGGGCAGATAGCTAGCCCTGGTGTCAGATAGGGCAGGTAGCTAGCCCTGGCGTCAGATAGGGCAGATAGCTAGCCCTGGTGTCAGATAGGGCAGGTAGTTAGCCCTGGTGTCAGATAGGGCAGGTAGCTAGCCCTGGTGTCAGATAGGGCAGGTAGTTAGCCCTGGTGTCAGATAGGGCAGGTAGCTAGCCCTGGTGTCAGATAGGGCAGGTAGCTAGCCCTGGTGTCAGATAGGGCAGGTAGCTAGCCCTGGCGTCAGATAGGGTAGATAGCTAGCCCTGGTGTCAGATAGGGCAGGTAGCTAGCCCTGGCGTCAGATAGGGCAGGTAGCTAGCCCTGGCGTCAGATAGGGCAGGTAGCTAGCCCTGGTGTCAGATAGGGCAGGTAGCTAGCCCTGGCGTCAGATAGGGCAGGTAGCTAGCCCTGGTGTCAGATAGGGCAGGTAGCTAGCCCTGGTGTCAGAGTTTTTAAGACTACTGAAGGCCTCTGACTAAATGGTTAAGACAATCGGGATCTTCAATATAACGGATCATCCGGGCCACAGTACCGCTCAGTTGCAAGTGCCACTCGCGGTCTCCCATCTGTAGACTGACCGTGCTGAATGTATACTACATTTATCACTGACTAACGCAGCTTGTGTCTAACTTCACGTCCGCCGACTAGTATAATTCACACAATACCTTATCTAATATTGATGGGTGACCACAGGTGGCATTTTTGACCCACGAAACGGAGGAGGTACTCAATTCGACGCGTATTTATTTCCTTTTTTTATGTGAAACCACGCATAACTTTTTTCATAGTAGTCCGATTTCAATTAGAATTAGAATTATTTATTGATGTATTGAGCTTAATACCAAAATTAAATATACAACAGTTTGTAAATAATTAGTACCGCAAAATATATCTCGTCATTTCACAATACACAATCGCAAAAATTAAATTTAAAAATTGAAAATAATAAAATAAAAATCGGACAAGTGCAAGTCAGGCTCGCACACCGAGGGTTCCGTACAAATCCAGAAAATTTCACAAAATTGGGAAGTACGTTGTTAAAATAGCTATACTCATCATCATCATCAACAAAACTTTTTTTTTACTTTTCTCGTCATTCATCGAAAATTGTTAAAATAATTAAAAACCTGTTTCAGCATTGTGCTAATGAAGCTCTTTTATATGTTACCTTACATGATACGATTTACTCACTTTGAATTTTAAACCCATATTTTGTGAATTTCGAAGCCCTATTTTTTTGCGATGTAAATAAAAATGTTCAGTTTTCAGATTTATTCCTATATGTGTACTCTGAGACGATGCTTTTCGCCAAATTTCATAGTTCTATGTCAACGGGATGTATGTTGTTAACTACTGTGCTATCAGCATGCCTAAAGTGATAAAAAGTGGTACAAGAGAAGCAGTTATAAAAGTGGTACAAGAGAAGCAGTTATAAAATTACACTGACATTGAACACGCCACAGCTGCGCCAAGTTATACTTGCCGGACTGTACCTACTTTGTAATTGGTCTCATTTAAATTTTATTGAAATCGGTTGAGCCGTTTTTGATAATTCCTACTTCCTACTAATATTATAAACGCGAAAGTTTGTGAGGATGGATGGATGTATGGATGTTTGTTACTCTTTCACGCAAAAACTACTGAACGGATTGAGATGAAACTTTGCAATAATATAGCTTATATATCAGAATAACATAGGCTATAAATTATAATGATTTATTACGTATGCGGGCGAAGCCGCGGGTAAAAACTAGTCAACAATAATGTGAAAAATGCTACATCGACATGTGCGAAATATTCGCGAATTCTGTACGTTTAAGTCGGTCAATTATCAACATTTTAACTCAGCGCTGTCGTGGTTTGGATAACTCGCTGCAATGTAGGTCCCGGTTATTGTTACCGCTTAGTCAAATCAGAGCCCTTCAGGCGACTTTAAAACAGACACCAGGGGCTAAATAAACTAAACGAACTATTTAACCGACTTCCAAAAAGGAGGAGGTTTCTATGTTCGTCTGTATATGTATAGTTTTTATAATATATGTTCATCGATGTTAACGACAATTGTGAACCGATTTAAAAAAAATATTTTTAGTTCAAAAGAGTATATATCTGTGGGAACATTTTAAATGGGAACACCCATTTAAATTTTATTGAAACCGGTTTAGCTGTTTTTGAAAAATCAACAACATTGTAAAAGTTATATACAGCGATTCGAGCGAACTGTTCCAATTTTATACACGATCGAAAATGGTTTTGCCTTTTTTTTGCGAAAAACAATAATACCTAAATGTTCTAGACGACCTTCACCTTACTGATGTACCGATAGCTTATATTTAGTGATAAGCTATTCTTATAATATAATTAAAAGTAACCTTGAAAAACGCAAAAATTGTTTTTCATGCACTGACCGAAACATTGGGCTCTAACGCATTTTTAGGGTTCCGTACCCAAAGAGTAAAAACGGGACCCTATTACTAAGACTCCGCTGTCCGTCTGTCCGTCTGGCTGTCACCGCCCACTGGGATGTATCTATGATTGGTGATGGTGAAATGAAGGTGACGTTGAAATTTTCACAGATGGTGTATTTTTGTTGCCGCTATAACAACAAACAGTAAAAGTAGAATAATATATATATATATATAATGGCGATTTATAGCCAAGACAACAGTTCGCACTTTCAAAAAGTTGTCAGATCTTATGTAGAGCCAAGCTTCTAACTCTCTCAGCTTACTCTCTCTACAGTTTAGTTAATATATGTGACTTAGAGGTTTCGTTACAACAAGAACTATTTGTTTAACAGAATTAGTGAACAGTTAATAATTAATCTTCACTTTAAGCCCATGTGCAGTTACCGAAACAGCGAAGCCGCATATATAGACTAAGGTGTAGAGTTTGTAAAGTAAGTACTTGGAGAGTTAAGGCGTCTAGAGTTTGAAGCTTGGCTCTGCATAATATCTGACAACTTTTTGAAAGTGCGAACTGTTGCCTTGGCTATATTTCACATGAAAATGTTTTTGTTGGATTTCACTTCTTTTTGTAGAATATTTATTACAAGAAGTACCTACTTTTATCGATTTTCAGATCCCTAGCTTCAAAACTTGCTGAAGTCTTATACCAACTTTTATCCCCCAGTTTTAAGGGTTGGGGGGTGATTTATCAAAAATCTTAAAGTACGTGTTATCTCATTTATAACATAGAGTGCCTTTATCAATTTTCAGACATCTAGCATCAAAATATGCGAAAGTTTCATGCAAACTTTCATCCCCCAAGTTTTAGGGGTTGATTAATTGAAAACCCTAAAATACGTATTTTGTTATTTATAGCAAAGAGTCTTTATATCAATTGTTAGATTTCTAGCATGAAAAGTAGTGAAAGTCTAATAATACAAGCTTTCATCCCCTAGTTCATGGGGTTGGGGGGTAAAAGTACAAAATTTTTGATTTTTCCCTTTGTATTTGCGTAATAGTCTACCGTGATGCTAAATATCAAGTTTTAGGTCATCAGCCCCCTACCGCCTAAGCAATAGCAATTTTTAATAGCAATCGTTTATGACTTCATTTTAGTCATTTGGTACCGCCTATGTGACGTTAGCCATTAATTGCTTTGTGCGGATTGCGAAAGCAATCGTTGAATGAACAACTTTGATGGCTAACGTCACATAGGCGGTGCCAAATGACTTAAATGAAGTCATAAACGATTGCTATTACGATTGCTATTGCTTAGGCGGTAGGAGGGCTGGAAGTGGGTTAGGTTTTTGATCTATAAGTCAGTGAGTCAGTAAATCAGTCAATGTAACCCCAGTTTTTAACGTTAATATATCATTAACTGTTGAAGCAAAATTAACAAAATTTTGTATTCTAGGCTAGCTAAACAACTTTACTAAATATGCTGAATTTCATAAAGGAGATATTGCAGAAATATATAGAAATTGGGCCAACAAAGGGTACAGTATTTCATATAATAATTTGCTTCGTTTCTTTCGGAAAATGATTTTCCCGTTATTTTTTACAATAACAATGTCCATTAAAAGTACTTTTTGTATTCGGATTGAAAACTACATTGACATTGTTTGAAAATGAGGCGGCCATACTCTTCTTCTTTTATATTTTGGTGTCGCATGGTTTATGCATTTGCTAGTGATAAGTATAAGTATTGAACCTTTTTTTGGTTTTATATCAAAATAGTTACAGTCTAAGTAACGTCATAGTCCAAAAAAGTCGCGGTCTAGTTAGACCTCAGTAAAACATTGGCAAACTACCTAATTATCATTGATAGAAACATGTTTCACAAAATAATAAAATGCAGCCACATGATTTTTCCGCGTTCCCGCCAAAAAACACGCGGCCATACTCGACTTGAAACATTAATAAAAATAAAATGTCACAAATGATAAAAATAGGCTAAAAGTCGGTGTAAAACTGATTTCTATATTTTCTTATTTTATATTATAACAAAGGAGTAAGTGTAAGGATAATTTTTGATTGTTAACTATAATAAGATTTAAACACCTTGTTAGTCAAAACATTTTATTCAATGTTCTCCATAATCCTAGTAATACCTATATGGTTTATCTTCCTCGCTCCATTTCCACATCATCGATCCTCCTTCCTTTTCTTCTTATTTTTAAATATTCGGTCTAACTTTTCCCGCCAGTTTGATTACTAAGGAGGTTTCTATGTGCTACGTGATCTGTACGGACACTACGGACCCACACAATACACCACAATAACGCACTTGTCTATACTCATGCACGTAATTCAGCTTATAGTTAACGAAATACCACAATTTACCACCAATCAATGACAGAAACAAAAGTTGAACAAAATAATACACTGCAGCCACATGATTTTTCCAGAACGCCCCTAGGAAGTTTCGATAATAAATGTTCAAGCCTGAAACATTGAAGTATCACACATAAACTTCATTGGACCTGAAAAAGCACGCCAAAACGAAACAAAAGAAACGTATAAAGTCTTCATCGATGCATAAAGTACCTATAAACGTGTCAATTTGATGTAACATTAACGTCTGAAAAGTTTTGCTAACAAAAGTTTAGTTTTGCATTTCAGTGCATATTTTACATGTAGGCTATTAATTCTATGCAGGTTATATCAAAAAGGTTACATGTGACCAAAATGGCAGTAATTCAATAACTGAACTAAAATCGAATTGAAAAATGTGAAAGTACTCATAAATTAAGCATTTAATGCGGTTGTTTTATTCTGCGCATTTATTTATCATAGTTTATCGGATTTTTTGAGCTACTGTACCTAGTCAGAGCCTTTTTTTTGCAAGATCTTTAGGTTAAATCGTTTTCGAGTTATAAAGGAGTCAAAAGTGGATCGAAATGGTTCGTGTAATATTACACACGTCGCGTCGCCAGTTCATTTTTCTTAGTCTTGGCTGGACACGCTCCCGCGTGTCTAGATATTTAAGAGATTCAAAATTTTTTTTTAAGATCGGACCCTTCTTTTTTAGGGTTCCGTACCTCAAACGGAAAAAACGGAACCCTTATAGGATCACTTTGTTGTCCGTCTGTGTGTATGCAAAGACTCTTTATCTCGGGAACGCGTAAAGATATCGAGTTGAAATTTAAACTATATACGTAAACCTATGAATTCTTGCAGTTATGTAAAAAAAAAGCTTCTCAGTTGCCGTATAAAAAAGTTAGAGCCGTTTATGTCGTAAAAACCGCATATTTTGCACTCACAAAAATCAAAACCTACAGGGTACTTCCCGTTGACATAGAACTATGAAATTTAACGAGATGCATTGTCTCAGAGTACACATATAGGAATAAATCTGAAAACTGTACATTTTTATTTACATCACAAAAATAAGGGCCTCAAAATTCACAAAAAAAATGGTTCAAAATTCTGTCTAAACTAAAAATATGTTAAAATATAAATTTATATGTAAATGTATAATTGTATAAATATAAAATACATCAAACTCAATAGCAATCAAATCAAATAAGTTATAAAATCAATTCTTAAAGCAACAGTTTAAATCTCAGTATTTACTCATATCGAAACTAGATGGCGCTGGCGTCAAGTTAGCCCGCGGTATTAACTTTCTCCGTCGATGTACGAGGTGTTTATGCGTTCCGGAGATGTGGTTTGATTGCAAATTTAATAAATCCATTTCCTGACTCGAACGAATTCAAAGTGAGTGAAATGTCATTTAAAAGAACTTCATTTGCACGTCATGCTAAAACAGGTTTATAATTATTTAATTTAACAACGTGTTTGTACGGAACCCTCGATGTGCGAGCCTGACTCGCACTTGTCCGGTTTTTGTTTCTGTTTTAGTTTCGTTCGTTTCTGCCATAGAACGTCCACTGCTGGACATAGGTCTCCCCTAACTAAAGATCTCCAATAAGACCGCTTGGTATTAGCGGCTTGCATCCAGCGCGATCCTGCGGTCTTAATGAGGTTGTCCGTCCACCTTGTGGGTGGACGCCCTACGCTCGTACGTGGTCTCCACTCAAGAACTTTTAGACCTCATCAGTCATCAGTCCTCCGAGCTATGTGCCCTGCCAATTGGCATTTCAACTTGCCAATCCGCTGGACTATGTCAGTAACTTTGGTTCTTCTACGGATCTCCTCGTTCCTGATTCGATCCCGCAGAGAGATTCCGAGCATAGCCCTCTCCATAGCTCGTTGGGCTACTTGGAGCTTACTGATAAGGTCCTTAGTGAGAGACCACGTTACTGTGCCATAAGTCATCACTGGCAACACACACTGGTCGAAAACTTTCGACTTACTTGACTCAAAATAATATGTCATATCTCGAGGTGTAACGAGTGCTGTAGTTGTTTTTTTTATTATTATTATACCAGCCTTCATACATTTTATGGACGTGTCCTTTGGTCGACCGTTTGTTGAAAACGAATCACTCCCCGCGTTGAAAGCTGACGGAATGTAGTGAATGCTAATCGTAGCATGTCAGAGGCGTTCAAGCGGCTTAAATACTCTGACACCAGGGCTAGCGAACCAACCTATACGAAGCTTCTTACTTACTTTAGTGTTTCTAGTCCGGAGATTACGTTAGAACTACCTTCAAAATGATAATTCTGGTGGATTAGCCAAAAACATGTATTCTACTTCCTCTGTAGATAAATGTTTCAATATCTAGTTATTTTTATTTCTATTTCAGAATAAAGCGGATAGTAACGAAAATGCGCAATGACATAATAATAACGCAACCCAGGAGGCTCGAGCGCCAGGCGATCTTAAAGCTTAACCGCTGGATCATGTTGCAGGCACAAACACTGACAGACCTCCACGCGCGAAACCCGGCCGAAGCTGACGAGATGCTTCCCAAACAGATTGAAAGCACACAGAACTATATAGAACACAATTTACTGAGAGCTTACTATGATGAGCTATTCAAAGAAGTATTAGAATCATTAATAGATCTATTTGGCAGAACAAGATGGGCAGATCACAATGGTCGATGGAATGCGCTTGGACGAATGATTGAAACTGTATTGAGCGAAAATCTTACTGTTCTATCGATGCGTCATGGCTGGGAGATGTTTGAAGCTGTATTTGAATCTAAATGCGAGAAGTTGACTGGGCTCCAATATTTGAAAGTACCACCCAAAGCACGAGAACAAGTTGTTATTAAATTGCTCGAAAAAGCTCACGGCCTGCGACGTTTGTCAATAGAGTCAATTAACATGCACACAACGAATATTTTAAAATGTATGGTACAAAACTGTAAGCTGGTCGAAGAGTTATTTTTTTATGAGTGTTGTGTAACCGATGATGATGTAAATATATTGACTGAATTGCGTAATTTGAGATATGTTAACCTGGAACGTATATCAAATTATGTGAGTGACATGGCTATCGAAAAACTTCTCATGTCCTGCGAAAATTTGGAACGTCTTGAAATTTTCTCTTTCAGAGACATTCTAAAAATTATAGAGCGTGCCAGTAAAATAAACGAAACCCCTGGGAAACAGTTGAAGCTAAACTCATACCATAATTATTATGGAAGGATGCAGAAACAGGTGCCGATTTCTTTTAGAAACTGTCCTTTCATACAAGAGTTGGGTCTTTATAAAAATAACAAGTATAATAGTCCTATCGTGGGCGACCCTATAAATTTAGAACCTGTAAAAGAATTACAGCATCTGCGTAAATTATATATTGGGGTTTTCGATTTTTACACAGACCGAGTGAACGAAGTGCTAAAAGCAAAAGGACGCGATTTAACTGTCTTGGGTCTTTGGAAAGTAACAGGAATAGATTTGCATTCCTTGAAATACATTAGCGTGATGTGTCCAAGATTACAAAATTATGATATATCAGGCTGCAGTTTTGTAAGAGAAACGTTAGTGGAGGAAAATGAAATTGAAATATCGCCACTCAAGTATGTGGAAAGTTTTAATTTGCGACTCTGGAATGATGAATCGCCTTCTTTGGAACAATTACATCTCCTATTAACCAATCATCCGCGTGTCGAAGTCCTTAAAATTAATAATACAAATATGATCCAGGACGTTATTATGACAGTTTTGGATAAAAACCCTGAGAGCTTGAGGTATTTGAGGTACTTCGAAACGAACGAACGTTTGTCCATGCTGGTGATAGATCGAATCGTTCAAAACTGTATCTATCCAATTGAAGTAAAAGCCATGCTTCTTACCTAGGCAAAACTTAACTGGAATTGTTTTGATAAATAATTCCATAATATGATAGATACTTAGGATATTTTCCATTCTAGAGGTTGTTAAACCATAATAATATACTTATTGTTTTTTTTTATAGAATTTCTGACACTAGGGCTAGCCATACATACGAACTTTGTTCTCATTGGTTCGATGAATTGTTACTTATTTTATAATACGTGTATCTTTGCAAATTGCAGTTTCTCACGAAGTTATCCTTCTCAGACAATGTCCGTAGTATGTTATACCTACATAAGTAATCCGTAGTATATAAAAAATAATGAATAAAACATGTTTTGTTGTCAGTATTTACGTTGGTATTATTTTACTGCGCATCTTGGTATGTTATAGAATTTTTAGAGTGCCTCGGTTTGTTTTGTGAAAGGTGACGTCCACAAGTGGTATATTATTCAGAGAAAAATCGAACCAAGATTCATTTGAAAGCTTCATTTATGAGCTTCCCAAAAATATTTATTTTAGATTTTTTAATCCTTCCATAGTGAGAGACCAAGTTTCTGTGCCATAAGTCATCACTGGCAACACACACTGGTCGAAAACTTTCGACTTGAGGCACTGAGGTATGTCGGACGAGAAGACGCTACGCATTTTTCCGAACGCTGCCCAGCCGAGTTGGATTCGGCGATTGGCCTCTTTATTGAAGTCGGACCTACCTAACTGGACTACTAGTCCGTGGTAGACGTACGAGTCAACGACTTCAAGAACCGAGTTTTCAACAGAAATCGGGGTGGGTAAAACATGGGAATTACACATGACTTTCGTCTTGTCCACGTTCATCTTAAGACCCACCTGTTGAGAAACCCGATTGAGGCCTTCGAGCATCGTGCTGAGCTCTTCCATCGATTGTGCCATGACTACTATATCGTCGGCAAACCGAAGGTGAGTGAGGTATTCGCCATAGATATTGATGCCGAATCCTTTTCATTCCAGGAGCTTGAAGGCGTTCTCCAAAGTAGTCGTAAACAGTTTCAGAGAAATTACGTCTCCCTGTCTTACGCCTCTTTTTAAAGGGATCGCCTTGGAGCTCTCTTCCTGTACTCAGACCAACATAGTGGCGTTATTATACAAGCACTTCAACACTTCGATGTACCGATAGTCAATACGGCATCGTTGGAGAGACTCGAGCACACCTCGACCGAATCAAAGGCTTTTTCATAGTCCACAAACGCTAAGCATGCTAAAGCCTTTTCGGAAACCGGCTTGTTCGCAAGGCTGAAAGTCATCAAGCCTGCGCTCGAGACGGTTCATTATGACCCTTGAAAACAGCTTATGAACATGGCTCAGAAGTGAGATGGGTCTGTAGTTCTTAAATAAGGTTTTGTCACCTTTCTTGAAAAACAACACCACCATGGCTTCTGTTCCATGCTTCTGGCGTGATCCCCTCGAGGACGACGGTGTTGAAAAGCTTCTGGAGGACTTTTAGTACCGGTGTTCCACCCGCTCTCAGCAGCTCTGATGTGATACCGTCATCACCCGGCGCCTTGTTGTTCTTAAGCTGATTCAGGGCCATTCTAATCTCGTACAAGCTGATGTCCGGGATATTTTCGGTGAAGTGTCGAGTCAGCTTGGCTCTTGGATCTTTGGCCGCGCTGCTAACAGGCTCAGCGGCCGAAGCGTATAGCTGTCCATAGAACGTTGCGATCTTTCGATTATTAGTAAGCTCCAAGTAGCCTAACGAGCTATGCTCGGTGTCATACCCGAATCCTCATTCCTCATACGCACAGCCGGAATGTGGAACGCTTTGCCTGGGTCTGTCTTCCCGTTAAAGTACAACGTGGGTGTCTTCAAATCCCGAGTAGATAGGTATCTTCTAGGTAAGCGTGCTACACCCTAGACCGCACATCTGCTTAACATCAGGCAGTGTGTAGTCAAACGCGAACCTATTCGAAATTAAAAAAGTCTCTGCGGGATCGAATCAGGAATGATGAGATCCGTAGAAGAACCAAAGTTACCGACATAGCCCAACGGATTAGCAAGTTGAAATGGCAATGGGCAGGACACATAGCGCGAAGGACTGATGACCGGTGGAGTCGAAATACCGGCAAGCGCAGCGTAGGACGTCCACCCACAAGGTGGACGGATGTGCTCATTAAGACCGCAGGATCGCGCTGGATGCAAGCCGCTTCCAACCGGTCTTATTGGAGATCCATAGGGGAGGCCTATGTCCAGCAGTGGACGTCCTTTGGGTGATGGATGGATTGAATTCCTCCATTTTTTTAAATGTCAGAAATAAATTGTATGAAAAATAATAATACAGCTTTGGATTTTTTCTAGTTTAGCAATAATAAAGTGCATCTTTCGTTATTTTACTTGCATTCGTAGCTGATTCTTCCACATTCATCTCTTGTACTGTACTGTAACAGCCTTTTTAATAGTCCACTGCAGGACGTAGGTCTACCCACGAAGGATGATTGGGCCATATCCACCACGCTGGCTCAGTGCGGGTTGGTGGATTCACATACCTACGCCATCGAATTTCATCTACGGACGTATGCAAGTTGCCTCACAATGTTTTCCATCACCGAAAAGCCAGTGGTGTGAAATTCCGTAAATAAATTCCAAGGAACTCAGTGGTACGGAACCGGGGATTTGAATCCACGACCTCACGATTGTAAGGCGGGTGGCACTACCTCTTGACCACCACGACTATCATTCATCTCTTAATTTGCTAAAATTAAAAATTATAACCTACCAGTGTGACCAGTTAGTAGGTACAATGTGACAAAAAAAAAACCGGACAAGTGCGAGTCAGGCTCGCACTCCGAGGGTTCCGTACAAATCCAGAAAATTTCATAAAATTGACAAGTAAGTTGTTAAAATCTCTATACTATTACCATCGACAATTTTTTTTCCCTTTTCTCGTCATTTATCGAATTACATTACCACTGTTACCATTGTTAAAATAATTAATAACCTGTTTTAGCATGTGCTAATGAAGTTTTTTTATATGATACTTTACATGATACGATTTACTCACTTTGAATTTTGAACCCGTATTTTGTTAATTTTGAGGCCCTATTTTTTGTGATTTAAATAAAAATGTGCAGTTTTCTGATTTATTTCTATATGTGTACTGTGAGACAATGCTTCTTGCCAATTTTCATAGTTCTATGTCAACGGGAAGTACCCTGTAGGTTTTGATATTTGTGAGTATCGAAATATGCTGTTTTTTACGATATAAACGGCTCTAACTTTTTTAAACGATAACTGAGAAGTTTTTCTTTTACCCGACTGCAAGAGACCATAGATATACGTATACAAATTAAAACAGTTTAAATTTCAACTCGATATCTTTAATCGTTCCCGAGAACATACACACAGACGGACAACAAAGTGATCCTATAAGGGTTCCGTTTTTTCCATTTGAGTTACGGAACCTTAAAAACACTTAAAAACTATGTCTAATTTGTAAAAATGCTTCTATTTAACAACTTGGAGGTTACTTAATCAGGGTTGATAGAAATAAACTACATATTGAGCCAAATATATTTTTTTATCCTAATAGATTCAAAATTAATTTTAAAAAATACGGAGGGCTCTTTTTTGGTTTTAACTGATGTAATAGACTCAGAAAAATATAAACTTTCTCGAAATGTAACTAGTGTTGTGGTTAGAATTTTCGATTATTATTATTATACCAGACTCCATACATTTTGTGAACATGTCCTTTTATCTGGTCACACTGATGCATGACCTTGCTATTGTAGGAGGAAAAAAATCAGTCGTCCATATTGGAGGTCGCGAGCAGACGCCCAGTGTTAAATTTTATTTGCTTTAGTAAGAAGTAAGTAATAAGTGATTCGGCTGAATATCTAAGTAGATACGTTCCTTTTTGTTTCAGTAATATCGTGTTCCATATTTATTTGTCTATTATAATTATCCAACCGTTTATTTTCTTTTTGACAGCACCAATAGAACGTAACTACGTCATGTTACGCAAAAGTTCACTTTTAAATGAAATGCGAGGTTTTAAAAATATGACAACTGCCTAAGTTTGTTCCTTGATCCCGTATAATAATCATCTTTGACAAATTGAGTCCATAAGTGCAGTAGTTTTTTTTATAAATTACATAAAATAACAAACGTTTTTAAAAAAATACGTTCTATGGCAATCGTGTGTAGTGTTACGTTCTATTGGTGCTGTCAAAAAGAAAATAAACGGTTGGATCTATTATAATCAACTTAATTTTTGTACCGCGCGAAGCCGGGAATTAACATACATTACATAAGTAGTAAATATTTGTCGTAAGTAAAATGTTTTTGTTGCCTTATTTTAGGATACATTGTATTCGTAGTATAATTTGCTTGCGCCGAGGCTGCAACGACGACGACCAAGGGCTTTTAAAGAAATAATAAAAATATATTATGGCCCGACAAATCAGGAGGTTGTTGAAATTCTGTTCCATAGAAAAAATATCGTTCACCTTTTGACAAAATGTATGGGACAGCTGTTTTTTCTTAGTTTTGACAAAATTCGCAGAACAACAGTTGTTGTTTTGATGTGTAGAATAAGCCCCTAAAAGGATGCTAAATGATTACTTACCAGTGACCCTGTATATATGAACTTATGTATCATTAGGTTTATTTATATATCAAGTATAGGTCGCGCCACACAAGTCGGCGGATGTGAAGTTAGCTACAAGCTGTGCAATATCCAATCCTGACTGGAGCTCACATGAAGCCGCACGTTGATTGGCTGTTGCGCAACTTGCAGCAACTTCACATTCGCCAACTTGTGTGGCGCGGCCTATAACAATTATTAAAGATCAATTTCATAATTATACATACTTAAACGTTAAACTTTATCTAGCAGTAAATAACAATCAGTTTTTGTTTCATGGGTGACGTTCCTAGAGATAAAAAGCATACTTGTAATTTAGAGTTATAATCGATACTTGTAACTACTCTTGTAGTTAATACGGCATGTTTATAAGACACCTGGAACAGGTAACTTGTAGTTAACAAACAACAACACTTTATTAGACAACCACATTACATAAAAACAGATTATAAGGACAAAACAAAACAATAGGTCTCTAATTGGCGGCCTTATCGCTTTAAGTAATTTCTTCCTGGCAACCAAGCACGGACAGAAAAAAGCTTTTGACAAAAAACGTGGCCATAACTGCAAGAACATTTAAAATAGCATAGAAACAAACACTTAACAAAACAAACAAAAAAAAAATACTAGACAATACCTTACAAATATACCTACAAGTAAATTATATTTAAAGAAGAAATATAACTCTACACACATACATAACATATAAACTACATATACAACGTGTAACAGAACGGTTCAACAATACTTAAACCACGCATGCTCAGACATATTTAAAACTTACCCCATAAGGTCTCACAATCCTCAGTATGTTAGATTACGAGATAAACCAAGTTAAAGTTTTGCGTAAAACAACCTGATGTCAACCCTAAACTTATCAGCTGACGGACTAATAATAAGTGTAAATAAAGACTAATAAGTGTACAGAAATATTTTATTTTTGCCTACAAAATCGTGGACGGGCTTTTACACACAAACATTGTAAGTAGGTACGTGGTCATAGGTACAAGTTACAAGGTCATAGATTGATTTACCTAACTCATCTAAACTGCCTAGACTAGAACATGTTGTAAGTACTACCTGTTGCATAAAATGATAACATCGTCTATGTAACAACCTTTCTGATGTACCTAGCAGGACTGTAAAAAAAGATTCACAAAGATATTTTTTTTTGTCACTAATACCTATTTGCAGGTGTTAGTAGTCGTGTGACATCAGTCATTGGCCGTGATATTTTAAGTGGCGTAAAACATGAGAATAGGTCTTAGCACTCGGCATATTCTACCAGCTCCAAGTCATGTCAAAATAAAAAATATGTACCTATTTACCTACATTACAAGATAAATTTATTTGTTGTTAGCTTAGCTTTAAAAAAAACATCAAATATTCTGGACACGACACGAAAATACCTAGATGTTATTTTAACTGTAATAAGAGCGAGACGAAAGCCAAAGTAATATGAAAGTTCAGAATGTTTTATACCTAGCTTTTGCTAGGTTCTCTCCCAGATACATACATTAAAATTATTATTTAATGTCATTAAAAAAAAGCCGTGGTGGTCAAGAGGTAGTGACAGCCGCCTTACAATCGTGAGGTCGTGGGTTCAAATCCCCGGTCCCGTACCAATGAGTTCTTTGGAATTTATGCACGGAATTTCACACCTCTGGCTTTTCTGTGAAGGAAAACATCGTGAGGCAACCTGCATACGGCCGTAGTAGAAATTCGATGGCGTATGTGAATCCACCAACCCGCACTGGGCCAGCGTGGTGAATATGGCCCAATCACCCTTCGTGGGTAGGCATACGTCCTGCAGTGGACTATTTGAAAAACAGGCTGGTACAGTAAAATACTACATTCAAAATAGAAATCACGCGTAACAATAGTTTCCAAACCAAAGTTAGAGCATTTCAACTACGCATCTGTATTTTTATCTTTATGATCGGCGATAGTCCACGTGGACTGGCGGCGTTTGCACACACGAGCACACACGAGCCGACAAAGAGCATAAACAAACATCGCCAGCAAATCACGAATCAGCCGCCACTATGGCGGCTCTTTTAGCAAAATTAGCTCCGCCCCCCAAAAATATGTTTTTCACAATATGGGTTCCGTACAATATTTTGTTCTACTATTTTTTTATTATGGTAAAATGTTGTCTGAAGCTTTGTTATTTAGTTTCTACTACATCCATCCACCCATTTATTAGACATAGGACGTCCACTGCTGGACATAGGCCTCGCTAGCTCGCTCCGCTCGCGCTTTCTCGAAATGATTTCTTTTCTTTTGCTTATTTAAAGTGTCGAATCAAAACGATTCATTTGAAATAACGTAAAAAAATATGTTTATAATAGCTTCAGTCCACCCGAACTTTACGGTATCATTGGCTATCCATTCTTCGAACAATGTGCCCTGTCCACTGCTACTTTTTTCCATTCGAGAACTTTACGGTATTATCGGCCATCTATCCATCCAACAGCCGAAAGACTCCACTGCGGGACATAGGCCTCCCTTTGGATTTCCAATAAGGCCAGCGGCCTGTATCCAGCGCGTTCCTCCGATCTTTATTATATCGTTAGTCCACCTGGTCAGTGGACATCCTACGCTGCGCTTGCTGGTCCGTGGTCTCCATTCGAGAACTTTACGGCCCCATCGGCCATGCGTTATTCGAACTATGTGCGCATAAAAAAAAAACTTTCACTAAAAACGAAATTCAAAATATGAACACTGAACCCTAAAATTTTGATATCAATTTTAATAGAAATAATAGGAATTTTTAGTCAGTCGCCCTCTGACCTTGCGGAAAGGAAGACGTCTATCAACTCTTTCTATCAACTCTTTCTACCATCGCGATGTCTCGGAAGTCTAGGATACCTAATAATATTATGCATTGGTGAAACAAATGGCAACTACGGTGCCGCGCACGAGCTGACATTTTGAAGAAGGCAGGCCGCTTTCTAATCTAACCGACGCGGGTGAGGCGGCGGCGGCGGCGCGGCGCGGACTTCTTAGACGGATGTGTACGTGTGCTCAGTACCTATTGGGAACTTTCACGAAGGATGACCCGGTGCTCGAGTTGGTTCAAATCTCGAGACGCGCAGTCTGCAGCATTTTGAAGATAGCCCAAGGACCAGCACGCATCGGGCAGAAGCGGCGTTCCACATTAACCAGATGGAGGTCTGGAGGACATTTAATAGCGCCCGCACATTATGCGCGCCGCGTCAGCGACCACCTGAACGTGCGGTTTCCAGGACGGTGAATAAGACCCAGGGGCGTGGTGTGCTGGCCACCAAGGTCTCCGGACTTAACGTGATTAGACTTTTTGTGGTGGTACATTAAAAATATTGTTTATTCTGTGCCGTGCGACTCCAGTCCAGGAGAGATGATCCCTCGTATCGTACACGGAATTTTGAGGTGGTGAACGTGAGAAAATCTATGGCTCGTCGTGCCTACGTACTCGGTTGTGCTGCGAGCGAGGAGGTCAGGATTTCGAGCCTTTCCTTTGACTTTTATTAAGTTTTTGTGGACGCCCCTGTGTGTGTTAACTGTATAGGTACCTAGTTGTTATTTGTAGTAGGCAAATAAAAATAGTGAATTTAAAATATCTATCAATTTGTTTTTTTTTTCTATCACTTCTGAGTGCCCATAGGACCTAATTACCTAGGTAAGTAATTTTATATGCCAAAGATAGGGTAAGTACCCACATGTACCTAGGCTGCGCCACACAAGTTGGCGGATATGAAGTCAACAACTACAAGCTGCACAATATCCAATCCTGACAGAAGCTCAGATAAAGCCGCACATTGATTGGCTTTTAGCTAACTTCACATCGGCCAACTTGTGTGGCGCGGCCTATAACATTTGTTTACTTTCAAGAGTGTCAAGAAACCTTACAATTAGGGTAAGTAAATAGGTATTTGTCAAAAATAGGATACCTAAGTTGGTTATCTACTCTGAAAATTCCTAGGTACTTACATATTTAAATTACGCATTAAAATAAAACATTAAGTAGGTAATTATGGAACTAGATTCGAGTAGGCCACGAATTTTTAGCTGTTTTTAAACGTGAATTAAGTCTCGACCAGGTCTAGGGACTAGGTCTAAGAATCTGTAGGTAAGTAGCCTCCTTCGACAGCATTACGTAGCCTAACTAGCATTTCCTTGTAGATTTTGAACCTAAAACTAAAAAATAAGACGCCACGGCGCGTTCGCGTGTCCGGCCGACGCCGACGGCAGCGAGCGGAGCGCGGAGCCACGGCGCGTTGTTTACCTTTCGAGGCGAGGCCGCGCCCGGTCACCGACCTCACTACTTTAGGGTTGTCCAAAATAATTTGAAAAAAATATTTTTTAGTTTTATATGGAAAAAATAAGATGACTTTTGAAGTCTAAAATTCTTACAGGTGATTCGTGACGGGATATACATACATGCCGTTCAGTATTGTTGAACCGTTCTGTTACACGTTGTATACATAATATAAAAAAATAAAATAAACCTGGATATACAGTACTTAATACACATTATACTTAAATTTAGTTACTGATACTTGTAGATTGTAAGCTTGTACTTGTGGCTTTATAAAATAGTGCCCAGAGGTTTGACAAACTATGTGGTAAAAGACACAAAATCCAAGTGTTACTCCATTGCCCTTCACTCAAACAGTCCTTATATGTTTAAAGCTCTATAATAAATTGCCAGATAGATATCTAAAATGAATTCTATGCAAAAAGCGTGACATTTAATAAATAGATACATACAAGATCGACGTGAAATCGCGGGCAGAAGCTAGTAGGCAATCTATAAACTGTCCTCTCCACCTATTAGAAATATATTTAGCAGTGTCCGATGGGCTCCGTAATTGTATAATTAAATCTGAGCGTTACCGTGGCTCGGATGACACGTTAAATTGTAGGTCCCGGTTGTTTTAACTGTTAGGGTTAGCCGAACTTACTTGAGAGTTGACCTCCCGAAAAGTATCGCATTGTGGAAACTAATAAATGTAAATATGAATAACTGCTTGTAACTGCATCATGCAACAACTATTTTAATAGAATATTAAAGCTATATCTCTAAATCGCGTCCCGCGCTATTAACGGCGAGGAATCGTTACAATAATCATTATTATTTTATATATTTTTCTAGTTTAAGCTTGTTTTGTATACAGTGTGAAAATAAAGTTATATTGTATTATATTATCATCTTTATCATCAAAACTCAGATCTCGAATCAACAAGCACATGACTACTTTGATAAAATCTCAAATATTACCTACTGTTATATTTATATAGGGCCAAAAACTGTTAGCAATAGACTTCAGCGCCGTCTTTCTTATATTCCAGGCAAATAAAAATGAGAGAAGATGGATACCTGCTGCGACAACCAAAAACTTTGGAGAGTATGGCATTAAAGAAAATCGCGTCATGGATCGTCTCACATGGAGAAACGTTAGCGCCATGCATAAGAATGATGCGACAGAGATATCCTACGAAAGCTCAGGAGTTGCTGTCTCGGCAGATCGAGATTATTCGAAACCATATCGAAAGTAGACTGCCAGGAAGGTTTCACGATGCAGCAATGGCAGAATTGCAACATGCACTATATAATTATTGTAATAACAGCAAAGACGAGATGAAGATAACCGCCAGTGTAATAGAAGCACTATTCACAAAGAATATAACTTCTCTATCACTTATGTGTTACGAGTGGAACTTGTACGGAGAATCATTTTACTCCAAATGTCACCTTATCCCTGGACTTACCAGTTTAAGCTCAAATTTGGATTGCGTAGATGTTGTATTAAGATTAATGGAAAAGAATTTTAAATTAATCGAAACATTAGAATTGGTTAACTCTGGAATGAAAGATGACTCCCTAGATAAATTGACCAAACTTAGTAATCTGAAGAGCGTTAATTTGTCGGCTACACAAGTGAGTGAGACAGGTATCGAGAGGCTTCTTACGTCTTGTCCAAACATCGAGCACATCGTCACTGACGTTGACATCGCACAAGTTATAAATAATATTGTAAAATGTGATGAGCGCGGTGAGACACGGTTTAATTTAAAGTCGTACATAAATACATCTAACACAACTTTAGAACAAAACCAGCTAGTGGCTAAAACGTGTCCTTTTATCGAGAAGTTGGAACTGTATATAGACAAAGAATACGATAATATGTTAATTTTTTTTCAAGATTTGCAGTATTTACGCAAACTTATGCTATATTATTGTCAATTTTATACAAACCAAATAAAAGACTTCTTATTGGCTAGAGGAAGTAATTTGGTATATTTACAGTTTTATCAAAACGATGAGATAGATTCTAGTGCTTTAAAGCATATTTATGTGATGTGCCCAAATTTGCAAGAATTGGTTATGAGCAGATGGTCATACTATGGCGATGATGATGACGTATTTTGGAAAAATTACAAAACCCCTTGTAAAAAACAAATTTTGCCTCTGAAATATTTGAAAAGAATATCTGTTAGAGAGACTTACAGCGGGAGACCAGCTGAACATTTCATTTTTTTGCTTTCCTATTGTCCAAATATTGAATATATCAATATTGTTGCATGTGCTGCGTCGCTAGACAACGTTATATTAGATGTTTTGGATAACTTCCCTAAAAATCTCATGTATTTGAAAGAATTAAGGTTCCGTGGACAGTTGTCTAAGTCAGTGATGGACCGGATCGTTCAAAACTGCGTCAATCCGTTGGAAGTGATATCAATTTGATAAGGACTTCTAATAAATACTTTTAGTATACATAAGTTAGATTTAATTATAATTTTATAAATAAAATTGTTATTTTTTCAGACATTATACGCCTTTTATTTAACACAAGTACACACTCTAGTTAGGGTAACGTGTTCAATTAATATTCATCCATTCAAGCACTGCTATTGCAATTCCAGGAAAAAATGAGAAAGGAAAAATACCTACTGCAGCAACCATGAACACTGGAGAGTATAGCGTTAAAGAAACTCAGAGAGTGGATCGCGACACACGCAGAAAAGATAAAAGTATTCATGATCAAATCATTGGAGCAGAAATACCCAACCAAAGCGCAGGAGCTACTCTCTCGAATAGATATTATAGATAGAAATTAGTCGAAGCCATATCGAATGTAGACTGCCAGGAAGGTTTCACAACGAGGCAATGACCGTATTGAAGAAAACACTAAGTTATTTTCTGAATAAAGTGCGAAGAGGAGATATTCTAAAGACTATTTTCAAGAGGATGATAGAAACATTATTTATTAAGAACATACTCGTAGTAACGTCATCATTCGATTATTTTGACGGTGAAATTTGGCGACTCATTTTGCTCTAAATCTCATCTTATTCCCTGGTCTTACTAATTTAAGTTTAAATAGTCTCTGCACAGATGACGCCTTACACTTTGTAGAAAATAATTTTAAGTTAATCAATTCTTTAGATTTGTCTGGCTCTGAAATAAACGATGACTGCATTGATACATTGATCAGATTTAGTTACGTGACAAGCGTTAATTTATTGAGTACAAAATTGACTGAAACAGGTTTCGGGATACCGCTCAAGTCTTGCCCAAATATCGAACACATCGACACTAGAAAATAAATCGTTTGCGTTATAGCAAACATTGTTAATCTAGAAAACCACGAGAGAAGACGATTCCATCTAAAATCTTACAAAAATAGATACGATGCAACATTTGAAATACAGCAGTTAGTTGTTAAAATGTGCCCATTGATTGAAAAGATGCAACTTAAAATGTATAGATAGATAGATAATAATTTATTTTCAATAGGGATCATTACATACATTCGTATACAAAAATATACAAAGAGCAACACTCTACGAATCGTCAAAAATAACAATTGAATTGAATTATTAGCCATAATACTACAATAAATTAAAATTCGGTACATTACATAAAAATACAATATTACAAAAAAAAACTACGAAACTGAAATGTTTGAGAGAACTAAGAGTTTGATGTAAGAAGTTATCCAAATCAATGATAGCCCAGATCGTGGAGAACTGCAGAAACCACCCGGAAATAATGTTAGGTTACTAGCAAATAAGTTCGGGTGGCTATCCCTAGCGTCAGATTTTTAAGCCGCCTGAAGGCCTCTGTCTTGGCTATGCGGTTTAAAGTTAAAACAACCGGGGCCTGTTATTTAAATGTTTGTAAACCTGCTATATCATTGTCTAACAGATCAAGAATAAATTAGAGTTTTATTCGCAAGCAGCGAGTTCTGTACTTCCCTGATACTTCTTAAAAATAGGAGTTGTTCTGATTCTGGTGAATATCCTGAAGACATTATTTGTAGCAAATATGTTCTTAGAACTTTTGCCGTAAAGGTAACGTCCACAAGTGATATATTATTCAGAGAAAAATCAAACCAAGATGATATATACATAATTTGAAAGCTTGATTTATAGGCTTCTCAAAAATGTTTAATTTAGATTTTATTATCCCTCCATTTTTTTTAAATGTGAGAAATAAATTGTATGAAAAACAATATAACATAGCTATGTATTTTTTCTAGTTTAGCAATAATAAAGTGCTTCTATCGTTATTTTACTTGCATTCGTAGCTGATTCTTCCACATCCAACTCTTAATTTGCTAAAACGAAAAATTATAACCGACCAGCGTGACCAGTTAGTAGTTACAACGTGACAAATAAACACTTAAAACCGTGTCTCATTGGTAAAACTGCTTCTATTCAACAATTTGGAGGTTACTTAATCAGTGTTGCTAGAGATAAACTACCTATTGAGCCAAATATATTTATTTATCTTAATAGATTCAAAATTAATTTTAAAAAATCCGGAGGGCTCTTTTTTGGTTTTAACTGATGTAAAAGACACAGAAAAATATGAACTTTCTCGAAATATAACGAGTGTTGTGGTTAGAATTTTTGATTATACCAGCCTCCATACATTTTGTGGACATGTCCTTTAAAATTAAAGAAGTTACAAGCAAAACAGTAAGGTCTTTTAAATTTTATTCACTTTTCTTGGGGCTCAAGTCGCCTAAGACGAAGACAGACTTGGTTCTAGCGGTGCGTACTCTACTTTTCATACCTCCTGCGAGAAAATAAAACACCAGAAATATAATTAATACTTACGTCATAAACTCACTCATTGCTGCAGCAGCACTACTGGTCTCCATATAGTTTCTATGAGTTTATATGAGATTACATTCCGAACTAATTGTAATGATAATTGAATAAATTAATCCCGCAGCATAGTCGCGGCAGCAATATGAGGATAAGTAGTGCTGCGGCAGCACTGCTGCCTGCTGCTGCTGCAACACTGCTGCCTGCTGCTTCTCCCTGTTGCTGCTGCCTGCAGCGGAGTTCGGAATCATACTATTAAGATTTTTCTGGGACAACAGTACGACTAATTCGAAGGACAACCTTTTCAACACTCTTTGACCAATGCAACGCCAACATCATTCACAGTCCATACATTTTTTTCTGAGCTAATTCTGAAAGTTTCGATCAATTTAATTAAAGAATAATACCTAGCGTAGGACATATTATTTCGAGCATTTTATACTATGGGACTAATCCTCTAGGATCTGTTCCTGGGTAGTTAACGAATTTTGAAACGAATTTAATTCGTTTTTATTTCATCAGAGCTATATTTTTAAGTTTTGTCTGGGGCTACAGTATTACTAATTCAAAGGGAGATTTTCAACACTCATTTTGACCACCGCGACACCAAAATCTGTGCCTCTCAATACTGCAACTTGCTACTCTAACTAAAAAGGTCATGTTTGACTTTCCTTCGTTAGCTTTGAAGGCCATCATTTTATGCAGTATGATATTAAATGTCCCGCAGAGTACTTATACTTTTAAGTCTTATAGATATTTGCTCGAAGTTTTATGTGAATTAAGTTTGTCTTAAATAGTTTGCTGCTGATACCGTCGATATCAGGGGTTTTCTGGCATAGCGGACATGGTTTATCCCGTAGTCTTGAAAAGAACAAGATCATTCTTGGCTTCCTTATTAACTGTACTTACGTCATCTGCGTTTAGTTGGCACTGCATAGCTTGTCGTGGCCTTCACCTAAGTATTATGCTTATTTCAGGGAGCGGGAGAAGGGTGGAGGAATCCAGTAGGGAGAGAATATTTGATCATCGTTCCAAGAGAAATATTTTTAGTTAGTTTTTTTTTACTATTTCATATAGGTTTGCGTTTGACTACACACCACCTGATGTTAAGAAGATATGCAGTCTAGGATGTAACACGCTTACCTAGGAGATACCTAGTTTAAGCAGTATACACCATTGCACCATTTAGGTCAGTAGAGTAGTGAGTTGCAGTACTGAGGGGCCCAGCTTTCGTTGTTGTGGTGGTCAAAGAGTGTTGATAAAGTTCACCTTCGAATCAGACATACAGTAGCCTCAAATAAATCTTAAAGAAGCTTCAGTGAAAGTAAACACAAATTAAAAATAATTAATTTTAAAGCTCGATAACTACTGAGGGCTCTGTGCTACTATACCTTGTAAAAAGTTGCTTGATACGCGAGACATTGACATTGACGCACACCAAGTACCATAATTTTACAGTCAAAATGTTCGGAACACATGGTCGAGATTAAAGAGCATGAAGTACAACTTTGTGTACCGAACATTTTGACTATAAAAATTATGGTAATTACTTGATGTGCGTGAGTCATTACGCGTATGTCAATGTCTCGCTAGCAAACTATTTTTTACAAGATATAATAGAATATCCTAGTTAATCAATAGCTATAATGAAAGAAAAAAACATTGAAAAATAATTAATTTCATAACTCTTATGTTAACTACTCAGAGAATAATCCTAGAGGATTAGTCTTTAATATATCCAAGGAGAGCCAAAAACCCAAAAACAAAAAGCTAAACTTGGGGTTAAGCTTCTATTCAATCATATATGTCTCAAAAATAAAATTCCTTCCTCTGAAAATTGCAGTATTTGCTTAAATTGTAACATTTTGATGTACTAGGGATGTATTATTTTGTGAAACATTGTGGTAGGTATTTCGTTGAATTTGAGCTGATTTATGTGCGTGAGTTTAGGCAAGTGATACTCGTATAATGTGACGTATCATGTTGTTTCGTGTTGTTACCAAAACTCCAGTCCTGAGACGCCTTTAATACACTATCTACTGCTTTACTGAGGTATCACTTCACTTGGACATAACCGCGACTTAATTGGACTATGACGTGACTACGACGGTGACCATTTTGATAAAATATCAAAAAATATTAAAACTCAATACTTGACAATGGCAAATGCACACCAATGCGACGCCAAAACATAAAAGAAGAAAAAGTATAAGAGTTTTTTGGCGGGAACGCAGGAATATCATGTAGCATTGTATTATTTTGTTACACTTGTGTTTTTATCCATGATAATTATTAAAAAATGTGGTATTTCGTTGGTTATAAGCTGATTAACATGCATGAGTGTAGACAAGTGATATAATGTGACGTATCACGTTGTTCCGTGTTGAGACGCCTGTATTAAAGTTTCCACTGCTTTACTGAGGGATGACTTAACTTGGACTTGATTGCGACTTTATTGGACTATGATGTGACTACGAACAGTGACTATTTTTATAAAATATTATCAAAAATTATTAAAACTCATTACTTGACACTGGCAAATGTACAACAATGCGACGCGAAAACGTAAAAGAAGAAGATTAAAGTATAGACTATAGCTCTTGTCTCTGGCAAGAACTTGGTTTACTTGGTTTTTAGTTACTTATGTAGTCCATTTTTATAAAATCTGCCGCTTTTTGAATCGCTTTTGCATGTTCATCATACACAAGTTATCAAATAAGCGTGAAGCACTAATCGCAGGGTACTGGTCGACTCCGCCAGACGTGGATAACTTCGTGTCGGACGCTTAAACGATTTCAGTTTTTGTTACCGAGTAATATTTTTGACATCCTCGTCAGAACAACAACAGAAATCGTATTTTCAAGACATTCACCGAAGTGTTCTGTAAGTAGGTACAATTTTTCTACTAAAATAAACACCTACTAAGGTGAATAATGCTCAGTACCTAATCATTATTATTGTGCCATAGGTATAATATGTTACCTAAAATATGAAAGTCTAGACGGATCGTGTTAAATTATTACCCCTATAAAAACGCTAGTGTGAGTGCCGGGCACACAACTAGACGTCACGTCACCTCGATTAAAAAGTAATACCAGACGTTTCCCATAAAAGTAGGGAAATAAATTTTGATTTTCAGATAAATAATATGGCTATTCGAGTAGGTATTAATAACATAATGAAAATTGTATAGTTAGTAATATGCGTAAATAGTTTCTAAATGGGAATTGTTTTTTTTTAAAGGCACATTTTTAATTGATTATTGTTGATATACAAATTGTAATTCACAAATATTTTATTACATTTTATGACGTATAATTTAATCAATGCAAAAGTTTGAGTCAAAATCACCTAGTTACCTAACACAGAGAAACTCAAAATAATATTTAACTTGAACTTAAAAAGTGACCTGTGGTTTATATTGTGTTAAATAAATGACTTCTTACCGACAAAAGAGACAAAATAAATATTAGAGAACCGCGAAAAAAACTGTTCAATATAATAAGTATTGATTCGGAATAAAATGTCACGGAACATACGATTGTTTTTTCACGATTGCGCAGTTGGTCCCACAGTTAAAGTTGTTCAATTTGAACTTTGCACTTCTGAAGGTGCCCACACTAAAAAAAACATTTAGTAGTTACTCGTCATTTTGAACCACTTTTACAATCCCCAATATCTACTATTTGACAAATATATCAGAATTTCTTGCGATTTACACTATTATTTTATCATACATAATGAATAGGTACCTATAATATTTGTATCAGTAAGCGTAGTAATAATTCAACATTGTTGGGAAAGTCAATATAATATCTGAAAGATGTAAATTATATCTGTTTGCTTTTATCTCAACAACGGAATTTTAGAGTAATACACATCTGAGCTGTTTAGTCAACAAATACATATGAGTAATAAGCTGTACCAGGACATAATCAAAAGCGTTTTAGATAGAAAGATTAACTCTTTATTGCACACCAAGAAATAAACAAAAAGAAGAAACAAAGATACATAAACAGTGTAACAATGGTCGGCCTTATCGCTGATAGCGATCTCTGCCAGGCAACCTTAGAGTTAGGTTAGGTTTTAAGTACAATTTTGTAGCCAACTGTACGTAACAGTAGTACACTACAGTGTCTCTGCGGCACTATTGGTTCCTACATGGGTATTCCCATGAAAACACATACATTTTTATAGCTAGCGAGTCAGTCAGGCCCGAAGTATCTTTATAAGCTATGTTTTCATCCATCTTTAATTGAGCCATACGACGTCCACTGCTTGACATAGGCCTCTTTTATAGATCTATAATAAGACTGTTTGGGAGCGGCTTGTATACAGCGCGACCTTACGGTCTTAATAGTCGTCGATCTGCCTTTAGTGTGGATTCTTTTTTGTGGTTAAACATTTCTTTATAATCTAATTATTTTTTTCTTCTATTCTATTTCAGTACAAAAATGAAGATACAAATAACGCAACCCACGAATCTGGAGCGTCTTGCGTTCAAAAAACTTATCGACTGGATCGTGTCACAGGCAGAAACACTGCTGGCCCTCCACGCGCGGGACCCGGGCGCGGCTGATGAGGTGCTTCCAAAACAAATCGAATTCACACGAAACTATTTAGAATGCAATTTACCAGGACACTACTACGATGAATTATTTAAAGAAGTCTTAGAATCATTAATAGAGTTATTTGCACTAACAGATTGGTCAGAACACGGTGGTGGATGGAACGCGTTTGCGCGACTCATTGAAATAGTATTGAACAAAAAACTTACCGTTCTATCGATGTACGAAGGCTGGGAGATATTCGAAGCAGCATTTGAATCCAAATACGAGGAACTGACTGGACTACAATATTTAAATCTTCCACAGAATGCACGAGAACATGTTGCTCTAAAATTGATCGAAAAAGCACACGGCCTGAGACATTTAGAAATATTTGAAATGCACACCACGAATATTTTAAGATGTATGGTACAAAACTGTAAGATGGTCGAAGAGACAATTTTTACCGATTGTGGTATAACCGATGATGACGTAGATATATTGCTTGAATTGCGTAATTTGAGAAATGTTGGACTGAACACGGAGCATAGAGTGAGCGAAACGGCTATTGAAAAACTTCTCATGTCCTGCGAAAATTTGGAACGTCTTGAAATTTACCCTTCTAGAGATATTTCAGAAATTTTAGAGCGCGTCAGCAAAATAAAAGAAATCTCCGGAAAACAATTGAAGCTAAACTTCTATAGTAAAAATAATTGTTCTGAAAGCACGCTGGAACAGCTGCAGATTTCCTTTAGATGTTGTCCTTTCATACAAGAGTTGAGTCTTGGTAAATTTGTGAGAGAACAGGTATGTTTGGAACCCGTAAAAGAATTACAGCATCTTTGTAAATTGAAATTAACATGTTTTGATTTCTACTCGGACCGAGTAAACGAAGTTTTAAAAGCAAAAGGACGCTATTTGACTGACTTGGATCTTTGACGCATAACGGGAATGGATTTCCATTCCCTGAAATATATTAGCGTAATGTGTCCAAGACTACGAAATTATTCTTTATTGTACTGTAGTTTTGCAATAGAAACGGTGGACGAATCATACAATGAAGTGAAAACATCGTCACTTGAGTATGTGGAAAGTTTTACTTTGCGTACCGAAATTCATGCGCTGCCTACATTGGAACATTTATATTTCCTATTATCTAATCATCCGCGTGTCGAATTCCTTAACATCTTGGATTTGAGTACAAAGCTCGAGGACGCTATTGTAGCAGTTTTGGATACAAAACCCCAGAGCTTGATGCACTTGAAAGAATTAAAAATGATGTTTAAAACCCAAGGTTTGTCCATGCAGGTGATAGATCGAATCGTTCAAAACTGCGTCTATCCAATTACAGTGAAATAGCTCAACGAGATATACCTACGTATTGGATGACAGCTGTCAAACCTAAAAGTAATAAATCTCTCCGTAAATGTCGACTTTAAACCATTACTGCTTTCATGAAAGTCTTATTATAGCTCAATGAGATCTACATTTTGGGTGACAGCTGTCAAACTTACAACTAGTGTATCTCCGTAAATATCGACTTTAGACCATGGCTGGCTCCACGAAAGTGAGATAGCTCAATGAGATCTACATTTTGAATGACATCTATCAAACTTAAAAGTGACGTATCTCTGTAATATCGAATTAAGACCATGGCTGTCTTTACAAAAGTGAGAGAGCTCAACAAGACTTACATTGCGGATTATAGCTGTCAAACATGAAAGGAGTTTATCTCCGTAAACGTCAACTTTATACCATTGCTGTCTTCACAAATGTGAAAAACTCAACGAGACCTGTTTCGGATGACAACATCAAATCAAAGAACATGTCCACAAAATGTATGGAGGCTGGTATAATAATAATCAAAAATTCTAACCACAACACTCGTTACATTTCGAGAAAGTTCATATTTTTCTGAGTATTTATTATTCTATTATTTATTTATTTTTCTTCTATAATTATTTTACTTGCATTCGTAGCTGATTCTTCCACATTCATCTCTTAATTTGCTAAAATTAAAAATTATAACCTACCAGTGTGACCAGTTAGTAGGTACAATGTGACAAAAAAAACACTTAAAAAGTGTGTCTAATTGGTAAAAATGGTTTTATTTAATAATTTGGAGGTTACTTAATCAAGGCTGATAGAGACAAACTACCTATTGAGCCAAATATATTTATTTTTTAATGAATTCAAAATTAATTTTAAAAAAATAGGAGGGCTCTTTTTTGTTTTTAACTGTTGTAATAGACTCAGAAAAATATGAACTTTCTCGAAATGTAACGAGTGTTGTGGTTAGAATTTTTGAATTATACCAGCCTCCATACATTTTGTGGACATGTCCTTTCATTTCTTGTCGTAATAAGACAATGATTTAAAATAAGAGGTTCCAGGTTGGCCGATAAAGCAACTTAAAATAATTTTATGCTTACCTACAAAAACTGTGTATTGATTTAAATAACGAATGATTTCGCTACAATAAGCAAAATGGCGTAATTTTTAATGTTTGTTTTGTGCTATAAACATATTACTAAATAAATATGTGATTATCACTGGTATTGTAATGACTAAATTCAGTGTAACTAATGTTTAAGTGAATGAGATTTTATGTTGGTATTATTTTCTTATAATTATCTTTTAACTTTGAAGAATATTAGTTCAATTTCAAGTCTTTTTTTATAATTGAATTAATTCTAATGTGTTGTTCAGTTTTATTAGCACATTATGTGCTATAAAGCCTATGTAAATCATCTGAGCCTGTAATATTTGTATAATCACCGTACTAGGTAGATATTTAGCGTGGGGCAAACTATTTTGTTGTTACGCGGAAGGAGTTTGTATCGCATTGTACGCGAAGGGTAAAATTGAATGATGCATTTTAAAAGAGCGTTCATAAAATTATTTTAATAAAGTGTTAAATAATGTTCAGGAGTGTCAGGTGAATGAATACAGTTACAGTTGGTTCTACAAAATTGTGTGTTTAAATTTCCTCTTCCCAAAAAGACAGCACAGTAAAAGTCTCGGCATTTTTAACTAAAGACTAAAATAAACCTAATCGTTATCTCTGTCTAATCTTAATACACCATCACAGGTTAAAGAGAGACACAGCGACAAAATAAGTCAGTAGTAAAATAACCACAAACTAGGCATAGGTATGCCTATGGCCGCGAGAGTATAAAAGGGCGCGCTTCTTAAGGTGCAGCACTGCGGTTTTGGTAAAACTATATACCTAGTACGAGTTATTTTCAAGTATATGTAGGGGCGCCAATAAGATGCTTGCCTACGGAGCTCTCGATGTTTAATCTGCCTCTGAAAATAACTGTGGCCGGACTTCATAATGTATAAGGACCTAGGGGCCCTATATTTCAACTTCGTACGGCTAAGAACGTATACGGATCTTAAACATACAGTATGGAGAGTCTCTATTTTGCCTATGGAAGTTGTGAATGCGCCATACAAGTTCCGTATACGTCCAAGCCGTGTGCAAAGTTGAAAAATTTAGCCACTGGGGCCCTATTTAACGTAAATAATACGTAATAAACGTAGAGATTTTCCATACAAACTGTCAAAGTTCCGTAGACGTTCCCAGAGGTTTAGTTGAAAAATAAGGCCCCTGGCGCAGACCGCGGTTGCGGCTTAGACGGCGGTGATCATTGTGATCAATATAGACCTACCGGGCTAGGATGCGCCCCACGAATTATTACTTCCGACGTGTCAGAATGAGACATGACGAAGTATATAGGTAGGTATCTGTCACTTTTTCACATGTCGAAAAAAGTTCTTTTCGTGTTCGCATGCTTTGCCTTCTAGAGAGAGTTGTATTCTTCACTCGACGCTCGAGACACCTATGCACCAAGAGCCCGTGACTGGTAGAATTTCGTCATTTTTTAAAAGGATAGTTTTTGTACAGATGTCCCCAACAGGGGTAAGAACAATCCTCAAACATGAAACTTGGGTCGTGGTGCCTTTGCCAGATATCAAGTTGGTAGGTAAGTATAAAATTGTCTCTCAAATTCGTTGGTTTCTAGTCAAGATTAACTAGACAGGGCGCTAAATAATAATAATTACAAAAGTAAGAGAGGGCGTGATGTGCAAGTATGAAAGTGTGAACAGGACGAAACTAATATCTTTTGTCTCTGTTTGCGTATACGTTTTTTTTTGTCTCACGGTCTAGACGTAGTAGTCAGACAAATTTTTCGCGCCAAAAACTACTGTTGAATTTTTGATGAGATGCTTAAGTAAATCAACATAATTTATGAACTATTATCTATTTTCTATAATTTCTATTCGTATTATGCAGGTTTTTACTATTATCTAGAGTCTAAATATTATAAAATCTTAACAACGTATATAAATCTATCTAAGTACCTACGTACATATAGCACATCTTTTTTCTCACGCCCTATACGCAATTGAGGATTCTAGTTAATACTTGACTATAGTTGGTAGAAAACCCAGTTTTTAAATAAGTTCTTTGTAAAAATATTAGAAATCACACTGTCTATCGGTAGACACTTGTCTTATTACGGTTCCATCGCCCTGGTAGACCCTGCTATAGTTCGCGCCACAAAAGTCGGCGGATGAGAAGTTAGACGTAGATGACACTTCGCCGTGATTCGCTAATTATTGCACATGTGTGCACAATTCCTACACAAGTGGCGAAGTAGTGAGCACGGGTGTAGGGAGCGTGCGGGAGGTATGAGTTTAGCGGGTGGGAGGGCCCCGCGTCTCGTCTCTCTGGCTCCCGCGCATACTTATATTTTCCCTTTTGTGCAGCGATCTGCGCATAACTTCCCAACCGCCGATTTGTGTGGCGCTGATTGTAATACAAATTCGTAAATAACAGGGTAGCCGATTTGGTTGTAATAGCTCTGTGCCGATTTGTGAGACAAATTGCGGAGAATAGAATAAATAACCTTCAGTGGAGATTGGTGCCGAGATTTATTGTCCGCAGGGAATATGCGGGGAAAATGGAAAACCCGACAATTCAATGAAAAACTTAAAAAATCCATTATACTCGTAAGTATTAGTGAACTAATCAAAACTATAGTGAGGAATTTGTAGGGAATCGGTATAATTTTTGAACCCGACTTGTGGAATTTGCCTACGGTTTTTGGGGAATTACGGATATCGGCGATGGCAACATTGGCAACGCTGATAAACAAACTCTTGTTTTTGTTTTCTTCAAGTTTTTAGATTAAGTTATTTGTTTCATTTGAGTGTTTTTGGACATGTGACGAGTATAAATAAATCAAACTAGTAAGACATTGATAAGATACTACTCTCTTCTTTGATTCAGTGTTTTTTCGTCGGTGCACCCTTTTATACCACATAATATCCGAGCCAGTGAAAACTTCAAAGGTAAGTTGTTAAAATTAGAACTTTTTATGTACCTAAGTACAATACAATTTCGCAAAACCTTGGTACAATAGCTACAGTGTGACGTAAAAAAGTAGTAGAAATTAATTATTTGGGAACTAAAACTCACTCTTGCTGGAACTACTACCTAACCTATTAGGTAGTTAATTTTGTTGCTTTTTTCTTGTGTTGTCTTATTTTCTGCACTGTGAACATAAACACAGAGCCATCATGAACAAAATGATTAAAAAATGCTAACAGAGTATAAAGCTCCAGTAGTGATTACTCGGTAATACATGAGTATCACCTGCAAGATAGATACATTTTAATTAACTACAAAGCAATGGTGGCGTCTTCATCCAACTCATATGTCGCACTGTATAGACCGAATCCTACAAGCCGGCGGATACGAACTGATTTCTTCATTTCCTTTTTACAACAGAACAAGCCGGAAGTCGCACAAATACTATCCCTACATAGTCTACGTACCAACTGCTCGTACTAAGCGATTTGTTTCTTCCTTCTTAATGCGGACCGCCAGGGATTGGACTGCCCTGCCTCCGTCATTGTTTCCTGACAATTAACATTTGTATATCTTCAAGTCAAGAGTGAATAAATAAATTAATTAATATTATTAGGACATCTTACACACAACCTCCGACCCCAAACTAAGCAAAGCTTGTGATATGGCTGCCAGAGACTGATATACTACATATACCTACTTATTTTTTAAATACATACTTATATAGATAGTAACTAAATAACACCCAAACATAGAGCAAACACTTATGTTCATATAACTCATTAGTACGGGACCGGAATTTGAACCCAAGACCACACAATTATAAGCTGAGTGTGATTACCACTAGACCACCACAGATTTCATGCTGATAAATTATACTGACCAGATTATTTTTTTAATTCTGTATTTTTTTTAAATTTTGTTATTGAAATTGTTAGTAAAGCTATTGAAATATGTAATGAGTATGTGGAACTCATTTAATTGAAATTTGACAATTTTGAAATGTATTAGTAAAAAAAAGCAAGTTTTGAAGTACTTTAAAAATTAACCACCTCACCACTTATGAATAAATGTTAATGAATGATGAGTTGGCAGTAGGTATGGTGTTGACTGACTGCTCCAGCTGCCTGTGTATGTTTATAAGTAAGTGTGTATAGGCCGGGTGGCTGGCCCTGGTGTCAGAGTTGTTCAGCCGCCTGATATGGCGTGGTGGAATGTGGTGCCATTGAAACGGTTAAAACAACTGGAACCTATAATTTTATTTACACATCATCTGAGTCACAGTAGCACTCATTTGTAAATGCCACCCATGGTCACCCATCAGTAAACTGACTATGCTGAGCGTAGTAAGTATGCTTATCACAGGCTAACTGCTAGAGTTGCCTGAATAAATTCATGTATGCCGGGTGGGTAACCTGGTGGCAGTTTTTAAGCTGCCTGAGGGCCTCTGACATGGTCAAACGGTTAAAACAACCGGGACCTATACAATTGTACGTGTCATCCGAGCCACAGTTGTAAAGTTGTCAATGCCACTCGCGGTCACCCATCTGTAGACTGACCGTGCTGAATGTAGTATTTTTATTTTAGCTAGACAGCTAAAGTGTTTACTTTCATTTTCATTTACTTTAAATGAAAATGAATTAAAATATCTTTATTCAACACATGTACATAACACATACAAAAAGCTTTTAAAACTAATGAAAAAACAAAAGTGTTGAAAGGGACTCAGCTCAGCTATAAAATGTTGAGTGCTGGAAGGACCCAACACTCTACGCTGGTATTCTGATGAGCCCCTTTATTCAAGGGTGTAACTATAAAACATAAATACTAAACAGACAAAAATAACTAACCCGTGACAAAGCGCTTAAGTAAACATACATAGGCATGTATGTTTATAAGTAAATTAGTTTGTATAGGCCGGTGGCTGACCCTGGTGTTAGAGCTTCACAACGCTTAACATAAATACATACAGCCTCATACAGGTTATCAGCTGGCCCTGTACAGTGCAGTAAGCTGGGGGGTGATCGGGAACATCATAATGAACAACTTTTACTAGGTTAAGGCTAAAATGACAACATTGCTGTTACATGTTATCAGACAATAAAATGTTCATAACATTTTGTGGGCCGAATCATCTAAGTTGGCGGATGTGAAGCTATACTCTATAAAGGACATGTCCACAAAATGTATGGAGGCTGGTATAATAATAATCAAAAATTCTAACCACAACACTCGTTACATTTCGAGAAAGTTCATATTTTTCAGAGTCTATTACAACAGTTAAAAACAAAAAAGAGCCCTCCGTTTTTTTAAATTAATTTTGAATTTAATAGAAAAATTAAATATATTTGGCCAGTGAGAATAAAACATCATTGTATTTGGCTCAATAGGTAGTTTATCTCTAGCAGCCCTGATTAAGAAACCTCCAAATTGTTAAATAAAACCATTTTTACCAATTACACACACTTTCTAAGTGATTTTTTGTCACATTGTACCTACTAACTGGTCACACTGGTAGGTAACAATTTTTATTTTTAACAAATTAAGAGATGAATGTGGAAGAATCAGCTACAAATGCAAGTAAAATAACTATAGAAGCACTTTATTACTCTTAAACTAGAAAAAATAATAAGCTGTATTGTTATTTTTCATACAATTTATTTTTCGGCTTTAAAAAAAATCGGAGGTGTGAAAAAATCTAAATTAAATATTTTTAGGAAGCCCATATAACAAGCTTTCAAATGATGTATATATCATCTTGGTTCGATTTTTCTCTGAATAATATACCGATAGTGGACGTCACCTTTACTTGATCTCTGCGACAGCTGTCAGAAAAATCACGCCTATGAAGTCCTGAATTTCTTAATAGTACCTGTCAATGTCATACTTTATGGGCATGCCGATTAGTGATGGGCGACGAATGATCGTGACCACAGAGCTTTAGATAGAGTTTTAATTAAAATATCGATAGTTTATACTGACGATATTTTAAATACAACTTAATTTATCATTAATTTTATTGTATATTTAAATATCATAACATTTTTTACATGTTAATTAAATTAAACCCAATTATATGTTACATTAGAATCGATAATAGTGAAAAACGTCGATAAATACTATCGTTACATTATTATGAGTACTTAATGAATATCATAACATTATTTACATGTGTACATACTTGATCTTAAATAATAGAAAGTAAATAAAATCCAATTTCTCACCTTCATCTACTCATTCGATTTCATTACAACATTGTTTGAAAATCGATTTTTCCACCACTATCCCAACTCAAAAAATGTCAATCTTCTATGTCAATGTCACTGTCGCAGAGATCAAGTTAAATTTTATAGAGTATAGCTACAAGCTGCGCAATATCCAACCGACGCGCGGCTTTATTTATTTGAGCTTCAGTCACAATTGGATATTACGCAACTTCACTAGCTACTGATACTGCTACTGAGTCTCTGTTTATCATACATACTTAATACATAATAATGACTAGCTAAAATAAATGAATTGAAATTCAAATTTACCAGAAACATGACCTTCACTACAATACCTGAAACTGCCCACACGCACACACACACACACACACACACACACACACACACACACACACACACACACACACACACACACACACACACACACACACACACACACACACACACACACACACACACCAGGGCCAGCCACCCGGCCTATACGAATTTACTTTTAGTTACCTACGTAATATTTATTTGCTGTTTTATTTTGGAAACAAACGTGGTTTTCGCACATTTTAATATTTTATAACATAATATAACGGGAATGCACTCAACTTCAGAAAGGTCGCTTCCCTTGTGGGGTGGCCGGGCAAGTGTGATTCCCCCGCCGGGCGACGGCCCAAGCCGAGGTCCTACCTTCTCAGGTGCCCTTGGGCTTGTCAGACAGCGGCATGTTCGTAGCCAGCCATGGGCTCAGGCTGGGGCAGCAGTCTAGTAATTACCAAAGGTCGCAGGGTCTTACACTGGTTATTTTTATACCGTATAGGATCACTTTGTTGTTCGTCTGTCCGTCTGTGTGTATGTCAAGATTCGAGAACGCGTAAAGATATCGAGTTGAAATTTAAACTGTATACGCATATCTACGGTCTCTTTCAGTTGTGTAAAAGAAAAACTTATCAGTTATCGTTTAAAAAAGTTAAAGCCGTTTAAGTCGTAAAAACCGCATATTTCGACACTCACAAAAATCAAAACCTACAGGGTACTTTCCGTTGATATACTCGTAGAACTATGAAATTTGGTGAGATGCATTGTTTCAGAGTACACATATAGGAATAAATCTGAAAACAGTACATTTTTATTTCAATCACAAAAAATAGGGCCCAATTTTGTGAAATTTTCTGGATTTGTACGGAACCCTCGATGTGCGAGCCTGACTCGCACTTGTCCGGTTTTATTCAAACTAAAAGGCTACACCCCATAGCACCCCGTATCTGTATGTGCACGGAAAAAAGTAAACACACGAGTCTTCTATACTACTAAGTAATTATAAAAATATGGTATCCCATTCTATAATAATACAGGTCCAATTTTAAAGCAGACATCGTAAATTTAATAGCAACGTAAGAAAGTGCTCTCTTTATCAATTTTGTGAAAAAGAAACAGGACTACTCGAAATTGCTATTATAATTACGATGGTCCCTCTAAAATTGGGCCTAGTAAACATCAGGTCATCAAGTTGTAGCAGATATTTTTTTTTTACCAGAAATTACGCGACTCGAAGTTTTCTGTTTATTTTTCAACAAATAGCCGATTTTAAGTGAAGAAAATGAAGAGACCTGAAAGATCGACATGGAGCCAGAGGTGGGGCAAGTGTCCCACCCTTCCCGCCGTGGATACGCCCATGAATTCACGCTGGGCGTAGGCCTATGGATATCCAATAAGGCCAGTCGGAAGCGGCCTGCGTCCTTCTCATTCCTACGTTCTTAATAATATCGTCAGTCTACTTAGTTGGTGGATGTTTTACGCTGTGCTTACTGGTCCGTGGTATTCATTCGAGAACTTTAGGGTCCGTCGGCTTATTTTACTGGGGGCTATATGAGTAAACTCAAGATAGCCCAACGTGTTATAACTAATGTTACCGACATAGCTCAGCCAATTAGCAAGTAAAAATGGCAATGGACAGGGCACATGCTTAGAAATACATGAATTATTAGTTAGTTTAGTGCAATTGCTCAACAAAAATCAAAATGTTTAATTTTTTAAATAATGTATTTATGATGAATAATACTAATAAATGTTTCTGAACAAAAAGTACCTAATGATATTTCTTCAAAAACAAATTAATAATAATATGCGTCGTTGCCAACTTCCCAACAAAATAATTAGAATCTACACAGATAGGGGCCATGTGGAAACCTAAAATGTTAGCTACGAGAACATACAAGCCGTGATGGTCTAGAGGTAATGACACACGCCTTACAATCGTGAGGTCGTGGGTTCAAATCCCGGTCCCGTACCAATGAGTTCCTTGGGATTTATGTACAGAATTTCAAACCACTGGCTTTTCGGTGAAGGAAAACTTTGTGAGGCAACCTGCATATGTCCGGACAAGAATTTCTATGGCGTATGTGAATCCATCAACCCGCACTTTGACGTTGCCGCGCTGGTGTTCGATTGGTTTGGCGCTCGTTACATTACCGTAGTGTGAAATCGAATCCACGACCTCACGATTGTAAGGCGGGTGTCACTACCTCTTGACCACCACAGGCTTTTCGGTGAAGGAAAACATCGTGAGGCAACCTGCATATGTCCGTAGAAGAAATTTGATGGCATATGTGTATCCACACTATCCACCAACCCGCACTGGGCCCGCGTGGTGGATATGGCCCAACGGCCCAATCACCCTTCGTGGGTAGGCCTACGTCCTGCAGTGGACTACTAAAAAGGCTGGTACACTACAGTACATTGCCGTAAAAATACTCACACTTAGCTATTCAGTTTTCTGTACGTGACACAAGATGGCGCTGTGCCATTTCTAAGAAATCACATCAAACGTTAACGCGATCGAGCTCGAGCGAAAATCTCCCACTTAGCCCTCTGTACACAGTCTGGTCCAACTTTGCATTTATTTAGTCGAAACTTGACCGTTTGTTGAAAACACCTCACCTCATGTAAAGCTGACAGAATTTAGTGAATGCTAATTTTTGTGTGTTTCTAGTCCGGAGACAAACCGCCCCAGGTCACGTCAGAACTACCTTCATAATGATACTTCTGGTGGATTAGTCAAAAACATGAACATAGATAAATTAGCGTGTACAAGGTACTTCCTCTGTAGATAAATGTTTCAATATACCTAATCTAGTTATTTTTTTTCTATTTCAGAATATAACATGCAGATAGAAATGAGAACGCGAAGTCACATAATTATAACGCAACCCAGGAAGCTTGAGCGCCTGGCGATCTTAAAGCTTGACAGCTGGATCCTATTGCAGGCACAAACACTGATAGACCTCCACGCGCGGAACCCGGCCAAAGCTGACGAGATGCTTCCCAAACACATTGAAAGCACACAAAACTATATACAACGCTATTTACCCGGAGCTTACTACGATGTGTTGTTTAGAGAAGTGTCAATATTATTAACAAAGTTATATAGAAATACAGATTGGGCAGAACACAACGGCCGATGGGGTGTTTTTGGACGAATGATTGAAACTTTGCTGAGCAACAAAGTTACTGCTCTATCGAGGTATAATTGCTGGGGCATATTCGAATCAGCATTTGAATCTAAATGCGAGGAACTGACTGGAGTCCAAGATTTGGATCTACCATATTATGCACGAGAACATCTTGTAATCAAATTGCTCGAAAAAGCACACGGTCTGAGACGTTTGACAATTCGTGCAACGCATACAACGAATATTTTAAAATGTATGGTACAAAACTGTAAGCTGGTCGAGGAGGTTTATTTGAACGATTGTCGTGTATCCGATGATGATATAGATATATTAATTGAACTACGTGCTTTGCGAATTGTTCGCCTGATCAAGGAAAATGAAGTGAGTGAGATTGGTATCGAGAAACTTCTCATGTCATGCGAAAATTTGGAAATTCTCCATATTAGCCCCTTCAGAGATATTCTAGAAATTATAGAGGGCGTCAGTAAATTGAAAGCAATCTCTGGAAAACAGTTAAAGCTAAACTCCTATTATTATTATTCTGGAAGGTCGCTGGAACATCTGCAGATGTTCTGTAGAAGCTGTCCTTTCATCCAAGAGTTGAATGTTGATAAAAACTTGAATAATATTGCGGCAGGTCAGATTTATTTAGAGCCTATAAAAGCATTACAGCATCTGCGTAAATTGACACTTTCGTCATTTGACTTTTACGGGGACCGAGTGAACGAAGTGCTAGAAGCAAATGGACGCAATTTAACTGACCTAAATTTTTTTGAAGTAACAGAAATAGATTTTCATTCCCTGAAATATATTAGTGTGATGTGTCCAAGATTACAAAGTTATACACTAGTAGACTGTACGTTTACAAGAGAGACATTGGTGGACGAATTAAGCAATGAAGTGAAAATATCGCCACTCGAGTGTGTGAAATATTTTACCTTGAATGTTTGCTGTGATTATGTACCGCCTACTTTTGAACAGTTATATTTCCTATTAACTAATCATCCACGTGTTGAATCTCTTGATATTTATGATACAGATATGCTCCAGGATGTCTTTATGGCTGTTTTGGATAAAAAGCCTGAGAGCTTGATGTGTTTGAAACGCTTGCTACTGAGTGACTATTTGCCAATGTTGGTGATAGATCGTATCGTTCAAAACTGTGTCTTTCCACCAATAATACTAAAAACCGAATTATTACCCTACTGAGACACTATTGCATTTTAGGGGCTGTTTTATCAAGTATATTTTGTGGTTCTATCTAGGTATATTCATTGAAGCATTTTATGATTAGAGGGTTCATAGAAATATTCAAATTAATAAAATCTCATGTTCAGTTGTCTTTATTTTGTTAATACTGTGACAAGTCCGAGTTCCTGAACAGCTCCTCCTATGATGGCGAATAGACAGATCGCACCTTTGAGAATATGGTGCTTCAACTTAAAAATCAAAAGATGTAAGATAAGTAAGATATATATATTAGCTATAGTAAGTAGTTTTGTATTTTTCTTAAACATGTTTGTTAATGTGAGCATTACTTTGACAACCATCGAGATACCCTAATCGAAATTGGTGCACTGGCCAAATACATGCGAGCAGCGGGCGGCACAAGTTGTATGAAAGACTATACCTGTCGGACTTTTACGGCCAGTCATATCTGTATCTTATTCATATCTGTCGTGTAATTTAAAAATTAAGCGATCTTTAGTATTTCTTCAAAAATGGTACAACCGACTTCAATCGCGTACAAAATTCGAATTGTTGTTTTTTTGAAAAACGACAACCGTTTTCAATGAAAATTAATTGGGACCATCATTGATGTATGATCAAACAAACAAAAAAAAATCTAGTAATATTATGCTTATACTTATTTAAAAAATAAAAGAAGACATACACACCTACGTCAAAAGTACCAGGCGCCCAGAACAAAACAGAGCTACCTACTTTTCAATAGTGTAGGCTATTTTAGCAATGAGTACCTACCTGTCTCTCTGAGACGCAGGCACGGTAATGATACGTGTCGACGCAGGCACGTACACGAGCGTGTACGCGCGTGTCGGCTCGGTGACCGAGGCACTATCGAGTGGCAGTGGCGCAAGTGTTTGCAAAATGGTGGTACTAATTGAAGCTAATGATGTGTATTATTTAATACATTAATTAGTGTTTAATTAGTTCAACGAGCCGGTGCGGTGGAGCATTGAAAAAAATTATCCTGTAAATCTGAACTCCAGCGAACTGTCACTCCGCAGTGTACGTATAGATTAAGTACTAAAGTACTTACCTAAGTTCGTATAGGCCGTACTTATTATGTTGTATAAGTTCGGGCAAGCGATAACTAAGTACCATGTCTCAGGGAACTGATATTCTGTGCTAGACAGGGACAGAATTCCGCGTTAGAGGGAGAGAAACTGAGTAAGTATGTCAGGAGCGATGGGCGCTTATGCAAACTCAATTGCACTTTATTGCGTCAGTGCAAGGTCGCTATAGGTATGTATGATTGTTGTCTCGGAGTGATCGATATCGATAGTTTCGCTATCGATAGTTGACCTTGAAAACTATTAACAGTATCGATAGTGATCGATATCGCAAATCAACTAATATCATTGATTGCAAGCAATTGTATCGACCCGATAACCAAGCAAACGTTGCAATAACATTACTGAACGTAACAAAATATAAAGTTGCAACGTTCATGCAAGCTTGCAGTGCTATATTATACAAACTTACTACAACTTATTGCAAGTTTCATGCTTATCCCCATACTATTACATCGCTATACTATAGATAGTTTTCGAGTACTATCGATAGTATTGATATTAGTAAATTAAAACAAAAAAAAATAGTGTGTGGAGTCCCTTCACTTCGTAATGTGGAAATGAAAATAGGAAGGGGTGAAATTGTTTTTCAGTAAAATCATATTTTTAATAACATTAATTACAATTCACAATCTTTGGTCCAGAAGTTAGGGTCACTAACCACTGAGCCACCAAGGCAGTCAATGCTATCGATACTATCGACAGTGTTGTTACTCGTAAACTATCGATATTATATCGTTAACTACCAATATTATATCGATAATCGACTATCGATATACATCTTTACGATGCATCATTCCGGTCATTCGCCGGGTGCCGGCCGAGTCCGCCAGACGTGCGGTTACTGTGTCTGACGCTAAAATAATTTATAAACAATATTGTTGTGAGTTGTTATCTTCGTCACACACAGTATTAACTGGAATCGTGTTATCAAGACACTCACCCCTGTATTCCGTAAGTACTTATTTATTTATGTGATCTCTGCTTATCGCGTAGTACTAAGTTGCATTCCACTTGCTTCTACAAACTTCTTATAATATTGGTACATGTATGCACCGATTGTGGCCACCTACCTAATTAATGGTCACTTCAAATTCTAATGGTTGTGCAGACAATTTTACTGTTGAAATAATATTTATGTAGGTTTATACCTATATGTAAAAAGAATTAAAACGTTGACATTAACACAAATATTGTCTATGGTGTTGGTGTTACAATGTTTATTATCTACTAAGTTTTTGCCCGCGGCTTCGCCCTCGTGGTATTGTAATTTTAGTGCTATCCCGTGGGAACATTTCATCCTTCTGGGATAAAAATAGCCCATGTCACTTTCTCTCTTTCAAACTATGTCCATACCAAAAATCAAGTCAATCCGTTGCTGCGTGAAAGAGGAGCAAACCGACAAACACTCTGATTTATAATATTAGTAAGGATTTATGAAATAATTATTACATCAAATGGCCAATACCGGAGCAGTGGCCACAGCCAGTGCAAATACTATGTGTAAAATCTTTGTTCAAACGAGTATAGGTCAGTGATAACTTCCAGAGCTCGATATAAGTCGACCTTGAAATAGGAACCTCGGTTTTAATACTTATTCAATATTTAATATATAAATCATTTTTTCCCGTCTTTTACAAGGTTTATTTGCTCACCCTGTACTGACCGAAAGGGAGTGCTTTGGACTATCATTACGAACAACTTTTAATACGGGGCCAACAAAAACTCGAAAAAAAAATCTGGTGTTTCATACATTTTGTCGATTCCGAGTTGCAATTTTGTAAGAAACAGCTGATTTTTTTTCTTGAATTGTGGGTTGGCCCCGTGGTAAAAGTTGTTTGTAATGATGGTCTGATTCACCCCCTTTCGACTTAGTACGTAAGCAAATAACTATATATAAGCGTAAGTCTTTCAATGACAAAATATATTTGCCCATTTTTTATAATCTAAATTCTAACCTAATGACTTGTTGTGGTCAAATCGCTGGTGTTCGACGGAGTGGACTGTAGAATGGATCAGGGTTTTCGTCGGTGCTTTGTGCAGCATCGCTACTCGGGTTTTACTAATTGAAACTTCTTGTTTGATACGGCCGTCTTCGTTTAACAGTAAAAATTTTTCTTCCATGGTGACACCCCTTATGGACAGCTTATATACTGGCCCTTCCGTGGAGTCACCGGTAGACGCCTTTAACACGCGGTCTGGTTGTAGCGCCTGCGATCTGTACAAGCTACAAAGTTCTTAAGCCTAGACTAGGTATACTCATTCTTACAAGTTTAGTAGGTATTTACTTATAGCAAGGGTTCACATACAAAGTTCAAATAATTCATAATTCATTTATTCTGCTTACATAAAGTACATGATGGTAAAAATATAAATGGTACAAATTGGCATATGGACCCCGTCAGGCGAAGAACAACAGAAAAGAGGAAGGCACCATAATTAGGTCATATAATAATATATCTTATACCTACTTAAAACTAGATCTAAAACAAACACAAAGTTATTTCTTAAAACATTCCTTAGCTGTCCCTAACGGTTCTTCCGCCAGGCTCGGCTAGCCGACCTATCTATCTCTTCCATTACTCCACTTGGTTTATTGTTCTATATTACAACCTAAAGGACTTTCAACTAAATAACAACATTGTATTGTATTGCAACATTTTATTTGTACTATAGTACATTGCCAACGGAATCGTGAGAACTTAAAAATACCACACTTCTCTCCTTTAGCAACATTAGATTCCCGGGCCGGGTTT